>OW285240.1:66402151-66636151 GCA_935421215.2 Melolontha melolontha
ATTTGCTTTCAATAACTGACATCTGCTATCAGAACTGACATCAGCTTTCAAAACTGACTTCTGCTTTCAACTTGACAGCTACATTCAATAACTGACATCTGATTCATTGACACTTTATAATGCATTTCTAAATAGCTTGAACCCTGGTCTATCGTGGCTTAAGTGGTAAAAGCGACAGTCCGGCAAACTCTAGACTTGGGCTCAAGTCCCAACGTAGACAATATTTTTCAATAAAAAAAAATTTGTTTGATTTGCTTTGTAATTTGTAGACAGCAATGTTTACATCCCCACTTACTATGAAATTACATACTAATTTGATATTTGTAAATATTTCATATAAAAGCCGATAAACTCCAATAATTTATCAATTGATATATACAGATTGTCTCACTAAGTTGGAACCATATGGAAAACTTTTTTATTATAAATTTTAGGAAAAAAGTTATTCTTCAAAAAAATGTTTTGCATGTTCTAAAATCTAAAATACAATAATCAGATATTAATTTTTTTCAGTCGTATACGCGGTTTGCCAAAAAATATGAACTTTACTCAAGAGTAAAGTACCTTTATATTTGACAATATCGAAAATTGTTATAAAGCAAAGTTGATCAGAACTAAAAACTACGATTACATCCATTTACATTGAAAAAATTATTTTTTATTTTTTATCTACAATATCAATGCAAATTTAACTGTAGTTACATGTAATCTAGGATGCATTGACATACAAATGATTTGTTGATAGCAAAAAATGTTTGACAGCGAATTTCTAAATGCGTTAAAATTTATGACACATAAAAATGGTAGCGTTATTAGTTTGTGATGAGAAAATAGAAATTGTTTTATATATATATATAAATATATATATATCAATTGATAAATTCTTGGAGTTTTTCGGCTTTTATATGAAATATTATCAAATTAGTATGTAATTGCAACGTAAATGTGAATGTAAACATTGCTGCCTACAAATTACAACGCAAATCATACGAAATTTTTAATAAAATCTTAATACATACAAATTTAAACTAAGAGCGGCCCTGGTACACTAATGTCTCTCTTTCTGTTAGGGTTAGACTTCATGTTGCCTTAATAATAAAATTTAAATTTTACTTAAAAGTTAACAGTATATTTCTGGACACACTATAAACAGACCTCATTTATAATTAGTTGAAGTTGAAAATGAAAAAATGTAGTATTTAAGTGGAATACATCGTATATAATAATAAAACTGTATTAGATAAAATTGTACACTTACAGCAATTATCTAACCTCTTAATAACTGATAAATATGTTTTCTGATGAAGACAATAAATGTCGAAATGCTGAAATATTTTATTAAGTCAAATTAAAAAAAAAACAATATTAATTAATATATATATTGCTATTGATTTTTTCTAAAATAATATTTAAAAATAATTTAAAATAAATGTACATATTTTGTGGGATAAGTTGTATATTTTGGAAAATGTTTTAAAATTTAACGTGTGATAAAAACTTGTTTTTCAAGGCCTATGTGTTCGAGAGGCCTAGGTAAATTCAAGGAGACAGATTTAATAGCTCGTACTAGAACGTAGCTTGGTGTGATATAATTAATTATATTGAATTAAATCGGTTAATTTTTTAAGAAGTGTTTTTATTGATGTATTAGAGAGTTGTTAAGTTAAATTCTCGCTTGCTAATTGTTGATTAATATAATATAAGCACCTTCTTTGTCTCCAGTAAATTTTAGTAAGTAGATATTTTTTATGAATTCATAAATTGGTATCAGAATTATATTTCTATTGTATTGCAGTTTATACATGTAATTAAGAGATTTAATTTAAGAATATAGATAATACAGTTTATTATTAACATTTCTATATTAATATTATAATTGAAAAGTTTGTCCGTTTTGATTCAAGGGTTTTTTCTGCGTGTCGATTGCGCATGCGTAATTTTGATGGTATATCAGTATCTTATTATAGAGTGTGGTTCTCTGGGTAGAAATCAAAAATAAACTTTATTATTTTTAGATAAGTTTGATCGGAGTAATTAAGAGGAAGTCTTTTCATTCACTTAGCTGTCTATATAACAGTGAATATTTTTACCTCATGTATTTTTGTGGAATACAGAATCTTTATACTTTATAAGGATAGATTTTTTTTTCTTTTTTTGATTTTTGTATTAAATATTCAGTTTAAATTTTACCCTGTGTTTGATTTTTGTGCTAATACTTTTATTGCTCATTAATTAAAAATATAAGTATATAATTTTTTGTGAACAATTCACTGGCGCCTAACTCATTGTTGAAATTATACGACTTTCCGAATTGGAACCCGAGAAGTTAGAAGTCTCATATTTGAAAATTCTCCGGCTGAGGAACCTAGTTGGGAAAACTAGTTGTGGATGGTGGCGTACTACATTCTCAAACCACTATTCATAGCATATTTTTAGCAAGGCCAACGTGGGGCGAACAGAAGCAGTATTGGTTGTAAGAAAGAAACAGAGCACAAAGATGAAAGATATAACAGCAGCAAAGCAAAGAAGTGAGCAACTTTTGGAAGACGCAAGGGCAAGAGTAGGTCAAGTAAACACCATACATGAAGAGGGGCACGACAGGGTAAACAGGGATAAGATTATGATGGACATGTTAAAAAAAAATGCAGGCTACAATGGAGACAATGCAGGAAAGAGAGAAAAGAATGGAAGAAAAGATGGATGCGATGATGGTAAAAATAATGGCGTTAAATAATGCGAGTCAAGAAGAAGTTTTAACAAGGGGCATGGACTCACTACATTTGTGAAATTAACAAGAAGTAGAAGAAAATATAATGGTTTTAAATAACAAATTATCAGAGGAAGTAGAAAGAAGAGAATTCGCAGAACAACAAATGAAGCATATGGAAGTCAAATTAGTAAAGAAAATAGAAGAAGCAAGCAAAGAGAAGAATGAAATAAATATGCCCACTTATATTCCTGTACCTGTACAAAATGAAGTGTTACCAAAATTTTATGGGATTACAACAACGAATCCCATGAATTTTTTGAAGAAGATAGAAGCCAGCTTGGAAGGTGTGCCAGGGGATTGATTTTTGTGCTAATACCTTTATTGCTCATTCATTAAAAATATAAGTATATAAATTTTTGTGAACAATTCACTGGCGCCTAACTCATTGTAGAAATTCCACGACTTTCCGAATTTCCGAACCCGAGAAGTTAGAAGTCTCATATTTGAAAATTCTCCGGCTGAGGAACTTAGTTGGGAAAACTAGTTGTGAATGGTGGCGTACTACATTCTCAAACCACTATTTATAGCAATATGTATATGCAAGTATACCATTTCAATTCCACTATAATTGAAGTTTTACTACAAACGATACCACATAATTCATGTAAAAAACTTGTAGTAAGTGCTCAAAAATATCTTCTGCGCCTTCCGTTTCATGAACATTTATATTCGTAATACACAAAATAATAAAATAATGTTAAAAATTTACCCTTAACATTTTCTGAAATTTTGATACAATAAATCACAGTACGATAATGAAGTTACATCAGCTGTCGATAAAATTATATTTTACGCCACTTTACGAGTAATTACATCACCGTTTTGGTGGTATGAAGGCGTTGCAGAATAATATATATAAAATCATCCTATTCTATTGTAATCTTTTTCCAAGTTTCCTGCCTACAGTGTTGGTAATGATTGTTGATATACCATAAATTATTCCGGTTCACAAGCATCAGAACATAAGAAAATTAATATAATCAAATTTCAATATACAAATGAAATAAATTGACTTTAATTGACCTTAGTCAGTAATTCTCTCTAGCTAGTTTTCTTCCATAAAATGTTTTTACTATCCATTTTTAAACACCATAAACTTTAAAATTAAAATTTAATTTGTTTATTACTTTTGTTTTAAAATAACTCTACAAAATAAATCAATCGCTAATGATTAACTGATATGGTCTTTACTTGATGAAAATACCTTGCAAAATTAAATCAGAATGCATTTATAATATTGATATTTGTGTAATTTTCACATATATTTATTATACTCGTAGTACCAATTGTTTCATTAACACAGTGAGACTGGTCACGAGAGGCCGATGACTCATCGCCCAAGGGCGTACTATTGAAAATTTGTATTTTTGAAGAGTTTTTAATTTTATTTATATAATTTGAAAACAAAAGGCTGGTGATCTATAAAATACATTTTTATTTGTTCATTTTGTAGTTCAAGTTGAGTAAAGGAGTATTAATACTAACTAGCAATACTTTCTCAAGGTTCTCTTCTCTAAATTTTTTTCTCTTGGAATGAAATACATCCTTGTAAATAGAAAACGTCCTTTCTATATCGTAACTTTTTATGGTGTATACTGGAAATATTTTTTTACTTCAACGTATTTAGCAGTTAGATTTTGACGCATTGTCCCCATATATAATTGCCGCAATGTCATCAAATCATGGATTTCTATTAAAAACTGCGTCTAACTTTTGCCGAAGGCCACATCTGAAGTCACTTGGAATATTTTTTAAATTAATAGCCACATCTAATGCATCATTTTCATTGTGAGAATTCAATATGGCGACCATTGATATTTGAATTAAAATAGAATTTATTGAGAAGATTACCACAAATTTGATACCTGAAGTAGCATTTTAATTAATCTTGAACATCCAGTCATTAGTTTAGACCCGTTTTAAAGAAAACCGAGAGGCTTTTCCTTATTCCCGACCAGTTCCAGAGGACTCCTGTTTATTAAAGTAGAAGGTACTTACAATTAACATCTTTACTTGATATTTAACCATTTATGTAATTTAATCGAATTTACTTCAATAATTTAATCGTAAATTGCAGGATTCAAGTAAATACTAATCAAATACTCACCGTATCAGCATATCTTAGTTACTTCAAAATTATTATGCACAAATAATTGATCCGTTTAATACTAAAACATACATATTTAAATAGTTTCTTTTGGTACACCTCGTAAAGGTATATTACTCCCCGATATATATAGTTGGATTTGAGTTCGATTAGGTCACATAAGTTTTATACATAATTAGACCAAATTTCTTATATTGCCCTTGACAAAGCTGGATTACCATTTCTGAAAGACAGTAGTATAGTACTCTAATTGTAAATATTGTTATTTTATATATAATATTTCATAGCACATACCTTAGTGAATTAAACTTTCAAATTTACATCCATACAAGCTATGTTCTATGTTGATTTACCCACAAATAAATGTTATTACGTATTATGAAACGAAGTGTTGTTTTTTTATTTAGTGTCGTTCTGCTTATCGTATCTATTGTTAAGGTTATAAAAATAAATAACTATATTACTTGCCTACTGTTGAAGTTCATGCTATTCTGGTATAGATGTCAGACTAAATTATCTTAGTAAGAGTAAATCGACATTTGCCCAATAAACCAGTAATAAGAATTACAAGAAATAAAATTATAAGATCTGGATTTAATTTCCTCTAGCTTACCACGGACCAACGACATGCCCTATAGGCATTTTAAAGAAGTATAGTCTCATAACTAGAGTGGACCAATCCGGAGCGATATTGGTAAATATATCATATCAAATCCGAAAAACTCCAATAATTTATGAATTTATATATATATATATATAAATATATATATATATATATATATATATATATATATATATATATTTATATATATATATCAAAAATTATTTAAATTCGGGTAAGCGAATTTAAATAATTTTTGATAATATATCACGGTCGATAATTTCTTTTCAATTATGTATATATATATATATATATATAAATTAATAAATTATTGGAGTTTTTCGGCTTTTATATGAAATATTTACCAATATCGCTCCGGATTGGTCCACTCTACTCATAACAGTGTTTTGTTGCATTAAATAATAACATTGATATATATTATATATTATATATTATATATTATATATTATATATTATATATTATATATTATATATTATATATTATATATTATATATTATATATTATATATTATATATTATATATTATATAATATATATTTTATTTTCTTCTTGTGTGGAATTTTCTTCAGCACAGTAATCGCCCACAACAATATATATAGTAGATTCAATTAGTTGGCGATTTAAGGTCTGGTTTTACTTCAATATGTATATATTTAAAGCAATCTTATATGTTTCGGCATATGATGCCTTCCCAAAGAAATTTAAAATATATATTTTATATTTTAAATTTCTTGACAGTATCTATGATTCGTAACATAAACATGATCTTGAATATTATCATTTTAATGTTCTAATGCTAGTTAACTTAATTGCATGGAATTTATTATATAATTTGATATAATACTGATTAAAATATAAAATAGGTAGTAAAAACTACATAGATTTGCAGCGAAAAATCATCAGACACAATTTTAGGTGGATTGGGCTATTTTTTGGACGTTGATTACAAGTTTGATTTTCGTGTTTTTCCAGCACGGAACGTTTCTAGTATGTGGGGGTACATTAGGACCCAAAAGACTATTTCGCAATGCCAATAAAATTCTCAAACATAAAAAAAAACACAAAGTTTCACAATAAAAAGTGAAGATATTCATTAGTTGTAAGAATATTGCACAATATTGCGAAAGTATTGAATCACTCTTTACGATCCTTATATAAACTTTTGCGAGCCGCCCGCATCCAGAGAGACATTCGAACTGGATATAGAGTTAAAAAGGTAATGCTTTTGATTTAGTTACAATGCTGTCAGGTGATTTAAGAGAATAATATGTTTAATTCCTATTTGATTTCATGTCATATTCTCTAGATAGAGGCCATAGCAGTAATTTAAATTATGTGCTGGTAAGCAAGTACTAGCAGTACGACACCATTTAAAATTGGAACAGAAAAAAGTAACTAAAAAAATTTATTTCATTTTTGATGCATAGAAAATCGCTAAAATTAAGACTACTGTTATCAGGTCGTTATTCTTGTAAATAGTTCTGTAGCGAAACTTTTAAATACACCTAGATTGGCATTTTAATATTTAATGCTTCTGTATACTCATTCAAAAGTTATCTTTCCACTTCTAGTTCTAAATAAATATACAGGCTGGCCCATTAGTGCGAGGAAGTCCAATATTTCGTTTATTACAACACATATCAAAAAATGTTTCAAATAGAAGTTGTAGCAAATGCAACACTGCATATTTGTAAAGTAATTGGAACTATACAGGGTGCTCAGATTAGTCGAGGCATTTAACCGAAATAATTTTTTAAATGGCATGGTAGCTATATTTTTACACTATCGCAATCAGTATAACGGTGTACATAAGTCACTAGATTTTTTCGACAAAATTTAACCGCGTTGCCAAATTATTGCGAAAAGTATGAAATTTTAGAGAAAATTGCATGATCATAAATGTATCTCATAAAAGTTTACTAATAGCATGTAAAGCGAAATTCTTTTTAATTACAAGGAGAAAGAGTTTATTAAACATATGGTACAAGAGTATTTTTTTTTAATACACAGGGTGTTTAATATGAAGGCACAAAATCATCACATTTTAATAGGTCAAAACTTTTTTTTTTCAAATGAAATACCCTGTATATTATTGCACAATTTTGTAAAGCTACTAAATCCCTTCAATTTATGTATACACCATATAGCCTCTAAAACCAATAGTTTCAGAGAAATTACCGTTTTATGAAATTCTTATTCTACATAAATTAATTTCGAAATGCGACATAATTTATAAAATTTATTAACCCTAAGTAAAATATAAAAACATAAATTTCATTTCTTCTAGATATCTGCAAAACAGTTACTTTATTAAATGCTCAAAATGGCCACCATTTACTTCTAAACAATAATACATGCGGTCATTGAAAGCTCTGCTAACATTTCTTAGCATAGTCTCATCAATAGTTCGGAAAGTGTCTCTTATCCTTTGTTTCATATCTTCCTTTGTTGTTGCAAATGTTTTGTAAACTTGACTTTTAACATAACCCCACATGAAAAAATCTATTTTGTTTAATTCCGGGGAACGGGGTGGCCATTTAACTGGTCCTCCTCTGCCTATCCATCTTTCAGGTAGCAAGTTATTTAAAAACGTATTGACTACACCGGCATGATGAACTGGCGCTCCGTCATGTAAATACCAAATCCTTTGCTTGACTTGATTGGGTAAATGTCGTATTAAATGGGGTAAATGGATCTGTAAAAAATCCAAATAAATTTGAGCAGTTACCTTCCCATCAAAAAAATGCGGCCCAATCACATAATTTCCTATTATTCCACCCCAAACATTCAAGGACCATCTTGTCTGACTAGTCTTTACATAATGTGGTTGTTCGGTGGAATAATAGTGAAAGTTATGTCTATTGACAAATCCATTTTTGTGAAATGTCGCTTCGTCAGAAAATAAAACATGATTGAAAAATTGTCTGTCTTGTTAAATTCTTCCTGAAGCCCATTCACAAAACGTTATTCTTTTTTCAAAATCTTCGGGTAATAGCTCTTGCATCATTTGTATGTGGTATGGATGCATTTTGTTTTTGCTCAGAATTCGTTGGACAACAGTGCGACTTATGTTAGTCTGATGCGAAATTTCTCTACTAGATGTGTGAGGATTTTCTATAACCTTTAACATAACTGTCATCTCATCATCTGCTGTTATTGCAGTATTTGCTCTTTCACCATTTGGATATGCAACATTTCCAGTTTGTGTAAATCTCAACAATAAACTTTCAAATGCTTCTTTTCTAGGCTGCCTTCTAAGTGGATATTTTTCATGATATAATCTTGAGGCAAATAAGCAATTTTTTAAACTTTCACCCAGAACAAAAATCATATCTATCAGTTCTTGATTGTCGAAGTTCATTTTTGCAACACGAAATGTAGAGTAGGTATAGTAAACTACTTATTCTTGACAGTAGTATAATAATAAATTAGAAAATGTCACCCCCACCCCTACTTCTGCCATTGGCCAGTCCGAAATCACCCAGATCCCTACTTCTACTATTAATACCGTCGATCTCCAAGTCCCGATATCATTCGACGACGAGAAACCAAGGAGAATACTTCGACCTCGCCGCTGAAGATGTTGTTGTGGACCGCATGTATTATTGTTTAGAAGTAAATGGTGGCCATTTTGAGCATTTAATAAAGTAACTGTTTTGTAGATACCTAGAAGAAAAGAAATTTATGTTTTTATATTTTACTTAGGGTTAATAAATTTTATAAATTATGTCGCATTTCGAAATTAATTTATGTAGAATAAGAATTTCATAAAACGGTAATTTCTCTGAAACTATTGGTTTTAGAGGCTATATGGTATATTCATAAATTGAAGGGATTTAGTAGCCTTACAAAACTGTGCAATAATATACAGGGTGTTTCATTTGAAAAAAAAAAGTTTTGACCTATTAAAATGTGATGATTTTGTGCCTTCATATTAAACACCCTGTGTATGAAAAAAAATACTCTTGTACCATATGTTTAATAAAATCTTTCTCTTTGCAATTAAGAAGAATTTCGCTTTACATGTTATTAGTAAACTTTTATGAGATACATTTATGATCATGCAATTTTCTCTAAAATTTCATACTTTTCGCAATAATTTGGCAACGCGGTTAAATTTTGTCGAAAAAATCTAGTGACTTATGTACACCGTTATGCTGATTGCGATAATGTGAAAATATAGCTACCATGCCATTTAAAAAATTATTTCGGTTAAATGCCTCGACTAATCTGAGCACCCTGTATAGTTCCAATTATTTTACAAATATGCAGTGTTTCATTTGCTACAACTTCTATTTGAAACATTTTTTGATATGTGTTGTAATAAACGAAATATTGGACTTCCTCGCACTAATGGGCCACCCTGTATATTTTAACTATTGGAAAGTGCGTAGAAACTAATATTCGTTAATTTATACATATTATTAGAAAAAAGTACATAAATACTTAAAATGATCGAATTACATAAAAAGGAATGAAAAATGAAGTTCTGCTATAATAAAACCATCAAGGCCTTTTGTTGAGGAACTTTTTAATCTTGGTTTCTCTTCCACACTCGATTAGGTGTTCAAGAGTAGAACCAGTAGAACAAACATGATATTATTAGTCGAGTAACAGCATTTAAAATTTAGGAATCTTTACTAGACAATAACTTTGCTTGTCTGTAGGATGGCGTAATTGTCATTGACGTGAAATAAACAGATATATAATTACAATGTCATGCCATAAAATGCATTTTAATGCTGGCGTGGGCATGTGTAGACTTAATTTACATAAATTAATATTTATTTTCCTTAATATTTCGGTTTATCGATAAGTTGTCAGATATACTTTGCAACTACGCATACTTATTGATGAGAGAAATCTAAAATCTAACAAGTCGTTTGCATTTAGAACGTGTACTCTGATGTAAGAAAATACGAATTTAGAAATAATCTATGGCCTTCTGTATTCCGGAAATATTTCACCATATATGTCTTTATTGAATTAGACAATTCAAAAACATTTTAAAACTCTAATAATAACTTTAAATGTAAGTAAGTGCTTTCATTTTATGATGTTAAATACTTTTGATATTAAACCACAATATTAGCTTAGTTTGCATGGTTTACACAAGAGATCAAAACAAATTTGAAAAATAAGGAACATTTTCGCTGTAAATGGATTTCTACAAAGAATATTGTGTTTCTTAATGAGTATAAGCGCTTAAGATCTCTAACTAAGTCTTTAATTTCTCGAGCGTACAGTGTTTACATAGCAAAGATAGAAGAAGATAATCAAACCCTAGAGATTTGTGGAAATTTCTTAATAATAAAAGTAAATCCACTAGAATTTCTGGTACTTTCTTTGACAATGATATTAAATTTTCCGAACCTTTAGACATAGTTAATGCATTTGCCCACACATTTTCAAACGTATACTTTCAAAATGACTGTTCAAATTATCCTGAATCCTTTACGTATTGCCCATCTGCCACCTTCTCTGCGATTACTGTGGATGAGTTGGTTAAATGTCCAATCTTATCAATAAGTTTACTGCTGGTGATGACCTACTATAAAGCTTTTTAGTACGTGACTGCAGATTTATATTTGCCTCCCCTTTAGCTGTGATTATGAATCTTTCCATAAAAACAGAAACTTTTCCTGATCTATGGAAGAGAGCTGTTGTTTGCCCTCTTCATAAAAAAGGAGAAAAATCGTTGTTGTCAAACTATCGTCCTATTTCATTTCTATCTAATTTTGCGAAGACATTTGAACAGGTTTTATATACTAGAATATATGGGAATATTAGTCAGTTCTTATCCCACAACCAGCATGGCTTTCGTCCCAGGCGTTCCACATTAACTAATTTGTGTAGTGTCTCTCAAGTTTTGAGTGAGGTTCTGGATAGGCGCGGTCAGGTAGATGTTATTTATACTTACTTTTCGCATGCATTTGACACTATAAGTCATAAAGCCTTAGTTTCCAAACTTTGGTCCTTTGGCTTTGCGCCATCTACTTTAAATTTCATGAATTCGTATTTAAAAAATCGAATTTGTTATATATCTTACAACGGCTTTCGCTCATTTGAATTTATTACGAGATCTGGTGTGCCTCAGGGTTCTAATTTGAGCCCACTTCTTTTCGTGTTGTTTATCAACGACCTGCTGGCTACTCTCACCTGTACAGTTTTAGCATATGCGGATGATTTAAAGATATATTCGGAGATAACTAGTATCGACGATACTTCTCTTCTGCAAGATAATTTGGATATAATCTAAAATTAGTGTAATAACTTCAAATTGGAATTAAATATTAAGAAGTGTTGTTCTGTGAGTTACACCCGCTCGAAATCTCCTATACTGTCACAGTATATAATTAATAATACTTACTTGGAAAGGAAAACTGTCATTAAGGACCTGGTGTGCTATTTGATTCAGAATTATCTTTTAAGCAAAAGCTGTGTGTACATACTCCTGCAAGGCTCTGGGCTTCATTATGCGTGTTTTTACCAACTTTAATAACATTGACTTGCTTAAGGTGTTGTATTTCGCTTTTCTTGTCAGCAAGATGGATTACGCAGCTATTGTCTGGCATCCCTTCTATGCCCCCCATAGATTAATTTTGGATAGAATACATCGACGATTTTTAAAATTTCTCTCATTCAAAATTGATGGAGTATATCCACCTACTAGAATAAGTCAGGGCGATTTACTGCAGCGACACAATATGCCTTCGCTGGACAGAAGAGATCGCCACTGCGCTACATCCATGTTGTTATCCAATTGTTATTGGTGTCTGCAGTGTTGTATATTTGGTGTATTCTTTTTTGAATTGTTTGGTCTAGAAGTTGTGGTGGATTATAATTATTATCTGTTAAGATTGTTTTAATTTTCTTGATGTTATCTTT
Organism: Melolontha melolontha; assembly: GCA_935421215.2. Classification (NCBI taxonomy): domain Eukaryota; kingdom Metazoa; phylum Arthropoda; class Insecta; order Coleoptera; family Scarabaeidae; genus Melolontha; species Melolontha melolontha. The sequence goes on from OW285240.1 coordinate 66,414,539, forward strand.
TCTGTATTGAGTATGTGATAGTTTTACTGCTCTATCAGTCAGATTATTTATAATCATTTTATTGAATACTGTAGGAGCATTTGAGTGGTAATTCATATATCGAAAAGAAGCTGTGGGTTTATTATACTAATTTGTATAAATAGTACCCTCCTTTAGCTGCTCCTATTGCAAATCTGGTAATGGAACATTTAGAACAAAACGTTATCAATTCATTAGACTTCCACCCCATTTTTTTCAAAAGATTTGTTGATGATATCATAACCGACTAACAAAATAAACTATCTTTTAAATAAATTCAACAATTTTCACAACAAATTAAAATTCACTATTGAAGAAGAAATTAATAACAGTATTTTCTTGATATTTCTTTGAGCTATGATAGACAGGGTACTATTTATACAAATTGGTATAATAAAACCACAGCTTCTTTTCGATATATGAATTACCACTCAAATGCTCCTACAGTATTCTATAAAATGATTATAAATAATCTGACTGATAGGTCAGTAAAACTATTACATACTCAATACAGAAAAGGTAACATCAAGAAAATTAAAACAATCTTAACAGATAATAATTATCCACCACAACTTATAGACCAAACAATTAAAAAAAGACACTGCAGACACCAATAAACATTTGAACAATGAACATATATCACGATTCCATATGTTCCACAACTATCAGAAAAAATTATATACACTTTAAAAAAATATGATATAGCTACATCATATAAACTTAGTAATACTAATAAACATCTATTTTCAAAACTTAAACCTAAAATAGAAAAAAATCGAGAAACACGTGTCATATATAAAATACCATGTCGCGATTGCGATAGTTACTACATAGGCCAAACGAAACAATATTTATACAAAAGAATACAAGCCCTTTTCGTGACCTTGTTATGATATGGTAAACTTAATAAGTCGGCGATTAAAGGTCTGCTTTATTACTTCAAAGTATATATATTTATAAAAAATATAAAATTTTATATTTTTATATCCTTGACAAAGGCATCATTGCCGAAACATGTAGGGTTGTTTTAAATATATATACTTTGAAGTAATAAACCAGAACTTTATTCGCCGACTTATTAAGTTTACTATATATATGTATGGATGTATGTATGTTTTTTATTTTGTTATATTATTTTGCTTAATTTGCTTTTAGTTTTATTTTTTATAATTTGTTTAATCTTTTAAGTTACTTATTTTTTATATTAATTATAATATTTATTTGCTTTGATATTTAATTTTACATTTATGTCCTGTAAATGGGGATCACCTGTTGGGCAATGAAGACTATTATTATTATTATTATTATTATTAATATTTGGATAAATAACATTAGCCCATAATTTTAAAACTTTTTTGACGAACGTTGATGAAAATGGGTGTATATAAAGTAGTTTGTGATTCCAAATCCAAAATTGGTATGCTCAATACTGTAACACGTATAGTTTGTTTGTTTCAGGGTTTCAAGATCGGATAAAAAAAGAAGCCGGCATATTTTTGCAATCTAATGATTATTTAATATATGCATGTAAAACATGTTAAATCTAAGCAAAGACATTTTACTTATCATAGAAAATATAAAATACTACATGAAGATATCATATAGCCACTAAATGTTGCACTTTTTCCTCTCGTGTTCAGTATAATCTTTTGTTTTTTTTGAAAACCAGCATTTGTAACCCAACATACGAGGTGCTATCCAGAAATTCATGTAATGTGGAACAAAAACACAATAAATTATTCTGACAACTTTTGCACTACCATCTCCTTCAAAGTATTCTCCTTTCGGATGAATACACCGATCCCAGCAACTTGTCAATAACTGGAAGCGGTGCTGAAAGTCTTCGCGTGTTAACCTGTTCAACACCGCCTGCTATTCGGTCTGGATCTCCTCAATCGTCTCAAAACAGCGACCCTTGAGCTTCAGTTTCAACTTCAGAAACAAAGAAATCACAAGGAGCAAGATCTGGAGATTTGATAGAGTGGGGTAGTACTGCCGTCGGCATTGAGGCTAGAAGCAGACGAACAACAAGTAATGTGTGGGTTGGTGCACTGTCATTGTGTTGAAACAACGAATTGTTGCGTCAGTTGGCAGGCCGCTTGCGTCGAATGTTTTCTCTTAGTGGCCGAAGAACATCGCAGTAAAATCGTCCATTAACTGTTTCACCCGGTAGGAGAAATTCTTTGGGCACGATGTAGTTAGCGCCAAAGAAGGAAATCAACATCGACTTGACGTTGCTTCGAACTTGCCGTGGTTTCTTACACCCTTGATTCGTCGCCAGTAATGAATCTGGTAGTGAAATTTGCATCCCTTTCATCACCTTTTTCCGCTCGGTGCGCATATGAACACGATGCCGTTTTTGCTCAATTTTGTGGCGTGTTTACCGTCGATGGACAACCAAAACCCTCATAATCAACAGCTGACACACATCCACTTTTAAAATAGTTGTACCACTCATAAGTTTGCGTCCTCACCAAACTCTTGTTTAAGCATTTTTAGAGTTTCCACTGTCGTTTTACCAAGTTTGAAGCAGAATTTGATGCACATTCTTTGCTCTTTTACATCATACAGAATAACTCAAACACAACTCAATAAATATGAACACAAAAATTGTTTGCCACCGCCTGACAAACTGACTTAGTACAGAGATAGACCACACCATCTGGCGCTATAGAGCTGTACTACCATCCCTTCGCGCACCACATTGAAATTCCGGGAATCTCTGCGCAACACCTCATAGGTAGATTCCATCGTCTCTAGTATCGTGTTTTCATTGTCCTGATGTCCAGGTGAAGCCACTCTACTTATTCATCCCTTGCTGCATCTAAAAATTTCTCATTGAGAGTTTTATAGTTCTCATCTTTCTTATTACCCAGAAATTCCTACAAAACAATTACAAGCTGCCAATTCTTTGTCATTTATTTTTTCTTGAGAAAAGAAATCGAAAATAATAAAATAAAAGTTTCCTTATATGAGGTTCGATGAAGATGCATTCTTTTAGTTTTGCATTACTTAACTGAGGAAACATTTCTTTTAGGCACTTGAAACCATTACATTATTTGTTTGAAGCTTTAACAAAGTTTTTCTTTAGTACAAGCTTAATATGGAGAGACAGCAGAAGCAACTCTTTTGCGTCAATGGGAGCATATTTTATGTTTGGCGTAACTGGTTCAAAAAAAATTCTAGTGGCAAATCTTTCTTAATGAAATATTCTTTTGTTGCTTGACTGTCCCATAGACAAAAAACTACAATACTTTGCAAAACCCTTTGAAGCCCTACCTATCACTTTTAAATCTCCGCAAATATCTCATTGATATTATTCATATTTTCCTTGATTTATAATGGTCATAGTTCTCTTTCTTGTCAGTGAATAGGCCAAAGGAATAATATTTTTTGTTTCCATTATGAAGCAAGGTTACTTTCAGGCTGTATTTCGACGAATCTTTGACGAATCTTTGAATACGCTTCTCGGGAGGTACGTGTCCTATCATTAAACCTTTAATATCATAATATCATAACAGACTTTAAAATATAATATTCCATTTTAGGTAAAGTGAAACACTTGTATTTTTCTCTAACAGGTACAAACAGGTACTCGAAAATGGAAGGTGGCAGGGCATTTCTGAAAAAAAGGCGTTTTAATAACCACCAAATGAAACACAAAAAGAGCGTTTTCATTAATGTTACAAAAATCGTACTCAAACATTTCAATTTAAAAGCCTTTGAATTTTTTGTTATAGCTAATAGTAAACTGTTGCTCAAGCCGCATTATTATAGTAAATGTAATATATATTAACGCGTATCTAATATCAGAATTTGGCAATAAATATTTGATTTTTACAGTTGTCATTTTGTATATATTTTCATAAATTATTTAAAAAACTTAAATTCGAGTGCAGAACTAAATAAATAAAATGCCTTGATTTCAATTAGCAACTTATTATTGTGAAAATATTGTGTATACATTATCATTATCCTTGTAGAAATTTAGAGTTTTTAAAATATATTTGACAATAGAGAAAAAAAAATTAAAAAAATATAGAAATATTTCAATAAACCAACTTTAGTGAGAATAACGTTAAAAATATGTATTACAGTATTATCATCCAATAATTGAACAAACCCATTTGAATAAAATTCATGAGTTTGGATTCTAAACAAATTATCCAACAAAATAATTATACATTTTTTAAATTTACTATTTAGTGACAGTTGTTACATATATAAATAAACTGTAAAATAAAATGTAAGGTCGACATGTCAAGATATAAATATGTTTGTTCTGGGAGACGCTATTAAAATTATTGAAAACGAAATAATTATTACACTTTTAAGAAAAGATTGCCAAATTCAAATTGAACACTGTTTAGTTAATGGTTTATGTAGATTTTTCTTTCCTTTTGAGAGGATGGACAATATGGGCCAATAATGAAAAAAAAAACGTTGGCCGTAACGTTTTTTTTCATTATTCCTATTGGTTATCAAACGGTTGTGTTTTGATATGATTTCTCATCGAATAAACTTCTATGTAATGGCAGAGCCTGACCGAAGGAGGTCCATGTAAAGTCAGGTTATCTTAATGAGAGGAAATAATCGTGTCAATTGTTTTTTGGGATATTGAAGGAAAACTTGAAATTGACTTTATTGACAGAAACATTACAGTTTATGGCATATATTATGCTATGGTTCTGCATAAACTGTGGAACATTGTTAAAGAAAAACGACCGGAAAAACTGGCTAAAGGTCTGAGACTTCTCAACCATAATATATACGTTCACACAGCTAGGCCTGCGCGAGTTAAAAAATTTTGATTTTATTTGGGTAGATCACCTGTCATAACATATGGTCCCAAAGTTTTCGGAAAAATTTTAGATGACAATTTTCTCAAAACTGTTTTACTTTATAAACTATATATTACAACAATTAACAATAAATACTTTATCTCCAAATGATTGATACTAGGCCATTATCTTCGATGTTCCTCAGTTTTCTTCTGACTTGTCCCATCATCCTCTGGACAACAGCAGGATCAATTTCTCGCATTTTTTTTAAATTTAGACGTCGTATTGGTTTTCATTTGAACCTGCCTATCTATTTTCATACACTTTTCTGGTTAATATTGACCAAAATTCTTCTATTAGTCGAGTCTGAAGTATCTGGGGAGGATCGTCCAATTTAGCAACAAAGTTTATGTTGTTTGCTTTGTACCAGTCTCTAGTAGCTCCAATACAATGGTATGAAGCTAGATCAGGTCAAAACATGATATCACCATTGCCATAGTGTGTATTTGAAAACTGAAGCAATTTAGAAAGGCATATTTGAATGTAAAGTTGTACAGTTAAGGCTTCCCCTCGAACACGACCAATGTAGGGCCGCGAGATAAACCCGACTTCAGAAATGGCGCACCACACTAAAATTTTGTTCTCGAATTTGGATTTACCTTTGAATTTTGCATTGTCTGGTATGTTTTCTATGTCGTCCGTATAAAAACCGTCGTTCCCTTCTTATCTGAATGGGACAAGCGGAAATATTTCTCATCATCCATTACAATAAGTTTATTGACAAAATAGATGTGCCCTAGCGCACGACAACACCTGGGTATTCTTTCTAACTGGGCCGAGGTATATTTTAGTGCTTTCCTTCATTTTCGAAACACCACGTTATTTAGGGAAATTGTTCGAAATACAGTGATTTTTTAAACGCCGAATCTTCGACCCACTTTTCGCGGTGAAGCTCAAACTCTGTCCTCAAGGGCTTCGAGCATTCTTTGTTCCCTCACTTGTCGCAAAATTCTTGGTCGATCACTTTTTTTCAAAGAAATTTAAAATATAAATTTATGTTTTAAATTTCTTTGAAAAAGGTATCATATGCCGAAACATGCAAGATTGTTTTAAATATAAACATATTGAAGTAAAACCAAAAATTAAATCGCCAACTAATTGAATCTACCATATATATATAATTTCTTAGCTGTTCATTTAATATATCAATTGATGAATTCTTGAAGTTTTTCGGCTTTTATATGAAATATTTACAAATATTTTAAAATTATCAAAAAGTCATACGAAATTTTAATTGAAAAATTTTGTCTACGTTGGGACTTAAACCCAAGTATACGGTTTGCCGGGCCGTTGCTTTACCAATTCAGCAACGATAGACCTTGGTTCAAGCTAATAATGCATTTCTAATTAGCTTGAACCAACATCGCAATTAAAACACCATATATGTGAACATGTTTTTATGAATAGGAACTTATATCTAACCAATGTTTAGGAATTTCATCGATTTTTTTTTAGGTCAATGATCTTGAATATAGCTGTATTTTGGTAATATAGAATAAACGGACATGGACGACTAACTATATTTTGGCCCTAAAGATTGGAAATTTTTGATGAATTACAAACAAACTTCTTGTTTCCAGTTAGACATTTACATGTATTCTTCAAATTCGCATAGCTTTGTCACTATTCAGCGGTAACCCTATATATATATATATATATATATATATATATATATATATATACATATATATATTACATATATATATTACAAATGTTTGTTCAGTTGTCTACTAAATAAAATAACAAAATTTCGTAAATATATCATCTACAAACATTAATGTAGTTAATAATACTAGTATAATTAATTACTGACTTGAGTATCTGGATAAAATATGTATATCTATATCATAAAATAAACAAACAAGCAGAGCTAAACACTGCAATTAGATACGATAAAGACAAAATAATAATTAGTAACATTAATTCCGCAATGTTATTTAGCTATTATCAGAATGATTATCGATTATTTGATTCAAGCTGCACGATAAACTTCAAATAAATCATTATCACGGCCTATATATGGCACAAGATCTTATCTAGCTTCATTTATTTTCCTGTAATGAATATTTTCGCAATCGTACCTAAAAGTAATTTGCAGGATATTAAGGAAAGCCTTCATTAACGAAAATAAATTTTAAGAGAATTCGGCAATTTCATGTTTTCTTAGAAAGTCATAAATACCGTAAAACACTGTTAGATATAGCCTTATGTACAAATCAAGTTTGTAACGTGTAACTCAACGTGAAAGTTAAATTATAATCGAATGAAAGTTTGTCATTTATTTTGAAATTAGAAATTCTAAATAAATTTTCAGTTACAAAGAAATTAACAGACATTTAAAGAATATTGGTGTCGAGTTTACAGTAACAGATTGGCATTGGCACGACTGAAATCACAATATTATCGATAATGATTTCCCGAAAGCAATAATAAATTGTATATACTGGTAAGAATATAATTAATTTTCTGGTGAGATTTATAAGTGGCATTTACGAATATATCAAGGCAAATTAAATAATCCTTTAAAAATGCTATAAAGCGAAATATAGTAGATCTTGCATCTCCATGTTTTTAATTTAATTGAAAAGGATGCATACTCACAAGTTCACTTAATACCTTGAGGATTCCGTCTGTAAATATAATTGTTTCGATTTTAGGTAACTTTGGCTTTTCTGAAGACTCCTTATTTAAATTTCTAATGATGGGTCGATTTATTGATTTATGTGCTGTTTAGGCCGTATAGTTAAATATTATAGGTTCTGTAAAGTAGATGTATGGTTAATACTTTATATTATCCTATCATTTAGGAATGCTATTACTTATTAGAAGTTGTTTAAAAATCCTTTATCGCAATATAGCTGTAAATCTAGTATATGTATTTCGACAACGAAATTGTCGTCATCAGCAGTAGGTAAATACTACACTTAGCGCCCGATTAGCTCTAGCACACAGTTTACACAAGCAACCGACAACCGACTATTAATACTAACTTATTAGTCGAGTCTGTACAATTTAAATAAATTAAATAAACAATTTTTTGTCAACGAAATAACTTTTTTAATTGTGTATTATTGTGGTATCAGCAAGTATACGTAATAATTCATTAATTAAAATTGAAAGTACGAATTAAGTACTGTGGCACATTTTTCGACTTGTGTTTTTGTTTAATAAATCAACAAAAAAACTTCAAATGTCAACTTAAATTGACAATATGAATCGCCGTCAGCATCATAATTACTATCAAAAACTAACGTTGTTAAATTGTCGAAGAGGGCCATTCTCAAAGAGTGTCACAAAATGTAGTAAGCAGGGCATGGACTAGGTTCCAGGAGACAATACATTATTGTAGAAGACCTGAACAATGCAGAATAAAACCAAATCCAATAGAAGATCATTTTATACGTTTAACCGCTAAAAGAAAAAGGGAACTAAATAAGCTGGCTACTGGTAATGTTGTTAGCGCTGATACAGTAAGAAGTAGATTAAAGAGCATAGGTTTGAATCCCTACAGTTCTGCCACGGCTCCCACTTTGACCGCACACAAGCGAGATAGACTAGAATTTGCTCAGTAACATGTTTAATGGGACTATTGAAGAATAGAGACATGTGTTATTCCCTGACGAGTTAAAATTTTGCCTCATTACCTATGATCGACGGGAAAGAGTTTGTAGAATGCCAGGGATCGATTAATACAATATGCTGTCAGAGACAATGAAAACAAAAATTTTCATTGTCCAACAGTAGTACTCAATAATAAAAAATATATACTCATATATATTCGGGGTCACCGCTGAATAGCGACAAAGCTATGCGAATCTGAAGATTACGTATAAATGTCTAACTGAAAATGAAAAATGTAATTTATTTGATTCATTGAAAATTTCTACATTTTTACGGCCAAAGTGTAGTTAAAGTCGGTCCATATCTTTGCTTATTCTATATTACCGAAATACAGCTGTAATTCAAGATCAGCGGTGGTAGCCTATATTGCCGTCCGATAAATTAACTGGGATAGGACCAAACTCGAATAAAGAAAAATAATTTTCTCGTTGCTACGTGAACATTTGACCGCAATTTTTTTCTTGGGGGCATTACTCATATATATCTTTCACCCCTTTTCTTCTTTGTCACTATACAAAACTAAGATTGTATATAAACTCTAATAAAGAAACAATACAAAAATTAACTGTAAAGTATATCAGAATTACGGGACACATTGAAGTAGAACTATGGAGCAGAAAATTGGTTCTGGGAAATGGTAAGGTACACAGGTTACAACAATTATAATATCTCATGCTACAAACGATAGTTACTGTAGTGACATATATCGAGGTGAAGTAAAAAATACAATATTATTGTGATTTCTTAAAGTGGTTGCTTGTAGCATGTAGTGGTGGCAAAGAAACACTATACGGCGTAGAAATTCTAAAGAGTTGATGTACAAAAATAGTACTAATGTATATTAAATAATGTCTCTTCTTTTATTCTGTTTATCTCTCTTGAATATTTTTTTATTACTGGTCACCCATCATCCATCAACTGTCCACGGTAATTTATATTTGACTACGTGAATTGCATACTGCTACTTTGAGTACAGAAACGTTTTGTGGGTTCTTAACTTATGTCTGTTTATACTCCTACATAATATGACTACATTTATATCGCCCCTGATTTACCCGTCAGCATAGGAATTGCGTGGCTACAAAATAGTGCTATATATAATAATTAAAAATGAATAATTTTATGTATTATGTACTTATATAACAAATAGTAATAATCGGTTCGATTTTAATAATCTCCTTCGACAAGTCTTCGTCTCTAGTTGACTACTAATTATGATGTGTATTACGACAACATATTAACTTCAAAAGTATCGTTTTATATACATATCAAACGTTTGTAAAATCTACTACAAAACGACACTACAAAAAATAGATTCTAGTACTTCCAATCCACTTGAATTTAATACTTGTGTTTGTTTACTGAACTACAGTTATAGTATCTATTTCTACAATACATTAACTACAAATATTTTGTTCTCTGTTAAACTACATTTTCTTTAGTGCAGCGGCAAACTACGAGTACAATCCATGTCGCGTTCTGGATACACATAATTAACTTTGTAGCTAAGTATTTCAAAAGATGTTTGCTAACAATGAAATAGAAAAATAACATTAATACGTGTGTATATTGTTAATATCTGAAACAAGAGATAACTTTATATAAGAGATTTTTTATTTAGTGTTTATAGAATATATTTGAAAATATAAATCATGTTGTGAATTTAAACATCACGACATACTGAAATCTATGAATATGTTAAACGACTTGTAATTCCAAAGTAACAAAGTTAAGAAATAAATTAAAAATAATTCAGCATTATAATAATAATTTGCAATAGCAGACAAAGTAAATTAAAATGTATTGTCCTTTCTACTTTCCCTTTATATAAATTGTAGAGTTTAGAAGGCAAATATTTCTTCTCATTGTAAGTAGGACAGTGATATATTATAAATATAACAGTAGTATATATGTTAGTTTATTAAAGTTACAACAATGTTAAAATGCTTCTGCATATTTTGAGAAAATTAATTGAGATATGAAGCATTAGGCAGTAAAAATCGATTATTGAAAAATACGAAGCATAGTTTCATTTACATATATTACTTTTCATGAAAATTTACATATACAATGAAATGAATTACAACTTGGATCTAATTAGAAGTGAACTAATTCTCAAGGTTATGATGAGAAACTTCTTGAAAATGGCACCGGTGAGACTGCGGAAAGCTCGAGAAGAGACAGTTGCACTTATCGAGTCAACAATACGAGTCAGTTTCCGAAACCAAGACAGTACACACATACAATAATATGTGTGGCCCTATCTCCTCTTGAGCCTACCCACGCATATATATATATATATATATATATATATATATATATATATATATGGTAAACCTAATCAGTAGGCGATTAAAGGTCTGTATATTACTTCAAAATATATGTATTTAAAAAACTCTACATGTTTCGGCAGTTCGCCTTTATCAAGAGAATATAAAATATAAATGACATTTATATCCTGTCATTTATATTTTGTATTCTCTTGATAAAGGCGAACTGCCGAAACATGTAGAGTTTTTTAATTACATATATTTTGAAGTAATATACAGACCTTTAATCGCCTACTGATTAGGTTTACCATATCATACCTAGGTCACGAAGTTATTATATATATATATATATATATATATATATATATATAAAGATAATTGTTTCTTGACCTTTGTATGTTAGTGTGTTGTGACTTAGTGGTAAAAGCGACAGCCAGGCAAGCTGTAGACTTGGGTTCGAGTCCCAACGTAGACCATATTTTTCAATTAAAAAAAAAAAAAAAGTTTCGTATGATTTGCTTTGTAATTTGTAGACAGCAATGTTTACATCCCCACTTACTCTGCAATTATATACATTCTAATTTGATATTTGTAAATATTTCATATAAAAGCCGAAAAACTCCAATAATTTATCAATTGTTATATATATATATATGTAATCTAGAGCTGAGGATGTTTGCGGTATAACCATGGTTATATCATGTAACCATAGTAATTTACTATGGTTACATGATATAACCATGGTTATACCGCAAACATCCTCAGCTCTAGTAATCACTTTAATTTTTCCTTACTTATCATTAATCTAATTTTAACTTTAATTGTTAATTTAATTGGTAATTCAGTTTTTAATCTAATTTTAATTGTTAATTTAATTGTTAATTCAGTCTCACAAAAGCAAACACAGTTCTCATGTTTTCATTGTATTAATTCTTGTTTCTAGTTAGGGGAAACCTGGGCAAAGTGAATACCTTAACCTGTTTATGATTATTATTGTTTAGTCATTACTAGAGAAATTGAACAAAATATTGATAATCAGTCTTTATTTAATAAACTTTCAGAATAGTATAACATTTGCCATTAATATTAATTAAATTATTAGTTATAAGCCAAGTTTACAACAGTGGTTTACTATCCACTTTTCCCGGGACCCTGGCTAAAGTGGATATGGTACCAGGGCAAAGCGAATAACAATATTATTTGGCATGAAATTAAACTTACAAACAAAATAAACATTGAAAATTGGAAGAACATATTTAAATTAACATTTTTCTGTTACACGCCTAATGACTGCAGTTATCACCAATAAAATTATCACTACCCTCGAAGGCTGAACACTCTTCATGACACCACTGAGTACAAATACTGCATTGTATCCAGTTTTCCCTTGGCTGATCATTTTCTTCAATATACATTTCACCACAGAAAATGCACCAGATATCATTAAATTTCTTTATTATCTTCTTGTTTCTATTTTTTTTGCAGTCTTTTTCGTTTTTTTAGCAGAGATTTCTAGTGTTTTCGTAACAGTCTTTTTTGCTTTTTCAAATTTCTGTCTCTGCTCTTCCTTCACTGGAGTACTTGTCAGTATTGTAGATCTTTGTAACTTCCGCTTACGTGTTGTTGTTGGTTTAGCAGGCTGAGGAATAGGTTTTAAAACTGAAGGACTATAGTAGGTTTTAGAACATCCAGGTTTGGGTGAAGCGGCGGAAATATCACTGCCTTGAATTTCAGATCCCATAAGAATGCAAGGGCGGTCTTCAAAGGTAAAATCGTCTTTAGATCTTAAAATTGAAGGACTTCCAGGTTTTGATAAAGCGACGGGAACATCATTGCCTTGAGTTTCTTTTATAGTTCCAGATTCCGTAGGAGTGCAAGGACGGTATTTAATGATAACGTCGTTTGGAAATTGAGGCCAACCTAGAACTTTATCTGATGACCAAACAGGCAAAGGATTAATGAATTCTAAAATCTCTGAATTTTCTTCGCGAATATGGTTTATGACTGAATCAGATTGTTGAATGGCATTTGCTAATGAAGGTGGTGTGGGTTGATCGTGAGATTCACTTGAGGGTGACACTGGAATAACGGACTCAGGTAAATCCATTCTTTGCAGTGTGGACAAAGTTTCAGTCTGAGTGTTCAAATTTGATGTGCCTGCAAGTACCTCGGCTGGTGCAAAATGCTCATCACCAAAAGCGTGTTTGTTAATAGGCCAAATTCCAGGTCGTTCAAATCCATGCACGGCATTGATACCCACGGCAGCTTTGAGAAAAGCTGGTGCAAGTAATCTAGATACGTCGTTCTGGTTAATGATGCGGCCGGGGTGAGATTTTTGAAAAATGTTGACCTCCCTTTCAAAATGCGTTTTCAGGGGGCCGTATATAGCAACATCCATAGGTTGCATTTTGTGAGTAGTATGCCGTACTAAGGATAATATCACAACGTTATTCTTGGTAGCGTACTCAAGTGCAGGATAGTATTTGTGGCTTTCATGGTTGTCTAATAGTAATAGGACCTTTTTGTCCGCTATTGGCCTCACTTGCTCTATGAAGAAATGCATCCAGTTCAAGAAGACTTCACCTGATGTCCAACTATTAGGAGTACACGTTCCTTGAGTCCCTGGTGGACTTCTATCAAGAAGTCTTGGTTGCATCTTCTTTCGTGCAAAAATGAGAAAAGGTGGAAGAAAACTACCAGCTGCATTACAACAACCGATGACGGTGGTCAATTGGCCGCGTTCTGCACTTGCAATCATGCCTACTTGCTTTTTCCCTTTTACGGAGAGAACCTTTGGAGGCTTATTTGAAGTCGTAGATATACCAGTTTCGTCATATTGTATAGTCTGGAGGCTTCAATCTTATTTTTTTCAATGGCAGATTCAAGATTTTCTTAAAAATGGCTTACTTCGTGGCGATTAAATCCTTTCGCTCTTGCCACAGATGTTGATTCTGGAGTTCTTAGCGCCAAGTTGGTATGACGTGATAAAAAACTTCGCAGCCAGTCTTCTCCAGCTTTTTTTTTATTCCAGCTCTCAGGGTATTTCAAATTGTTTCGTTGTGCATACTGAAATGCTAGACTCATAAATTCATCCCGAGTAAGGCCGAAAAAAACTGCGTCCATATCTTTTAGGTAAGTCACCTTTTAGGTAAGTCACCATGTCAATTTCTTGATCCTCCGTGAGTATAGGACGGAATTGACCGAGCTGTGGAGAAGCAATTCCACTTTTGACATGTCTATATAGGGTAGCATATGCAAGTCCGTATTTTTTGGCTGTTCCTTTGATGATTCGCCTGCCCTGCATAAATTTATTGCAGTCCGCATGACATCTTCACTCCAAGTACCTTGCGCTGTCTTTTTTTATATCTATTAACCATCTGCAACAAAAAAAAGAACAGTAAAATACATAATTCCATAAAATTATATCTCGTAATGACCGGGCAAAGTGAATACTGTATCCACTTTGCCCGATCCGCTTTGCCCGTCGGGTACCTTTTGGAGGTTATCCCAGATCATTTCAAAACCAGTTCATCTAACCTTGTCATCTATACGCATTTTAAAGCTACATAATCATGCATTAAATTTTGTACATAACCAAGAACATGGCACAAATAACAATAGTTAGGTATAAACAAGACACTTAGTACCTCTGTAAATTAATATTTTTCGCACAAAAACACACTTTGTCCACTCACTGACGCTGCACAACGCAAATACGTGTCGGAGTACTTGCTGCGCACTAAGGGGTAACAGACGACTACTGCTATGATATCGCGTCTGCCGCTAACTAACAACTTGGAAGTGGTAGGCACTATTCGCTTTGCCCGGGGTATTCACTTTGCCCGGGTTTCCCCTACTTGAAAAAGACTGAATAATAATAAAAGTCGAAACGTCGTAGAATAAAACATCAAAATTCAATAAAAGGTGGCTAAACCAATAAAAAGTCTATTATTTTTAATATATATATATATATATATATATATACATATATATATATATATATATATATATATATATATATAATATTAATAACAATTTATTAGTCATAAGTCTACAGAATGAGACATAGATAATGATTTATATAAATGGCAGATACCAACAAGTACAAATATAAAACAGCAAATAAAACCTATGTATAAATAAAAACCACGTATAAACCAAATATCTACGTATAAATAAAAACTATATATTGAGAAAAATGATTTACAAAGAGATTCAACAATAAAAGAAAGAATGGACAGACTTCAGAGCGCTTGAATATCATACGGTACACTGGAGACCAACATTTCTTTTTTTTTTGAAAATTTCCACTGAATTTATATTTTGTAGAGATGTTGGTAATTAATTAAATAACCTACATCCATTATTATTATTATAAGAAAAAATTCATAATTGGAGTAGACTGTGAAATTGGGTTGGTACTTCAACCACTTCCACATAATGACACATTACTTGATGCTTGACAGTTTCATTTGGTTTCATTGTAAAAAAAGGTAATAATATTGAAATGATACTACAACAAAAAAGAAAACAAATAATTTATTTAATATCGATATCATAATCAAAATTTACATATATCTACAGAAGTTGTTGAAAATGTTGTCCATTTACATCTAAACACAAACAATTTTCTTAATAAGAGTTTTGAAAAATTTGGCACAAACTTATAGTTTGAATGTTAAATAATTAATGGCATTATGTGGAAGTGGTTAAAGTATCAACCCAATTTCACAGTCTTCTCCAATTATGAATTTTTTCGATGGCTCATATTACTCGTAGGGGTAAAGCGAACTATAAATAAAATGTTATTTGTAATATGCTAAGTACTTTTTCAAGGCCTTAAATAGGATTGATGAAACACTTAAAGTTAGAAGTGCTAAACATATAATTTAATATAATCTACTACTGATAAGATCAAGGCAAGTAAACATTAATTCACCGTGTGGTATAGATGATGATTGTTTAATTAAGCTTTTTTTTCACTTTATCTGTGTACTTTATCGTTTTAACTTAAAATATTGATTAGTATTGGATACTATAAATGTTTGCCTAATAACTTTGACGTTTATGCACATTATTTGATATTATCAATAAACGTTGTTAATAGTGCAATAGTGATATAATAATTACATAATCACTAATAAAGAAACAATATCGTACTACTAATCAGTAGTAAGATAGTAAGTTTGTAGTACATATTGCTGTGTAGTTTGGTTCTATAATGGGCTCTAATTATGTCAAAACGTGAATCGTTACACAACGCATATATAATGTTACATTCTTTATATGTTTTGTTCTCAGGATTTTTTTTTGGGATTATTTTCTAACTAGGCCTAGCATCCAATGTAAAAAGCAAGAAATAAGACGCCAAAATACCAAATTTAATACATTTATTGTTCATACCTCGTTATACAGATGAATAATGAACACAGTAAACATTATTGATTATTTATTTATTTAAAAGGAATCATAAACATATCATTGCATATGCATTGTCAAAAATATACATATAAATTCAGATTTTATAAATCTCGCAATCACGCTTGTGTTTTATCTTAGCTTTGGGAATATAATAACCTTTCAATTACTAAGGTATGATAACGTGTTTGGTTTAATTTACAATATATCTTAGCTTTATGGATTTTGAATTTTACCGATACTGTTGCTTTTAAAAAGTGTGTTATTCAATATTCACTTGGCGAGAAATAATCCCTACCACGTGAGATATTTATCTTCACACTATAAACTTTATTTGATTATGTTAATGCATTTTAAATTACAAATAAAAACCCAGATATCTTAAGATACTTGTGAGACCTACTCTCTAGTTGCTCTCTAAAGTGTCTAATTTACTACTAATTAATTATCCATGCACGCTTAAAATCTTAATTCTTTACTTTATGGACTTAAAAATTTTACCGTATTTCGGTATGTCATACAGACCTTCCTTAGTTCAACTGTATTACATTTACACGAAGAAACAACGACAGCATTCAATGAAAAAGAAGACCTAGTTTAAAGTTGTTGTAACATAAAGGCATTTTATTGTGTAAACTCTGATTTACTTCTAAGGAGCCACTACACGTTTAAATGCGTAGTTCCCTAACTCGTAGCATATATGGCTCTTGACTTTTGACGTGCAAGATTGTGTTATTTTAATTAGTGGCAACAACTGGCAATAGGTACTTCACCACCTCTACGGACGAGATCTAAGAGATCGAAACACGTGTTTGTCTGTACGTTAAAGTAAGATTTGCTTAAATATGCGTTGCGTATGTCATATTTATACAAGGTGGCGCAAAACAAACTCTACTGTTTTACACAAATATATTTTATATTTATGAACAAGTTAGAAAGGAAATAACTAAACATTTCTCAAGCCCTGGTAATGCAGTTTTAAGTTCTGAATATTACATCTGTAAGATGGCTTCCGTTGTTGGCAGCACATTGCCTTAAACGATTTATAAAGTTTTCGAACACACTATTAAGAAGCTCTTGATTTATTAAGCGTATTTCGTTCCGAATGTTTCTTTTAATTCTTGAAGGGTATCGTAGCGATGACGAAATACCTGCTGCTTCAAATACCCCCACAAGAAAAAATCTGGCACTGTTAAATCCGACGAACGTGCCGGCCACGCAGTTTGACCAAAACGTGAAATAACATGGCCAAATGTTTCCCTCACTACAGCCATACTTATTCGCGCTGTATGCGCCGTCGCCCCATCCTGTTGAAGATAAACATTTCGTGAGTCAACACCAATCCTATGTAGCTCAGGAATCACAAAATGCTGAAGCATGTTAACGTACCGTTCAGCAGTAACTGTAACGGTACAATTTCCTTCTTCGAAAAAGTATGGTCCAATTATTCTAGACCTTGTTACTCCACACTAAACAGTTACTTTTGGAGAATGCAGTGGTTGCTCGTGTAAATTCCGTGGATTATCTGTTTACCAAAAGCGCATGTTCTGTTTGTTTACATACCCGGACAAATGAAAATGTGCTTCGTCGGACATCATTAGCAAATTAATAATATCGGGTGTTGCGTTTAACATGTGCAGCATAGTATTGCAAAAAAGTACTCTATTTTGTCTGTCCTGAGGATGTAATTTTTGCACTACTTGTAGTTTATAAGGATGCAATTTTAACTAGCGCATAATTCTTTGGGTACTTCTTCGTGAAAGTCCTAACTCTAGCGCCTGTCTTCGTACCGATAAACGTGGAGCTGCTCGGACTGCTTCTCTAACTCTCTCTACATTTTGTTGGGTGCGTACACTCCTTGGTCTACCATGTTTTTCGTCTAAAACGCTGCCGGTTCTGGCAAATTTATGAATCCAACTCAATATTGTTTTACTAGTGGGAGTCCGTCCACGTCTTGGAACTTGAAATCTATTCCGAAAGTGTCGTTGTGTTTGTATGATAGATTGTGTTTCGTAATATAGTTTTACTGTTGTAGCACGTTGTTCACTTGACCACCGTTCCATTGCTATTAGCCCAATGAAACGGCACGATATGACGTTTACACTGACAGGTATATTAAATTCCAATCATACTATCAGTCCTGCCAGTCACACGCTGAAATAATGGAGTTTGTTTTGCGCCACCTTGTATATACAGATATGTTTTTAATATTTTTGTATTATTGCATTTACACACTTGATGTTATTAAATCGACATACTATCTTTTCATGTTACACTGAAGTTTTTTATTTCATTTACTTATACTTAATAATCGAAGCTTATCTAAAATTATAGCGGTCATTTATTAGATCATGGACTTGTCATGTCATATATATATTACCACGTGGTAATTTACGGTTACAATGAATTATCTTGTAAATTGCACATATTCTCGTAATATTTTCACTTGAAGTAGGATCATAAACCTTAATGCGCAAGAATGGAATTTTTTGTTAGAATCTCTGGAACTAATTATAATAAAATTTTATGACTAATGGTATAACGATTATATTCTAATTAATAATTGCGAAATACTATTTTTAAATTCAGTATTATATTAACGAAAACCTTGAAATATCCTGATGAAAATATGATGCAGTGAAATTTTGAAGCAAAACTGCTACCTGATTTTCACTTTACAAAGTGTTATAAATATCGTTTTGCAATGCAATCAAATATACATTGCTTCAATATATTATTTCTATTCTTTCAGGTGCTAGCCAATTCATACGAACACATAGAGACTATAACACTTTCTATTTGTAAACTGCCACAGCCAACTTTTAAGTCAACAAATTTAATACACATACATTTAAATTAAGCGAAATAATACATCAAACAAATGTACACTTGATTTCATAAAAATAGCGTACTATACACAATTTTGTCTATATTTTCTATATGTAAATTCAACCTTTCATAACTGATATCTATTAATGTCAAATATAAAAAAGCAACTTTAATATTTATTTATAAGTATATATTAATGTATAATAAAATAAAAACATTTTAATTTGAAGAATATTAATTACGTTGTAATATCAGAAGTAGGATGACAGGATCGGCATGTAATGTCAGAAATTGGATGGCAGGATCGCCATGTAATATCTGATGATGGGATTGAAGGATAGCCATCTAATATTTAAAGGTAGAAATGCCATGTCATGTCACCTGGTCCCGGAGGTAACATTGTTGCCGAGGCAGTTCCGTTTATACAGCAGGTTCAACGGTGTTATAAATAATATCCAGGACAACCATTAAATAATAACATTTAATGCAATAACGATAACAACGATAACAACAGTAAATACTATATTGTAAATATGAGGCACTAGACTGTACTCACTCTGGCTTTGCAATGACTTTGCTTCTCACTGTAGAGACCTCTCAGTGTCTCGTTATATACCATTAGAGTGTGTCCCCTTAACCTAGTGACCTGGTTACCAGATGATAACAATGTAGTGTAAGATCGTAATTCAACAAGGTCGTGTTGATGAAATGGATACTGTGAATACATGGTAAACTTAGTATTTGGCCATGGCACCATTTCTTGCAATTACCTCGTTCTGTCTACGGGGCATGGAGATAACAAGATTCTGCTTTAAATTTCCTTTTTCTATCTCTTCCCATGTATTTTTCACAACCTTTCACAAATATTCTGCCAAGCGAGGTCTAATACCCAATTTCGATATTTTTTTTGCTATAAAGCCCCACATATTTTCCATGGGGTTAAGATCAGGACTTTTAGCAGGATGCGGTAGCGTTTTAATGTTGTTATTCTTAAACCATTGTATGATGGCATTTGCGGTGTGAATTAGGCAATTACCCTGCTGATATATGAAATTATCCATGCGATATACCTGGCGTACCGAAGGTAACATTATATATTCAAGTATGCGTTGGTAACTCTGATCTGTTTCTCTGATACGCCAGGAAGTTTCAAGACCATGTTAACTGAACCATGACCACACATTTACTGCAAATCGTCCACTTCTTTGACTTACACTTATATATTTCTGGTTCAACTTTGTTGTCCGTTATCTACAGGCTGGCCCAAAATGACCGAAGAGGTTTGAGTTCATTATAACTTCTTATTTAAGACATAATTATTAAATGTTTTTTATTTTAAATACAGTATATTAATGGAGAATATTTTTAATTTAATTATTAAAAATTTTATCTCGTAAGTGATGGCCATTTTCTGCTTCGCATATTCATGCTCTTTCCAAAACATTTTCCATAACCCTTCGCAAAACTTCAGGTGTTATGTTGTTGATTTCGTCGCGTATATTATTTTTTAATTGCTGTATGGTTCTAGGCTTATTAATATAGACTTTTCCTTTCAAATAACCCCAAAGGAAACAGTCTGAAGCGGTTAAATCCGGTGAACGCAGAGGCCAATTAAAATCGCTTGTCCGGGAAGTAATTCGTTCACCAAAGATGTCGCGTAAAAGAGCCATTGTGTCCCTCGCAGTGTGCGCTGTGGCTCCATCCTGTTGGAACCATACTTGCGGATAGTTTTCCACGGCTGGCCTTAAAAAATTTTCCAACATTGGCCGATATCTACACCAGTGATGGAAACGGCGACACCGTGTTCATTTTCCAAAAAATATGGGCCAATTATCATTTCCGACGAAACACCGCACCAAATGGTACACTTAAGTGGGTGTAATTCTCGCTGTTGAACTACTCTTAGATTTTCCGTAGCCCATATCCTGCAGTTTTGCCTATTAACGAACCCATTTAATTGGAAATGGGCTTCGTCGCTCATAATTAAATTATGAATAAAATCATGATTTTCTTCTGCTTTTTGACGAAAATAAATTGCATAATCAAGTCGTTGCTGGTAATCTGTCGGTTTCAATTGTTGGACAAGCTGAATTTTGTATGGAAACATTCTTATTGTATGCAAAATTCTCTGCCGCGACCCTCTTGAGAGGCCAAGTTGTGTCGAACGTCTCCTGGTTGATGTTTCTCCATCTTCCCGAATATTCTCCTGTACCCGTTCAATATTGTCATCCGTGTGCGCCGTTCGTCGTCTGCCGGCACCAGGAAGGTTCCTTACTGCTCCTTGTTCTCGAAAATTTGCAACCAGACGGTTTATTGTTGACTCTGAGGGTCCAACCCGCACATTAAAATAACGACGATATGCACGCTGAGTCAAAACAATGGATCGTTGATTTGAGAAATAAAGTTCAACAATTTTGGCACATTGTTCAATTGTGCACTGTTCCATTTTAAATTCCCCAAGTCTTCTTTACAAAATACTGAAAACCAAAAAAAAAAAATATAATAAAAAAGTTATAAGGAATTAAAACCCCTTCGGTCATTTTGGGCCACTGTACAAACACGAACACATCGATCATTCGTATTTTAGAAAATATTTTCGTCGGTAAATACAACTTTTTCTCAAAACTGCATATCTCGGTAACAATAATTTAGAGAACACAGTTAACAGGATTGCTGCCTTTCTTCCGATAGAAATATATTCTTTGTGGTAGCACAATTAAGTAACTGCGAATTTTTAATTCTTCGACCTGCCGTTGGTAGTGGTTCGGGAAAGTTTGTCTCTGCGATCGAATCTTTCGCGCAGTTTTAAACAGATTTTCCTCTAGAAATCTTCGACGTCATTTGAATTTTTTGCACGACCAGAACCAGCTCTTCTTGCCATGCTACTCCAGTGTCTCTTAATTTTGAAAACGGTATTACTTATTAAGCCCAAATTCTTGAGAAACTTCTCTAATTGACCAACAATCCTCTAATTTCGTAATAATATGAGTTCTTAACACTTCTGAGGTTTGCCCATGTATTATTCACGTTAACAGTAATTAATATCTTAAAGAAACTAGTTTGGCAGTGACAAATGTATTCCTAAAATTTTCTACAGTTTCCATGGAAGCAATAGTCATACTGTCCAATTCAAAATGTAAAATATAAGCTGTAGGCTTTTTTTCTGAAATCAACTGCACATTTTTATGACTTAGATTAACGTATATTAATAATTATTAATATCATAGATTAAAAGAGAATTAAATTTGAAAAATTTGTTTGCATAAGAATAATTTGTTGTTCATAGTAAATCTCAAAATATTTATTGGAGTACTGTATCGTACATAATGGACTATTACTTATGAAGATGTATAGTACTATTGCACATACTATTTCCCACTATACTTGAATCTCATCGCTGCAATATACCGTGAGTTTTTCTTATCTCTATACATAGCCTATGTTCAGTTCCAAAAAGAACGCTTTAATGCATGGGAATGTTATGCAACCAACATCGCTCGATTACATGTTTCGGCAAATGTCAGTAATGTGCATAAATGAAATAATATTTTAAATATTTTAGTGTTTGACATTTGTGTTCACCCAATTTAAATATATATATATATATATATATATATATATATATATATATATATATATAAGATGAAAAAATGTAAATTTTTAACTAGTATAAAGCTGGAAACAGTTTAAGGAAAGTGCAAGATTGTTTTCTATCAAATATCTTTACAGGTCCATACCATCTATCGAAAACATTCAGACGATTACTATGAAATTTGATTCTGATTGCTGCATAATAAATACACACAGAAAGAAAGTAATAAAAACCCCCACATTCTTTCAGGAGCCCTAAAATTAAATGTGTTATGTTACATTTAGGAATGCCTCATAACTAGAGTGGACCAATTCGGAGTGAAAGCAGAGGCGTGGCTAACGAATTGGTTCCCGCATGCGAAACATTATTAATATCTAGAGATATAGGTACTATCACGAACGGTGCTGTTATTGTACTGTACGCTCCTTCGACATTTTTAAATACACAGAATACACTTTCCTGCTGCTATTATACGTGTAGGCACGATGACCAACATGCTAAGTAATCGTATGTGCGATGGGACACGCGGGAACCAATTCGTTAGTCACGCTTCTGCTTTCGTTCCGGATTGGTCCACTCTACTCATAACACTATTAAGTGAAATAGCACAACAATTTAATATTTCGAAAACGTCTGTATTTAAAATTCTCAAACAGTACAAATACAAATCTTACAAGTTTTCTGATTACCAACAACTATTTCATGAAGATAGAATAAGACGTGTTGATTTTTGCGAAACACTATTTAATTTATTAAATGAAAATCATAATATATTGAAGAAAATACTTTTCACTGATGAAGTCTTTTTCTTCGAACACATATTGCTCCTCGATTTGAAAATTTAGTAATTGACGGTTCCTAGTTTCAAATGGATTGAGTCCCAATTCATTTAACTGCAGCAATTACAAATTTTCTAAATTCAAGTCTTCCTGATCGATAAATAGAGAGTCTGATAGATTGGCCGGCCCGTTCGCCAAATTTATTATCAAATGACTTTTCTTTGGGGATACCTTAAATCTAAAATTTAGGATAATGTGATTTTCACTAACATTGAAGTTTTAAAAGCACGCATAAGTACAGCCTGCGACGAATTACGCACCAAACTGGATTTTTTAACACATTCTTTGCAGGAATTTGATAATCGACTAGCATATTGTATGGAATGTGAAGGTGGATATTTCGAATATTTATGAAACAGTTAAAGAATTATAAATAAAAACAAACCTTTTCCAATTTACCATAAAATTTATTTTAATATTGTTTGTGTAAGTTAAATGTTAAATATTATTTTCACACTTTGTTGACACTGACAACTAAAATGCTTTATTACGCCAAGTGATGACACTCGCATTGTTGGTTGCATAGCGTTGCCATGCACTGAAGTATATATTTTAAAACTGAACATAGGTGTATTCATGTGTTATGTCAGTGATATAAAAAACTCACGGTATGTTAGTTGTGTCACCAAAAGCATAACAGACCTACACAGAGCATTTTTTGTAGTCACATAAACGATAAATGATTTTGCCATAATATTGTATTACAGCAGAGCAGTGATAGATAATAAGATTGTAGAAAGATGATTATATAACCGCAACTTCAAATTAATTAATGAAGTGCAGTGTCAGAGAGAATTAAAAGTATACCCGAAATTTAAGACAAGACAAGAAGTTAAGAAGACAATTTCCGTGAATAATCTTATTTTAATTTTATTTGGGGTAGACTCGATAAAAGGTAGAAATTATATATTGCTCAGTGCCTGTGTTCCGAGAAGGCTGCAGATCAGTTATCTCCGTTACCTTAAAGAACGGGAACTATAAATATTTATCATATTTAGAAACCATAACAATGTTATTCTTCGACTTTAATAAGCTAACACTTGAATACTGATACATTTTGTGCCAATTGATGGCGTGATTTTCTGCAGTTATATCTACTCCTCTAGTAGTATATTCAAAATACACTTTTTATAATATTGTATGGAATATCAGACATCAGTTTCTTTAATAAATTATTAAGAGTTCTATATAACTACACAAAATAACGAAAACATCTTGCGCCACTCCATTTCTACACCAGTGCCAATATTTTTTAACGGACCTTTGTTTATGACGTACATGTACTTGTTTAAGTAATTTCACTTTAGTACAGTAATGCATGCACGAAAGCTTGCTTGGAAGTTAATCATACTACGAAGTTTGATTGAATTTTATGTTATTGCGAACTAAATCATTGAAATTAGATATTGATTTCTGAAAGTACAGATTTGCGCAAACACCCACAGTCAGCCCCAACCTTACGTTGTTAGAAGCAAAGATAGATTTTAAAACGAACTTTTTTCTTAGTAAATACACTTATATTTATTAAGTTTTTGTAGTTTATGCATATATGCTTTCCCATATTTTATTTGCTTTGGCGCCGACAAGAAGATTCAATAGCCAAACAAGTTTTGTTGATGTTAGCCTGAAATTGTTAAAAGAGTAAACATATTGTCGATCGTAATATGTATCATTATAATACGTTCTTCATTGGAGCGGAAGGAAGACATTTCGCTGTCTATAACAATAATATTTTTCATACATGCGCTCTATGAAAATGATGTCACTTTGAATAAATTATGTTCTTTCTACGCCAGAGTGTAATTAATATATTTTGAAACAACTTCAACGACTCTTTATTCAACAATATATATATATATATATATATATATATATATATATATATATATATATATATATGTTAATAATATGTATATATATATTATATTAATATAATGTCATTAATATTTTATATTCCTTGAAAAAGGCATCATTTGCCGAAACATGTAGGATTGTTTTAAATATATACATTTTGAAGTAAAACCAGACCTGAAATCGCCAACGAATTGAATTTACCATAACATACAAAGGTCATGAAATAATTATCTATATATATATATATATAAGTGTTTAGATAATTTCTTAGCCGTTTATTAAATATAACAATTGATAAATTATTGGAGTTTTTCAGCTTTTATATGAAATGACAGCAATGTTTACTCTCCCACCTACTTTGCAATTACATACATACTAATTTGTTATTTGTAAATATTTCATATAAAAGCCGAAAAACTCCAATAATTTATCAATTGTTATATTTAATAAACGGCTAAGAAATTATCTAAACACTCATATAGCTATGGAGTAATAATTAGCATTTTCAAACATTGAAATCTGACATCTGCTCTCAAATTACTGACATCTGCTTTCAATAACTGACATCTACTTTCAAAATAGGCATCTGCTTTCAAATCTGGCGTTTGATTTCATAACTGACACCTGCTTTCAAAACAGACATCTGCTTTCAATAACTGACATTTGCTTTCACTAACTTACATTTGCTATCAAAACTGACATCAGCTTTCAAAAACTGACTTCTGCTTTCAACTTGACATCTACATTCAATAACTGACATTTGATTCATTAACACTGTTACTTTATAATGCGTTTCTAAATAGCTTGAACCTAGGTCTATTGTGGCTAAGTGGTAAAAGCGACAGTCCGGCAAACTGTAGACTTGAGTTCGAGTTCCAACATAGACAATATTTTTCAATTAAAAATTTCGTATGATTTGCTTTGTAATTTGTAGACAGCAATGTTTACATCCCCACCTACTTTGCAATTACATACATACTAATTTGTTATTTGTAAATATTTCATATAAAAGCCGAAAAACTCCAATAATTTATCAATTGTTATATATATATATTTACTCAATAATCGTATAGATTTCGGCAATTCTCCTTTATTAGGCCTATTTTACAACTGATTCATTTAAGAATTAAGAAATACTGAAAAAACAAGTCAATCAACGGGAGGAAACGTACAGACGACGTTTCGTTCTAGTTGGAACTTTTCAATGTAAGGTATTCCCTCGATGACGGACATTGCTTTTTCATTTCTATACTTTCTGTATATATAGTTAACATTTGGAGTTTACTGCAAGTGAGAATTAATGAATATTAAATCACATTCTTACATGTAAATGTCGACTTATTTAATGCGTTCGTAACTACAATCCGACAAACTAAGTTTGTACCAGTATGCAGAACACACCCTTTCGCGACAACGAACTTCCTGGTGGTTAGGTTAATTAAGAATTAAGAAATACTGAAAAAACAAGTCAATCAACGGGAGGAAACGTACAGACGACGTTTCGTTCTAGTTGGAACTTTTCAATGTAAGGTATTCCCTCGATGACGGACATTGCTTTTTCATTTCTATACTTTCTGTATATATAGTTAACATTTGGAGTTTACTGCAAGTGAGAATTAATGAATATTAAATCACATTCTTACATGTAAATGTCGACTTATTTAATGCGTTCGTAACTACAATCCGACAAACTAAGTTTGTACCAGTATGCAGAACACACCCTTTCGCGACAACGAACTTCCTGGTGGTTAGGTTAATTAAGAATTAAGAAATACTGAAAAAACAAGTCAATCAACGGGAGGAAACGTACAGACGACGTTTCGTTCTAGTTGGAACTTTTCAATGTACGGTATTCCCTCGATGACGGACATTGCTTTTTCATTTCTATACTTTCTGGTACAAACTTAGTTTGTCGGATTGTAGTTACGAACGCATTAAATAAGTCGACATTTACATGTAAGAATGTGATTTAATATTCATTAATTCTCACTTGCAGTAAACTCCAAATGTTAAATATATATACAGAAAGTATACAAATGAAAAAGCAATGCCCGTCATCGAGGAAATACCGTACATTGAAAAGTTCCAACTAGAACGAAACGTCGTCTGTACGTTTCCTCCCGTTGATTGACTTGTTTTTTCAGTATTTCTTAATTCTTAATTAACCTAACCACCAGGAAGTTCATTGTCGCGAAAGGGTGTGTTCTGCATACTGGTACAAACTTAGTTTGTCGGATTGTAGTTGCGAACGCATTAAATAAGTCGACATTTACATGTAGGAATGTGATTTAATATTCATTAATTCTCACTTGCAGTAAACTCCAAATGTTAACTATATATACAGAAAGTATAGAAATGAAAAAGCAATGTCCGTCATCGAGGGAATACCGTACATTGAAAAGTTCCAACTAGAACGAAACGTCGTTTGTACGTTTCCTCCCGTTGATTGACTTGTTTTTTCAGTATTTCTTAATTCTTAATTAACCTAACCACCAGGAAGTTCGTTGTCGCGAAAGGGTGTGTTCTGCATACTGGTACAAACTTAGTTTGTCGGATTGTAGTTACGAACGCATTAAATAAGTCGACATTTACATGTAAGAATGTGATTTAATATTCATTAATTCTCACTTGCAGTAAACTCCAAATGTTAACTATATATACAGAAAGTATAGAAATGAAAAAGCAATGTCCGTCATCGAGGGAATACCGTACATTGAAAAGTTCCAACTAGAACGAAACGTCGTCTGTACGTTTCCTCCCGTTGATTGACTTGTTTTTTCAGTATTTCTTAATTCTTAATTAACCTAACCACCAGGAAGTTCGTTGTCGCGAAAGGGTGTGTTCTGCATACTGGTACAAACTTAGTTTGTCGGATTGTAGTTACGAACGCATTAAATAAGTCGACATTTACATGTAAGAATGTGATTTAATATTCATTAATTCTCACTTGCAGTAAACTCCAAATGTTAACTGATTCATTTATTTATTTTGGTTTTCCCTTTTTTATATTTGTACTCGGTTTACTTTGGTCCCTTTGTGTAATAAAGTTTACGTCTGGAATTAAAAGTGCCTATTATTTAACCATCCTTCTGAGTATAATTATTATTATTTTGTTTTCATTATAATAATTCATTTAAGATTAACTTTGTCAACATCCTTTAGGTTTAGTATGCAATACAACTCCATCCGATTAAGACACCGTGTGTCGAAACAATTGTAATGGGATTTTTTTTTTAGTTGAAATTAAGTAATACTGCTTTATCTATCAATTTTATTTAATTAATTATGAATTTCGATCAAGTAAAGGCTACTTCCATTCAAAATAATAAAGTAATAGTTCGTATAGAATAAATTTTGATAAAGTTATTTGGTACTTATTTTATTTTTAATTGAAATGTTTGCAAGAAGCAGAAGTAAATATTACTTACATAACGAATGAAAAGCGCGTTCTTGTTGGGAATTTTAAAAATATTTTAAAATTATAATATAAACAGCATAATAAGAAATCCGGCTTCTCTGTACAAATAACGAAACTTACAAAGTTATAGATGCTACAGAATATCTACATACGACCAGACGTACTTTGCTATTATACAATGCAACCGCAACTTTTCAACAAACTTTCTTAAAAACTATTTTCCAACTAATTAAGGTCCATATGAATTTTTATAATATAAACTGGCTTTCTAATAAAATTTTGCTGGCCAACGGTATTGTTAAAAGATTCTCTGTAGCCTGAAGTATTACTTCTTTTAACAATTGAATAAATTATTTCATCGAGCTATAAGAATTTATGTTTAATCCTTTTAGTGATTATCCCAGTATTTAGTGATTTTATTAATTTTTAGATTAATGAATAAGGTCTAAAGATGAACTTGCTTCAAACATATTCAACAATTAACGATTTTCTCAAGATTTACATTTTTATTTGTTAACTTACTTACCAAAATATGTTAATTAGAACGCGATAAATCTTTCGCGAAATATCTTATCATCGGCGAGAATTGCATTAAATAATGTGTAAATAAATTTTAGCTATGTTAGCTAAGTTAGCTATGAGAGAAATTAGTAATATCTAGATTAATTATATTTGCTAGTTCTGTCATTCTGTTACGTGCCCCTATGTTGTTTAAAAATATTTTCCTTATTTTAGTATTTAAATAGTACAACATATTAATAATTACATATTTTGACTTGATTTATTTCTTTTATTGTTTACAAATAAAAGAATTAAAAGAAATCAAACCATAACAATAAAAGGTCCACGAAAACTGGCTCGTAAAATGAAAGAATGTTGCGTAGTCCAAACACCCTCCTCGGACTTACCTTGCGGAGGTAAGATGATCTTATATTGACAAAGCAGCCAGCCAGTACCAACGGCGTAAAACTCAGTGAAGATGGTAGTGCGATTCTTGTCGAAACATTGATAAACTGACTAAAAATTAAAAAGTGCGCCACCGCGATTTAAGAGCTGCTTGTCATAGGGGTTATACGCCAGGCAGAGAACGTACTTATGCTAACGAACCCACTAAGGGAAGAACAGGGTAATTCCGAATACAGAATTGCTATGTAGTAATAGGTTGATCCTCATTAAAGAAAACGAAGAAAGTTTATTATAAACGTTTTCGTAGAAAATAAAATTTATAGATAATATCGAAAAGAAAAACGTATTATGTTTCCAAAAATATCTGAATGGGTGAAGCCCTGTATATAATTAATTTAAAGTATATATTAATTTCAATAATACATAATTATTAATCATCAACATAATTTACTCATAAATTCAAAATGTAAAAGCAACTAACTAAAACTTTGGGACGGTATTATATAACTCCAGACTGTATATGTTATGCTCCCAAAATAATTCAAATAAAATACAAGAAGATGTAATACGAATACGTGAGATTTTCAGGTGCGCGTTCACAAACGAAATTAAATCTTATGTACGTAATCTTAGGGCTACATATCCTAGGACGTTATTTATATAAAATTTAAAAAAACAAATGAAGGGCATTCTTATACACGTAATCCTCAATTAAATTGAATGAACAAATTTATACTTAATCTAATTGCATCAACGCAAAAATTAAATACACTAAATTAATTACAAAACGGTATAAACAATTCTAGCTTTTTAAGTGATCCACCTGCAGATGTTCGAGGACACAATTTAACCATCGGCAAAGACAACAGAGCCAAACTAATAAATTATTGTCCATCAAATAATGGCTCCCGCCATATAAGCCACCTATTTTGGTGTAAATTTTCTCGATACAGGAAAAACACACAGCGACAACAATCAAATACAGGCAATCTAACCAATGTTATAATCTTTAATGTCCGATGTCACACGGAAACATCCAACCCATCTACGACACTAGGCACGCATGACCGTTAAGATAGCGAAGAAACAATAAATACATCGCTGATATTTTTTTTTGTTTTCGGGGTATGTCTGCAGGATGTATTTTATACTGCTTGGTAAGGATGTAAGTATAGTTCACTTTTAAGGATAGTTTTACAAGTATCGTAAAAGAGATCTAGATCGTTTAGCAATTACTTCATTTCTAAACATTTCCTACTTTCCTAAATAACTGCATAAAATATAATAAATAGATAAATAGATAATCTTCGCATAAGTCTAACATGTTAAACCCATTCAATATTGAATTTTGTGACATTTCTTAAATATACAAAGCGGATCAGTAATTAATGAGTCTGAGGAAAAAGGCAGCATTAAAAAAAAACTAATTTGTCTTTTATGTTGGCAATCCTGCACAACATAACGATTGAAGTTTGTGTTAATTCCGATCGTAAAGACTCTTTTTATTTGAATAGAAGCTGAACTGTTCTAGCTTCCTGAAACATGAAAAAATGGAATACAGAACAGTGTTTAAGTGCTCATTTTTAACGAACAAAACAAACTTCGAAATGGATGCTATTTGATATTACTCTAACTATAACTCAACTACTCTAGATATAATTAGCAAATACATTAATCGGTGCTAGAGGACTCGAATAAAAGCGAGTGAAATAGTAGAGGTTCAGATGTCTCACCAGTACCAGTGGTTCCCATTTTGCATAATGAATTATATATGGAAAAATATATGGACTACCAAGGTGAACGAAAATGCATTTCGAACCTGAATTTAGCGAAGACATAATGGGAACATATGGCCTTATACATTTAAATCAGAGGTTGGTACCAATATTTTAAAGAAGAGAAAGACAGTATACTCGGCTGGAAAGGGTATGCCTACTGCAGCAAGATTCATCTTGAGCTAAAAGTGATTCGGCAAGCGAATCCCTTCTAGATCAACTACTTGATACAATGCAACGGCAAAGGCTCCACTTAAAAAAGAAATGGGTTCTTTTTCTTAAGAATAATGCACGTGTTTACACTTAGACTGTTTCAATGATAAACATTTTTGAACAAGGTACATTTAAAGCCGCTTCTTTTAGATGTTTCTTTCTTTCCAAAAAGTGCCACCAAGGAAGAATTTCAAAAATTTAATGACATATACAGTGAAAGTATTAAAGTGCACTCTAAGAAGTTGAGCCAATAAAATTGTGGGTTATACCACCAAAACAAGACGTTTTAGGAATACCAACATTAAAACTAGGTCTAATTGAATCATTCGTTAATAATACATCACTTATTATTTCTTTTAATTAATAGTACATATTTCTATACGCAGTATTAATAAACCTGTATTCACATGCTTCGTAGATCTGAAACAGGCCTTCGACAGAGTACGCCTAAACGATGTAATAACTCTCCTACAGCAAAAGAATGTGACCAAAAAATATATAAACATAGCTAAAGAGCTCAACGGCCGCAACAGAACGAGAATAGAAACTAAACGTGAAATGACGGAAAAAATTAATTTATCAGTGGGCATTAGATAAGGGGATAGCTTCAGCCCATGTCTGTTTAACATGATAATGGATAGAATAATCGCAGCAGTAAATGAAGTTAATGCAGGATACAAAATGGGTAACCGCTAATTGAGAATTTTATGCTATGCAGACGACGTTGTACTTACAGCCGAGAAGGAAGACTGCCTACAACGGTTCAAAATAGCAGCCCAAAAACTTAATATGACAATATCGTACGAAAAAACCTTCTCCATGGTCGTAGCGAAGGACCCCATCAGATGGAAGTTAGTTGTCGATGAGCACATAATAAAACGGATGATGAATCTCAAGTAACTGGCGGTTGAGATCTCGGGCGACAGACATCTACAGCAAGAAGCGAAACAACAAGCAAATAAAGCAGCTAGAATATCAGGATATCTACGAGAAATAATATGGTTAAACAAATTCATGACTAAAGAAAGTAAAATCAGAATATATAAATCCCGAATCAGACCCGTGCTAACCTATACCGATGAAACAAGGGCCGAAACATCACAAACAAAAAGAACAATGAGAACAACAGAAATAAAAATACTAAGGGCTCTAAATGGCACCATGCTTAGAGACAGAATAAAGAAAGACGTACTAAGAGACATCGGAATGCAAGACGTTGTAAGATGGACAAGAACGCGATCCCGTTTCTGGAAAGATCATATTGATAGGATGGCTCCAGAAAGACTGACAAAATGGCCAAAAACACAGAAACCGAACGCCAAATGACCGATAGGAGGAATCATCCCTATCATAACAGGGAAAATTATACCGGGTTTAATTATATAGACTGTATATCCAAAATATTTTCCTAAAATTCCCTCTCATAAGCGAGAAAAAAAATGACAAAAATATTTCAAAAATTGTGTTGCGCTACTGAATATAGCATAAATAATAACGTACGTGAACTTAAAAGTGACCCACAATAACAAAATGAATAGCCTTGTTATTTTATATCTCGCTTCAAGTTTGTTCTATTGTCGATTGTTCTAATTTTTCGATTAAAGGTAATAGATTGTAACTTAAATGCACGTAAAGCATATACATCTTGCATGTTCTTTCAATATATCAGCTTTAAGAATTTGCAAGTATAAATTTATATAAATAAACAGCTGACTTAAGTTATCGAACCCTTGTTCTAAGAAAACTTATAGCTTGTTGCGATGCCGCCTTTAAATACAATGGGATATTTTGATTCCCACATTATTATTTAAATTTTTCAAGCAAAAAAAAAAACATTCTCGTAATACTCATGAAATTTTGTACAAGGTATTGAATTTAGCATACAGGATATTATGGATATTATACTTTTTATAACATACGTAAACATACGGTGTCAATAGATGTAAATTTTTACATTCTGTATATCTGGAATTCATTGACGGCACATATAAAATTTTCAGGGGGTTCATAATTTTTGGGGCTCGCATCGTAATTGACAATATTTTGGATTCGTTTTCTATATAAATATATCTTTTCATTTTTTATACATTGTCTTTTTATTTCAAGGACAGCCTGTATAATGTAAATAATTAATATTTATTTATTCATTGGAACATTTCCTTTCATGTTTTTTGTTAGTCATAGATAACTTATTGTGTGACTGAAGGGGTTATTAAATAAGAATAATATTTGTTATTTTTGATCTCTAATTACATTATTTAGGCCTAACGAAAATTTAAACATGTTTTTTCCAGTATTATTGTAATGTAATGGAGTAAATTGTTCCAGTAGAATTAGTATTTATTACTATTTATTATATCTATATAAGATGCGATACTGCTTTTCATATTTAAACTTAGTAATCAATTATACCAATCTATCATCTCAATTAAATACATTATTTGTTTATTACAGATAGACAGAAATGAATGTTACTTCACCGAAATCTTCTTTGGTAAAACTGGGTCTATATCCAAAGCAAAAAACTTTAAAGGTGATGGTCCTAGGCCAAGCAGGTGTAGGAAAATCGGGTAAGATTCTCTACATTTAATTATTTATTGCACCTTTAGTATTTTATTTATCAAAATTTTTTTTAGGTGATCATTAAATTAATTGTTTGTGACATCGTTAAAAGTGTGTTTAAATAGTATCATAAATCGACATAAAAGAAAAATTTATAGGCGATTTCAAAATTTATGATGAAAAACAGAAGCGTTTTAAGTATAGTATAAAATTTTGTGAATTTCGTTTTAGATGTAAATTTAAAAAACTTATTTCTTATAATAATACATTCTTTTACATTTCTTACAAAACGAAGGTTGATTCCGATGCGCTTTACAATGCCTGGAAGGCATTTAGAATTATAGATGTTTCATTGTAAAAATACACTCTTAAAAAATCAATTTAAAATGAATTTTAAATTCAACATGGGTTAGGGAATTATTACGCATTTCGTCTGTTTAATGCTTAATGGTTAGGTATTTTATAAGTCGTTGGGATTATTATGTTATTATAATCTCGTTTAAATACAAAGTTATAAATTGAAGTTGAACTTTTCTCAGTAAAATATTGTAAACACATGAATTAAAATATCTAACAAATGAATCACAGCTGTACAAACTTCTGGATTATATATTTACAAATAAAATTTATGAAGTGTTGCTGCATATTCAAAAAGTTGCGGAACCAATCTCTTTACGAATGTAAAGAATCACTGTCAGTATCTATGTGATCCAGAAATGTAGCCATAAAAAAAATTGCAGAGTGCCTGGATTTAATTCACCTATATTACCTTCAAAATAATTCTCTTAGGAGTGCAAACAGCGGTCTCAGCGGTTCTGTCACGAAAGGTCTAGAGGTCTTCTTTTGTTAATGTGTTCAGCAGAGTCTGCAATCTTCTCTATCATCTTAAAAAAGGTATATAACCCCTTACCACAATTATTAATCGTATCCTAAATACGTATTTCGACAACTAAGTTGTCATCATCAGTAGGTAAAACCACTAATCAAGGTGTCGCACATGGGGCACAGTAAGCCTACCCCAACTGCTCACACAACAAGTTTACACAGCGTCCACGTATACACTGACTTAAACATACAAATATATCGAACGAAAAGATCGACAAAAAATTACCTCTCTTGAGGAAACGGCACTCACATGTGTTTATACTCTATTTGAAACGTCTACGACCTTTTTTTACTTACGTTTCTAAGAATGAAAAGAGACAGGTGTAGGGGATCGGTCCTTTATCTCCGTTCATAGAATTTTGATTGTTTTTAGCGATATGAATATTTTCATATGCGTCAAGATCGCGTGGGTTATTAATGGCCTTGACAAGTTTTAACCCTTTAATCGACATTTTGTGTAGTGTATTTAAAGCATGGTTGGCAACGTTAGATTTATCCGGTCTATTGTATTTAATATGTGATATGCGTTCTTTAAACCGGGTTATTATTGGTCGCTTTGTTTGGCCTATATATTTCAAATTACAATCATCGCATTTAATTTCGTATATACCTGATTTCGAATTTAAAATTAACTTTATCTTTGATATTGCCTAGGAGACTTTTGATAGTATTTTCGATCCGAAAGGCAACTTGGAGACCTCGTTCTTTCACAACTTTATTAATGTTTTTCGTGATGGGGTGGTATGGTAAACACATGTACTTTTTCTCCTGGTTACTTTGAGATGTCAAACTTGTGGATTCGCGGATTGTATTTTTTAGTTTTGTATTTCTAATTAATTTCTATGTCAAAGCCATTATATTTCGCGATATTTTTAATGAAATCCAGTTCTATTTCATATCTCTCTTTTGTTAACGGAAAATTTAGTAAACGATTAACTAAGAAATTAAAAGAAGCTGTCTTATGACTAGAGAACGGATGCAATTTCCATAAAACGCAATCGGCAATTGGAATTGTGTATAACGTCGCTCAGTACATCCCGGCGTAATTCAATGAAGTATTTGTTTGACTTACACGGCCACCTGGTCTCGCAGCGATAACAATGGACAACCCAGCTATTGTATTCGGAGAATATAGTGTTTTCAGTGGTGTCGTGTGCGTAGATAAAATAAATAAGTTTATCGTATTTCGTAAGAGAAATAGCACGTACATTCCTTTTCTTTTCATTTAAGCAACATCTTCCAATTATTTTCACGTAAGTGTGCATAAAATTTCGTTATTTGATTTCGTTTATATGGATCTAGAATATTATTGAAAAATTGCAATAAATCAACCATAAAACGTCACGTAGGATCGTTAAAGCACGAAAAAAATTGAACACGTTGGAATCTGACAATTTTAACGAAGAACTCTGTGAAACTTTTATGGCAGCTAATATTCCATTATTTAAATTGAACAATCCAATTTTGAAGACATTTCTGAAAAAATATACTGGTCGAAATGTTCCTGATGAATAAACTTTACGCAAATATTATGTTTCTAGGTGCTATACGCGAACAGTAGAACGCATTAGAAGCCATCTTTGAAATCAATACATATGGATAAGCGCCGGCGAAACGGTGGATATGTTAGGACGCTGTGTGGTAAATGTTGTAGCTGGTGTACTACATCCAACTATTCCCTATAACTGATATGTAATAGCAACAAGTGTTATAAATAGAGTTGATGCGGAAACAGTTGCAGAAACCATTAAGGAGAATATGCAAAAAATGCTTAATTCGGACGCCACGTGCAAAGAAAAAATACTTTTATTTGTCAGTGATAGTGCTGCGTATATGTTAAAAACAGGCAGACTA
Organism: Melolontha melolontha; assembly: GCA_935421215.2. Taxonomy (NCBI): domain Eukaryota; kingdom Metazoa; phylum Arthropoda; class Insecta; order Coleoptera; family Scarabaeidae; genus Melolontha; species Melolontha melolontha. Next base: position 66,451,434 of record OW285240.1, read on the forward strand.
TTGAAGAAAACATATTCTAATATGCTGCATATTACTTGTGTAGCACATGCTCTCCGCAGAATCTGTGAATATATCAGAGACACTTTTCCGGAAGTTGATAGACTTGTATCAGCTTTTAAAAAGGTTTTCAGAAAAGCGCCGTTGAGAGTAGCTCTTTTCAGGGAAAAATTTCCATCTCTGTCACTGCTACCCACTCCAGTAATAACTAGATGGGGAACATGGCTGGAAGCTACTAGTTATTATGCTGAGAATTTCGATAGTCTAAAACATTTCGTAACACTGCTAAAGGAGGATGCTAGAAGTATTGGTGAGTGCAAGGAGCTCACACAAATCCCAAATTTAAAAAAATCAGTTGTACTTTCTTCACGAACACTTTGGAAAATTGCCAAAACTAATCACTTATTTTGAAAATCGATATCTCAAATTAAATGACGGATTAACCACATTAGATGTGGCTGTTAATAATTTGAAAAGTATTCCAAGTGACTTCGGATGTGGCCTTCGGCAAAAGTTTGAAGCAATTCTTAATAGAAATCCAGATTTAATTACATTGCAGCAATTATGTATGGAGACAATTCCACAAAATCTAACGGCTAAATATGAAGAAATAAAAGAATATTTCCAGTATGCACCTATAACCAGTTGCGATGTAGAAAGGACGTTTTTTATTTATAAGGAAGTACTTAATTCAAAGAGAACAAAATTGACAGAAGGAAACCTTGAGAAACTATTGCTAGTCAATATTAATACTCCTTTACTCAACTTGAACGACAAAATGAACAAATAAAAATGTTCCAATTATAGAAATAAAATTAAAAACTTTAAAAATACAACTTTTCAACAAATACATATTGCAGTGAACTGTGCCTTTGTTTATAAATGCAGCCCACCACACTACAGTACAATATGTATTTCGTAATTTTATAGATCACCACCCGTTTGTTTTCCAATTATATAAATAAAATTAATATTAATTAATAAATATGTATTTCGTAATTTTATAGATCACCATCCGTATGTTTTCCAATTATATAAATAAAATTAAAAGCTTTATAAATACAACTTTTCAACAAATAAATATGTATTTCGTAATTTTATAGATCACCACCCGTTCGTTTTCCAATTATATAAATAAAATTAAATATTTTAGAAATACAGCCTTTCGCCAGTACTGCACTGGGCTTTGCGTCATGTGGTAAGCGTATCCGTTCTCTACTTATGACTACTAATACTATGATTTGAATCCGCGGTAATGAATCTATTAACATTGGTTTCTTTCCGGAAAATATCGATTTCTATCTTATGTTTATTTCTAATCAGTAAAGTATCTAAAAATGGTATCCGCATTGTTTTCCTTTTCCACCGTAAATTTAATCGTCGGAAATTTCGAATTTAACTGATTAACGAACATGTCTAATTTGCATTTCCGTGTATCAAAATCGCGAGAATGTCATCTACCTACCTGATCCAGACTCTCGGGAAATATTTAGCGTTATTTTTAAATTCTACTTCAAATTGACTCATGAATAAATTGGCTATGAAAGGAGATAGGCAGTTACCCATTGTTGTGCCTTGTTTCTGCTCATAAAATTTTTCTCCTACTTGGAAACAATTTTGCGTCATGCACAGAGTTGTCATTCTCATGTATTCTTTTATTTTTGCAGGTTCAATGTTATTCTTGTGGAGCAAGCCTTCTAAATATTTCATAGCATCTGGAATAGGTACTGAAGGGAATAATGACGTTACATCGAATGAAACTAAAATTTCCCCGGCTACCAGTTCACAATCTTTAATTAATTTAACAAATTCTAAGGAATTACTAACTGACAAATTTTCTGGTTTTACGGGTAAATTTTTAAATTCATTCACTAACCATTTGGAAATAAAATAAGTCGGTGAGTTGATACACATATCACATATTAAATACAATAGACCGGATAAATAAAATCTAACGTTGCCAGCCATGCTTTAAATACATTACACAATATGTGGATTAAAGGGTTAAAACTTGTCAAGGCCATTAATATTAATTAATTAATAACCCCCGCGATCCTGACGCATATGAAAGTATGCATATCGCTAAATCAAACAGAATTCTATGAACGGAGATAAAGGACCGATCCCCTACACCTTTCTCTTTTCATTCTTAGAAACGTAAGTAAGAAAAAGGTCGTAGACGTTTCAAATAGAGTATAAAGACATGTGAGTGCCGTTTCCTTAAGAGAGGTAATTTTTTGTCGATCTTTTCGTTCGATATATTTGTATGTTTAAGCCAGTGTATACGTGGACGCTGTGTAAAGTTGTTGCGTGAGCAGTTGTGCTAGCTTTACTGTGTCCCATGTGCGACACCTTGATTAGTGGTTTTACCTACTGATGATGACAACTTAGTTGTCGAAATACGTATTTAGGATACGATTAATAATTGTGGTAAGGGATAAACCTTTTTTAAGTTTTTACTTATCCACAGTCTCCAAAGAAAGACTCTTCTCTATCATGTAAAATCTGCCCGCTTTCAACTTGATTTTTTTGAAAAGACGAAGAAATGGCAGGTAAGAGAATCCAGTCGTGACTGCGCCAATTGTCTAGACGTTTCCTTCTTATATCTTCCATTAGCCACCTTAGGACGTCACGACAGAATTCTGTATTAATTGTCTGAAGCATAAATATCATCAGTATTGAAAAAATAGATCAGTAAGGACTTGACGTTGCTTTTGAGTTAACGCGCTTCTTGAATGAACACTTCCATTGTAATCTGGTTTAAGTCTGGGAAATTTTCTTTAATAATTTGTGTTTCTTACCGAGTTTAAAATAGAACTTAAGACAGATACGGTGTTCCGTTAAATCAGTCATTGAAAAATCACAAATATAAACAATTATAACACATAGCAAATTCTAAATCAACAAAGAATGTTTCCATTTACCTATTATATTGAAATCATACGCTACTCTAAATGAAAATTTAATTGTAGGCATGGTATATGTATTATGAATATCGATATATGTTATATATAGCAGTTACCCTTTGTTTTCATGGCAGACCATATTTTCTTAGTAAAAAATTAATGAGTAATTTTGACACATTAGACAATAACATCGTGCACGCACTGTTATTTGCGCTTAGTAAATCACCTCGATTAAATATCGATGGTAATCATTTTAATAAAACGTCAGGTACATGTTACCGTTAACGTCTATTTCTAATCTCATATTAAACATTTTGCTGTAGAAGAAAAACGTTTCGTTGTCGCAAGACATGCGTTAATTATTGTCATTATTATTGACATGTTTTCGTAGTGGTGAATTTTAATTTTTTTTTGTAATATTCAGACAATATGTTAGTATTAAATCGATATTGTTAAATGTTTCAATAAAAGTTTCTTTGAAAATTTTATTAATAGCTAAGCATATTTCACAAGTAGATATATGTTGAAGTACACCTTATGATTATCTAATAAATTTGGTAGTTATTATTTTTGAAAGAAAATTTAATTTACAATAAGCGTAAATTATAACAAAAAGATGTCTCGATAGAGAGATGTATTTCGTGTTAATAATACAATCATAAAACAAGTACAAATGTTTTAAATACAAAATAATTTCCTAATTATTTCACATAATCTTCTCACTAAGAATGATGTCAATATAAATTTGCTCTTCATTGCGATTTATGTGTGACAGTGGGGCCTTCAACATGATATTAGTCCTTGGCGTATCGAGAGGGAAAGTTAGAGGAATTTCATGTAATCGTGTGTGAGACTATAACTTAAATGTAGAAAGCAATTCCGAGCAGTCAGCATCATTAGATAATAGTTTGAACAAAAATTTTCGTACTGCTAATTTCTCTTCTATTAGATAGTGATTGCACATCGTTGTGTATTTTAAACACATCTATATAGTTGCAATTTTGATATGGATATATCCCATTAATCATTAAGGTTAAATATTTCAAGAGCTGGCGTTGGATTCGTTCGCTCAATAAGTAAACATTGCGTCCCGTAATATGGATACCAAATCGTGGAGGCATATCCTAGTTTTACTGATCGAAGTACGAAGTAATATCTTAATAAGGTCTATGTTTTTGAAGTATCTGAAATGTGCGCATAATAAAACCCAAACTATTCGAATTCGATATATGTATATATATACAAGTGTCCCGTATCGTTATGTTCAAATTTTAGGAGTGTAAAGTAGACTTCATTTCAGGTAACAAAAACGCAAAACTTGTATATCCATTTTTATTTGTTTCAAAGTTACAGATCTATGAATGTGATTGTCAGATCATGAAAAAAAATGTAATCCTAAAGTCAATACAAACTGATTTTATTTAAAAAAAAGTTATATGATTCAATAACAGGCCTGTGATTGTTAACGTCGCATAATAAAATGTTATCCTAAAATAAATAAACACGAGTCGTAGTGCATACAGTAATTTCTTGGAGATCTACAAAAAAGAGTACTATAAATTGATTTATGATAAAGAAGGTTCTTACTTATTTTGTAAGTGCTGAACCATGAATATCATGCAATAAACAAATGTTCAGATGACTGTTAACGTTGCATTTTTTAATAAAGGATTACATCACGTTTCAGTTCATACAACAGCTTATTAGTTAGCGGACACGTTTTCTCTATTCAAAATGCCTTACCAATTTTCTTCTCAAGAGTATGCGGACATGCATTTTATGTATGGCTACTGTAACGGTAGTGCATGTCAAGCAGTTATTGAATACCGACATCGATTTCCCGATAGGCGCATTCCTCATTACAGAACGTTTCTGGAAGTACACAGACAATTTCGAGAATGCGGACTGCGTGATTATCTTTTCAACCGAGGAGTAAATTTGCCGGCAGACTTAGAGTAAGAAGCAGTAGCTATTGTTACAAGAGATCCAACTCTCAATGTACGTCGAATCACTAGACAACTAGGAGTTCCACGAACAACAGTTTGGCGAATTTTAAAACGTAAGGGCTTATATCCATGGCAGGGGACACGGTTTGCTTGAAGCAGACCACTATGCTCGTCTAGTTTATTCTACCCGGATATTAAGACAGTCACGGCTTCATTTTAATTTCTGCAGAACAGTCCTCTGGATAGATGAATCTACGTTCACGAGAAGTGGTGTCACAAATCTGAGAAACCTGCTATACGCCCATCTAAATTTCAACATGATTTTTCTTTTAACGTTTAGGCGGCCCTAATCCATGACTTGTTGATTGGTCCTATCGTTCTTCCTGGGAGGTTAAATGCAGATAAATACCTTCAATTTCTTAGTGACGAACTGCCAGGTCTTTTAGAGGATGTCCCACTGAATGTTCGACGAGACACGTGGTTTCACATGGATGGGGCACCACCACATTTCGGAATTACTGTCCGAAATGGGGTTAACGTAAATTATCCAAGATGGATTGGTCGAGGTGGTCCTGTTGCATGACCACCCAGATCACCCGATTTTAATCCCCTTGATTTTTATTAATGGGGGTACATGAAAAATTTAGTCTACGCGCAAGTTTCGAACACAAGAGAAGAGTTGTTGGATCGTATTCACCTGGCTGCCGAGCAAATCCGACAAAACAATTATGAAATTCGGATAAGTACTTCTTCTGTTGGCTTACGGACTCAACAAGGAGGTAGACATTTCGAAAATATTATTAATGGAACTTTTTTAAATAAAATCAGTTTTTATTGACTTTGGTATTATGTACATGTTTTTTCATGATCTGACAATCACATTCATAGATCTGTAACTTTCAAACAAATAAAAATGGATATACAAGTTTTGTGTTTTTGTTACTTGAAATGAAGTCTACTTTACACTCCTAAAATTTGAACATAAAGATACGGGACACTTGTATATACAGGGTTATTCAGATTCGATGTTCACCATTGGCATCTCGTAAACCGTAAGAGATACGAAGAAGGTTAAATTGAGGCAAAGTTGCGAAAGTTAATGGGGATTTAATATGCCGCAAAGAAATTTGCATTATCATTTTTCGTTTTTGAGATTTTTAGGAAAATCCAAATTTTCACATTTTCTTCTTTCTTCAATAACTTGGTTGTTATGCATGGAATTGAAAAACCAGAAGCACTTCGCCATAGTAACTTTTTTTTCTGAGTGTAGCTGTGTTCACCATTTTTCGGTATAAGGTTTCCTCACTTTACAAGCGTCATCACCTAAAAAAAATTAAATACGGACCTGGATTTTAAAATCGCTTTTATGCTAGCTGCTTATCTTTATAACATTAGTGTGAGGGTATTTCTTGCCATTTTCACTTATTTCTCATCAAAATTCATAATAAATAAAAAGAAACATTACGGACCGGGACATGGTTCAAAATGAAAACTGAAGAATTTATTTTTGAAAAATAAAAGAAAAACATACAATTGCAATTGCTGGACAACCATTTAAAACTTATGTAAGACTTAAAAGTAATAATTATTTCGTTAAAAATATTAGATATACCTTCGAAACATAAATCAAAAATGTTATCTGAGTATTTGTTGATCTGTCATCCTGCATTGAAAGTAAAAGTGAGTTACACAAATGAAGAAAAACGTGACATGTTGATGTGTGGTATATTTTATACATCGCAGAAATTCTGTGGGTACCAGTTATTTTCAAGAATTCTTGGAAAGGCGGCAGCCGCATTACTCCCGAATTTGGTTGAATACGGGTCGTTTCAAAAACCACGATACAAATACGGAAACAGGATTAACGAAGAGGATGCTAATCGAGTATTAGAACAGTAAGTATGTGTCTCAGGGGTTGCTACCTGGAGATTTGGAACAGCGGTTACCTTGGTGCAACTAGCTCAGACAATAAATCAATTTAAATGGCGATTTTCTGAACTCCAGAATGTGGACAGATGAATATATATTTACCAATTGTGCAATGTGCAATAGAAAAAATGAACATTTCTGGGCTGCAGGGAACCCATACCAGAACAGACATGTTAGAAACAAAGTGTGTTTTGGTTTAAATGTGTGGGTCGGGATTTTAAACGGTGAAGTAATAGGCCCGTTTATTTATGAGAATAATTCAAATGGTGTTGCTTACATATTTAAATATTCTGCAAAATTACTTAGCCAATTATTTAGAAAATTTGTCGATCGGTCGACTTCGTATTCTATGGTTCGAACAAGATGGAGCACCTCCCCACAACCTAAGAGCGGAGAGAAACTTCCTGTACAGAGAATTTCCAGGACAGTGGATTGGGAATCGCGGGGTAGTTGAATGGGCAAGGTCACCTGACCTCTCGATTTCTTTCTATGGAGAACTTTAAAAAATCAGATTTATGTGGAACCAATACAACACTTAGAAGAATTGTGGGCAATTGTTACAAATGCATTGGATATATTAAGACGACGCGACATCAGCCGTGCTATTAATAACATTGATCGACGCATTAACTTGTGCATTGATTGGAAGAAGGAGGCATCTTCGAATATTTGTTCTGAATTTTCTATTATTATTGTTGATTCTCATTGTTGTTTCTAATAAATTGTTTTAATTCTTTTATAAAAATAAATTCTTCAGTTTTCATTACCATGGCCCGGCCTGTAATGTGTTGTTTAATTATTATGAATTTTGATACATGCAGCAGAAAAATTTACTGTGGAGAAGTGCTTTTGGTTTTTCAATTCCATGCATAACAACCAAGTTTTTGAAGAAAGAAGAAAATGCGAAAATTTGATTTTTCCCAAAAAATCTCAAAAACGAAAAATGATATGTAAATTTCTTTGCGGTATATTAATCCGCAATAATTTTCGCAACTTTGCCCCAATTTAACCTTCTTTCTATCTCTTACAGTTTACGAGATCCTAATGGTGAGCATCGAATCTGAATAAGCCTGTATATATGTATATGAATATGGTAGATTCAATTAGTTGGCGATTTAAGGTTTGGTTTTACTTCAATATGTATATATTTAAAACGATCTTACATGTTACATCTGTAGTTGTCATGGATAAAATTATTCAAAGATACATTCAAGTTCAATAATAATAAATCATGCCTTAACATTCTCTAAACAGTTAGACAACAAACGGGGGAATGGCAGGTCATGAGTTATTATTATGTCTGCGTCCGTGGAAAAAAATCAACTAATTTAATCTACTATAACATACAAAGGTCAAGAAATAATTATCTTTATATATATATATATATATATATATATACATACATATATATAGATAGAATTGATAAAGCTGTTCCGTCTTATTGCTCCATCCCGGGTTATATTCTCCACGGAAGCCACGAAGTACGTATTTTTTTGGTTTAGTTGTGAAGTCAAGATGGGTAGCGACGTGTAGAAAATTTAGTTTTAGGAACATACACATGAAATAGAGTGTAAAGTTCATCAAGAACAATATTAGCATCATTGAAGTAATCTAGAAACAACCAATCAATTAACTCCAGATCTCTATATAAATTCGTAAGATTAGCTATGAAGTTAATTAAATAATAAAAGAAGCTCCTGGAAACAGATTAAATTTGGAACTTGGAAGAAATTGCAGAAAGGTTCTCAATGTTGAATGAATGATATTTTTCCGAAACCAAAGAAAATCCTCTCGTTCAACATTTGTATTTAAATTTAAATAAAATCCGTTCATTAGTGTTTGATATAAAATTACATTCTTTAAGAATATCCATAAAATTTAACAAAATATGAATGAATTAATATCATTTAAAAAGAATGGTAAATTAAAATGTAAAAAAACATGTAAGATAAGTTTATTTAATAATAAAGTTACCAAACTGTCAGTATATAACTCTAATGCGTCATCAGAAACATCGGGTGGTATATAAATAACAGCAATATGAAACAGAAAGGAAAAATCAATTACGGAATTGATAGCTAAAGTAACCACCACTCCGCGAGCAATAAATCTACGGATAACGCCGAATTTTTCTGTGGCAGACAATAACATTATAATGAGGTGTTATACGCTGTCTTAGTTGGCGTCCTTTTGGCGAATTATCCCTTGGCAGTTGAACATATACATAAGAGCTTTTTATAATACCTTTCCAATAAAATTATAGGGGTTGATCTTAATTCGTACGTTGATTACACAAATTTGTTAAACTGTCATCATTTCCAGTGTGTTTCAAAGACGTAAATTTACTAGCGTAGTGTATTGACTAATAAAATTCATTTTCTGCTTAGTCTTTCAATCAGTTTTCATATCCCTACGCGTAATGTGAGGAATTTTTATATTTTTAATAGGTACACAAAGAGCTAGAATCAATATTTGCTCACATCACTATCATATGGTTACCAATTTTCAGGCTTGTTTTAGTGAATAAAGGAAGATGAACGAAAACAAAGTTTCTAAAGGCAAATAAATATCAATATTTGGAGAACGAATAGCAATTACATTCGTTAGATGTTTAAATTTGATGAAATTTAAATTATATTCACATATATTTATCTCATTTTTGGTAGTTACTATGGTAATCGGCATATTATACAGGTGTGCAACGAAGAAGTTCGAGAACATTCTTAGAAAAAAAATAAGAAAAAGTTTATTTTTTGGTGAAATATGTTATCCGGTTATCCGTCTTCAGAATCGAAGAGCTACCTGCGATAAAAACAAAATTGGCATTTCTAAAAATGCTATTTCAATGTACAAACCAAAAGTAAACGAATATGGTCTTCCAGTACGGTTACTGCGAAGGTAGCGCCACTTATGCTGCAAGAGTGTATGCACAGAGTTATCCAAATCGAAGAGCTTCTTGTGGCAAAACTATACAGAACTGTTTCCACACGTTTATAGAAAGAAAATCTTTCCCCAGATCAAACAGCAAATGTGAAGTATCTTGAAGGGATAATGCTGAAGCTGTCCTACAAGAAGTAGATGGGTCCAACGAATAAGTCTCCGCAGAATCACAGTAATAACAAGGCAGTCAAACTCATCCACACCCACTATGTGTCACGAAAATGATTTTTAAAAATGTGATGAAGCGACTTTCACCAGAGAGAGAATTACTAATTAGCACAACGAACATGTATGGGGTACTGAAAACCCACATGCAATTTCAGAGAACTATTTTCAGGACCATTTTTCTGTGAATGTTTGGTGAAACTGATTGGAAACGTTTAGCTTGGGTTGGATATCTTCGAGGGAAATCTTAGTAATCTACAGTAATGTATACAGGTTTCCTGCGAGACCAGATCCGTTACTGCTTAAACTGCTTTAAATGTAGGTCAGAAAATTTGGTGCCAACAGGATAGAGCCCCTGCGCATTATTGACGAGTTTACATATATTTTTTGAATGTAACGTTTCCAAATCGATGGATAGGGCGTAACGGTCTCGTGCACTGGCAGACTCGTTCGCCAGATTTAAACCCTATGGACAGTGTATACAGACCCGAAAGCCCAATGTCGGAGAAGAATTACTGGTTAGAATCGGAAAAGACTGATGACATACGAGAAAAGATGAAAGCTATGAATTGGGATGGAGACATGATGGACGTGATGGACAATCGAATCGTTGTGAAATAGTGAAACTTCTATTTTAAGAATTTAAAAAATATATATTGTAGTTTAATTCGTCTTTAATGTTGCTTGGTTAATTATTAATTTCAATTTAAAGATTAAAAGTTTTTGAAAATGCGATTAAGCTAATTTCGTAGATGCTTAGTAATTAATCTGTGAAAATGTGAGAGTATGTAGCACAATTTTGACTACCCATATCTCTAAAATAATTCATAATAAGACACATGTTTATTGGAAGTTTTTTCTTGTTTATAACCAACGAATCATTGTACAAAGTTCTGGAACCTCCTGGTCGGATATCTATATGTATGCATGTATCTAGAACAAGCAAAATATTTATTTTTTTTATTATTCGTATTACGTAGTACACTAAAACGTTTTCAAAAAAAATTTCGATTTTCAGCAATGGTTGTAAGGTTTATTACCAGAAGATATATTGGCGAATATGACCCGACGTTGGAGAAAGTTTACACATTTCACACTGTTATAGACAACGAAATGATATATTTCGACATTTTGGATACGGCAGGTCAAACAGATGTAAGTATTTATATTTTAGTTGGATGCTTATTTAAAATAATTTAACGCCTAGCGATTAAAATTAAAATAATATTTCTTTATGCGTTCCTATAAGTGGTCTATTATATAGCTGGACATTAGGTCCCCGAAGAATTGTCAGAAGGCTACGACAAATAATGAATAAGTAAAGATAACACGCACCCTTTATGTATTCACAATAATAACCAGAAAACCAGCTACACACGATTCATATATTGATTTAATAATATACATTTAAATGAAGAAATAGAAATGGGATAGGAAAAAACTTTAAGACAATCGTTGTTGTAAAGTTGATGAAATAAAATATAAATAATGTTGATAGTTACAAATGGCTATAAAATGGACAACGTTTTCCAGAGATTGAGGGTGTTGTGGATGCTGAGGTGATTTGTTTTAAAAGAATAATAGTCTTTTTTGATTATTTTGTATTTAATAACTAAGACAACAACAATAAGTGTTCACACATTAGTATTAGATATATAATGCCAATTCTTCTCGCTTTCTTGGCGTTAGTTGACGCTCTCTGTCTCTCTTTTGTTTGTACGCAGAGCAGCCATGCGCAGGAGTCATTCTGGTGTCGAATACTTCGACATTGCCGCCCCCCTTGGACCCTTTAAGGGTACAAAATAAGTATTGTATTACAAATATATATTGAAAAATATAAAACAATTGATAATTATAAAAGGTGGTTCAAACAAATACAAGTTTAATTGTTTATTTAATTGTCTGTTGGCAATGGACACAGATTTCGTACAGTTCTTTTGTATATACTTCCATCACAAAGTCGCACAGACACTACGCGCACAACACCATCACTTCCTGGGTGCAACTCTGTGATTCGGCCTCGTTGCTAGCGTAGGGGTGGTAATTTTTCTTTTATCAGAACCAACATACCTGATGCCAAATTTGGAGTGCGCTGTTGCCACTTCGATCGCCGTTGTAGCTCTGTTAAGTACTCTAAGGAAAAGCGTCTCCAAAAATGCTGCTTCATCCTTTCGAGATGCTGAAACCTTCGTAGACGGTTAGCAGGAACCTCTTGGAGTTCTGGTCATGGTGGTGCTGTAAGTGGCTCCCCAATCAGGAAGTGGGCAGGAGTCAGGATTTCTAGGTCGTTTGGGTCTTGTGTAAGAGGTAAAAGTGGACGGGAATTTAGAACCGCCTCTATCATAGTTAATAAAGTGTACAATTCTTCATAGTGTAAGATCGTTTCACTAATAACCCGTCTTAAATGAAATTTTGTGGATTTAACAACACTCTCCCACAAACCACCGAAATTCGGACTTTTTGCTGGTATAAAGTGCCAGTTAATCTTATTTTGACGAAGCTTGTCAATAACTTCAGTCTCGAATTTTTGAGAATTACAATATTCAAATAAGTACTCTAATTCTTTATTAGCGCCTTTAAAGTTAGTGGCGTTATCCGAGAATATATCTGTGACGTTACCGCGTCGTGAGATAAAGCGTTTGAATACGTTTAGAAAAGATGCAGTAGACAAACTGGTAGCTAGATCTAAATGAACAGCTTTAGTCACCAAGCATACAAAAACACATATATAAGCCTTGATTTGAACCTTTGACCGCGTTAAACTTGATTTAATTATAATTGGGCCAGCATAATCTACACCTACCTTTACGAAAGGCCTAGCAGGTTTGACCCTTTCTTATGGCAGATCTCCCATTAGTTGAGTATACGCGACAGGTTTATTTTTAAAACAGTTTATACATTTGTGAATTATTTTTCTGACAATACTACACGCCCTCCTATTAGCCAGAAGGTCTGACGTATGGCTGCCAATGTACCTTGTATTCCTGCATGCAATTGTTTAATGTAATAATGTCTTATAATTAATTCAGTAACGTGATGGGTTTTTGGAATAATAATTGGGTATTTTGGATTAAATGTTGCGTACGAAAGTTTTATGCGCCCTCCCACACTAATTAAGCCATTTTTGTCAATAAAAGGATTAAGTGGTAATAATGAGCTTGTTTTAAGAATCTCTGTTTTTTGGCTTAATAGTTTGTGCTCCACAGGACAGCAGCTGATTTGTATTAATTTTAAAAGTTTTAGTGTAGCTTCATCAATTTCGTAAGGCATTAAAAAACCTGTCCTTTTTTCAGTTGGACTTTTGCAATTATGAATAAATCTAAACATGAAAGCTGCAATGCGTTATAATTTTATAAAGGAGGAATAATTCTCTAAGAATTTTAAAGAAGATTCATCATCGACAATATTTAGCATGCACGTTTTCCGTTTCTCAGGTACATCTTCTGCTTGAAGAGACTTATCATTTGCATTACTATTTATCGCCCATGTTTCATTCGGAAAATTCAAGAAGTCCGACCCAGACCACCATAAACCGCAAGTTAGTAATTGTTCGGGATATAATCCTCTGGACACAACGTCAGCTGGATTACCTTTTGTATCTACATGACGCCAATTATTTGGATTTGTAAGTGTTTGTATAATTGACACCCTGTTAGCAACGAAGGTGTTCCAATTGGTTGCAGGACTTGACAACCAGGCCAAAACAATAGTTGAATCGGTCCACAAAAATAATTTTACATTAGGTAAATTCAAACACTTCAAAACCCTGGTTACCAATTCCGATAAAAGTACCGCCCCACATAGTTCTAAACGTGGTAAACACTTTCAATGGTGCAACCCTAGATTTCACGCACAATAGTTGCGTGTGATAATTAGCTAATTTATCCCGTGATCTGACATAAATGCAACATCCGTATGCTTCCTTGGAAGCGTCACAGAAGCCATGCAATTCTGTATCTCCTGATGGATCATTAGGAAAAATATATCTTGGAAGTTTAATGTTATTTATTAAATGAAATTGAGTAACACAATGATTCCAAGTATTTAATAAGTCATTTGGAATAATATCGTCCCAATCATTTTGGATATCCACACCCTTTGCATTAGAATTTTTAGTTTGATTATTATTGGTTGTAACAAACCTAGAGGATCATAGATGCGACTGATTGTCGAAAGCACGGTTCGTTTTGTTCCCGGATTTAAATTGTGATTAGCGTTGTCGCGATATTCCAGGGTGTCTTGTTGAGCATTCCAAAATACACCTAGAGTTTTTGTCACACAAGCAGGGTCCAATAGTACAAATAGGTCGCCGCGATTATCCACCTCTTCAAGAATTTCTGGCGCATTTGTGACCCATTTACGCAATTCAAAACCCCCTCGCAACATGACTTTCGTTAATTGTTCTCGAAGGACCTTTGTCTTAGATATTGTTTCTGCTCCCATCAAACAGTCATCCATGTAAAAATCTCTCATTATAATTGAGTAAGCTTCCGGAAAGTTATGTTTCTCTTCTTCCGCTAATTGCTGTAAAGTTTTTATCGCTAAAAAAGGTGCACAGTTAGTTCCATATGTTACGGTAGTTAGTCTGTATGTTTGAAGAGGATCATTTTGATTCTCACGCCATAATATCAATTGATAATTTGTATCTGGACTGTCTATTTAATTTGACGATACATTTTAGCAATATCTGCGTTTATCACAAATTTATAAGTGCGGAACCTACATAAAATAGAAAATAGATCTTGTTGTAAGTTCGGTCCTGTCATTAAAATATCATTAAGACCCACTTGATGATTTCATACTCCCGTCAAATACCACACGAACTTTGGTTGTTTCTGATTCCTTAAATACCGCATGTGTTCGCAAATAAAATGATTGTGTTGAATCGGAATTTGTTACTAATTCCATATATCCCAGACGACAGTACTCGATAAGAAAGTTAGAATACTCTAATTTTAGAGCGGAATGCTTTTGCAATTTGCTCTCTAAAATTTGGAATCGTTTAATTGCAAAAGATTTTGAATAACCTAATTAATCTTTATTATTCCTGAATGGGAGTTTCACTAAAAACCGTCCATTAATTTCTCTACGAATGGTGTTTCTATAAAATGTTTCAAAAACAATTTCTTCATTCGTTTTTAAATTATCGCTAACAATATTTTCTATGTTCCAGAATTTTTCCATAGTTTTTTCCAGATTTATCGATAAGTTACACAAAGTGCCTGTATTTTTTACAGAGTTATAGGAATTTGACATAAAACAGCCGCCAAGAATCCAGCCCAGCTCTGTTTGCACTAAAGTAGGGTGATTTTGATTTTCGTTTACAAAGCCGCTGCGAATTATTCCCCAATAAACGTCTGCTCCTAGCAGAACATCTACCGGTGCGGATATATTAAAATCCGGATCATCTAGTATAACTTCTTTGGGTAATTTCAAATTAGATATAGAAAAACTGAGTAAAGGTAAATTTTGCGTAATTTTGTCGACTACTAAACACCCCACAGGAGCCACTATAAATTGATTACCGTTATAAATACATAGAAATCTCGGCCTTTTTTGTAATGTTACCTAATGTTTGGTTGACCCCTTCATCAGGAATATTTATTTCCTTTAGTCTAATTTCCTATAGCCTAATCCGTTGCAGAGAGCTGTTGAAATGAATGAACTTTGAGATGCATTGTCTAATAGTGCTCTGCATTTAATTAAATTGCCTACTTTGTCTGGAATATTAATCACTGCAGTAGATAACAAAATTTGTGTATTTTTCTGCAGTATATGATGCACCATTGCTTGTGCAGTAATCTCCTCTGTATCTCTACCATTAACGTTTTTATTAATATTCGATGGAGGATTAAATTTATCTTTATGCAAAAGAGTATGATGTTGTTTCTGACATTGTCTACACTTTATGGTTGACCTACAATTTTGTACGTTGTGATTGTCTCGAAGACAATTTGTACACAATTTAAGTTGTTTAACAGTATTAAATCTATCCGATACTGATTGTCCTACAAACCCATCGCAACGATAAATTGCGTGCCCTTGAAGTTTACAAATGACACATTGCTGCGATAGCTGATTATTATTATATGTATTGACTAATGTAGTAACACGTTTGTTGCTATGTTGCATATTCGCATTTGAATTGTGGGCTTTATTGAATTGTTTATTGTTAGAATTTAACGTTATAGTATTCATTGCATCTAGAGATTCTAAAAGTTGACATTTCTTTTCCAAAAATGTCATTAAGTCACTCAATTTTGTAATATCGGAACTTTGATTTGATTCGAATTCCTTTTTTGTAAAGAAATCCAACTTTGAGGTTATGATAGGTACAATTATTGCATCGCAATACTCAACAGAGACTCCTAAGGTTTTCAGTGCTTGAATATTTACTTTCAGATCATCTAATAGTTTTTGTAAGCAGGCATGTGACGCCTTTGTAATTGGCATGAGATTGATTAAAAAACAAACATGTTCTTGCACAATAAGCCGCTTGTTATTGTATCTTTTTTCTAGAGTTTCGAATGCGATTGTATAATTATCTTGAGTTACTGACAGAGATTCAATTGGTCTAGCCGCCTCATTTGAAAGGCAAGATTTGAGATAGTAGAATTTTTCAATTTCCGATAACCTTGTATTTTCGTGTGTATTTTCGTGTATTTTCGTGTATTAGAGGTTTAAAACTGTTATAAAAAGCAGATCAAGTAGCAAAATCTTCCCTCGAACGAAGGTAGTTTTATTACTGGCAATGACAAGTTTCCTTGTTTATTTTCATTAGAATTTAACTTAATCCTGGTCTGATCCTGTTTATTTTTACATGCTTGGTCATCAAGAATACTATTTATGGCACTTAAGGTGTTAAAATACTGTTTGTCTACCGTATCTCTTTCGATTTCATTTTTCTTAACAACATTAAAATCGATTATTTCAATTTCCATTTGAATATTGGAAAAATCATCATAAAATTTATGTAATCGATTTACTCGTACCTTAATTTGATTGATATCATCGTCGATCTTAAAGTTAGTGACAAACGTCGTCAATTTTGTTAATTGACTCTTTATAATGCCTCGTTTAGCAATTAAACTAGTCAAATTCGCGTCCTGATTCTCCGTCATAATTAGAATAGTATGATAGTATAAACGTAAATGTTTTCTGAATGAAACAGTTCTCGAATGAATATGTTAGGGATAGTTGCGATATTGAGAAGTCACTTACCGTGTTGTGTTGTTTCGATTTGATTCTCGTAGTTTTTATGGTCCGAAGACGCTGTGTGTTGATCCCAATGGATGCCTTTGCCGGTCTCACTGACGCTTTGTTTCGGCCTTCTTCGATAGCTTTGTTTGTTTACTGTACACTTCACAGAACACTGATTTATAATACGGCTCGCATTGACCAAAATATGTTGTGGATGCTGAGGTGATTTGTTTTAAAAGAATAATTGTCTTTTTTGATTATTTTGTATTTAATAACTAAGACAACAACAATAAGTGTTCACACATTAGTATTATATATATAATGCCAATTCTTCTCGCTTTCTTGGCGTTAGTTGACGCTCTCTGTCTCTCTTTTGTTTGTACGCAGGGCAGCCATGCACAGGAGTCATTCCGGTGTCGACAGAGGGTTTCATCTCAGAAATAGTTGATCAAATAATACAGGAAACTATAGGAAATACATAATAAGGATACAAATATTCAAAACCATGACTGTTGAAAATGCAAAAATAGAACCTCATTAATCTATCCATATCTACACCCTACCATAAATATATACTTACAGCAATTCTTGAAAACCACAGATACAAACTATTAGAATATGAAATGAAAAATTATAATTTAGAAAGGAATCAAAGTAATCATTTGTGGGAAAGTGGATAATTCTATACCAGAGAAGTAAACATATTCTTAAATAATAACATAGGGATTTGGTGAAAAGAAGTTAAACTAAAGGATTTAATTACCTAAAACTTGATAAAGTAATTTTATGTTGCTTATTTGGTAATTTATGTTAAGTCATAAACATAAATTCTTGTAAATATTAATAACAGTATTCGTAGAAAGACATATAGTAATCACCTCATCAAATTTGTTTTATAGTTCACAGTTTTTGGATACTTTAATTAGAGTCATTAAAAAACAGGGTACATGTTTATAAAAATGTTTAAGAATGTAACGTAAATTATATCAAAATACTGACCATGATCAAGATATTCAAAATAAAGAAGAAAAAAATTCTCTTTTAATTTCCTCACACTTAATAAAAAATTCTAATTTTATTTTATATATGAAAATATTCAGTTATTTTCGAAATTTATAAGATGAAAAAAGGTGAAAGCTAAGTCGTTGATTATTAAAGTTTGGATTTTTTTACACAAGATATATTACAAATATGCACTTTATCATATTTTTTCAAAAAAATATAGTACTTAACATGGAAATTACAACACCAAACAGGGATGTAATTTTTTTTACTAAACTATTATATAACTATTTTATAACTACTTAAAGGTAATAATTTATTATAATTTCGTTGCGATGAATCAAATCATGGCATATCTGGCACTTCATGCAGTTCTTTCTGACATTAATTCCAGGTGTATTTCTTGCGAGCTTTGATTCGATTTTTACCGTTTTCTCTTGTCATGCTTTTGTTTAACGTGCTTTGAGGGTTTGATTATGCCCAACTAGAACCAATCCACCACCATGAGCTGTTATCTGGCATGGATTAGAGAGCACTAGAAAAGACGCTGCGGAGAAAGCGAGTCCGAAGAAGAACTAATGAGGTGTAGGATCCTTCGGCTAATGGTACTAAGAGACAAATTCTTCAGTATCAGAGCGATAGCTTATCTATGAGTTGGTAATGAAGGCCGTCCTGTGACCCTTCGGAACGTCTACCGCTGAATCAGGGCTTTCAGCTTCAAATCCTATCGACCACTTTTTGTATTACCACTGGAACGTAAAGTGTAGTTATGGTATGGTACGGGATGCTATAGCATATGGAAGTAGGTCGCAATTGGTGTTCATCCAAGGTATTATGAGAGCCCAGGGTTACGTTGATGCGGCGATGGAACCCTCTATTCTTCCATACCTTCGGCAGCTTGAAAAAACACTTTTCCGGGATGATATTGCTTGTTCCCACGTAGCGAAAACTTCTACAAACCGGTTCGAAGAGGCCCATGTCAATATCTTGCCATACCCCCCCAGATCTCCCGACCTATTGCCAATCGAACACGTGTGGGATATTATGAAAAAAAAACTGATGAACTTAGCGAATCCTCCACAAACACTAGATGCTCTCTGCCATGTATTTTTTATAATTTTTTATCATAACGATGTTAAATTTACCTACTACAGTTTTAACCATTTTTACCTGGAACATTTTTTAATTAATTTCACAATGTTCTGCAATGGAAATTGATTCTATTAAAAGCATTTGGCAGTTTCTAGTTTTTTAATTCGACAACTTACAAAAGTAAAGTGAGCTTGAACATATGCCAGTTGCTCAATAACCTTATGCCTGTTAAAAAATTTTGGATTATTTTATTGATTCAGCTGTACCAGCAAAATCTAGTACATTACTTTTTCTATGAGAATAGAATATGGCTGAATTTACGTACCTTAACGAGTAATATCTGATTCAAAAAGAAAGAAAATGTTCGAAAAGTTTTGCCTATACTTTTGGACATGGAAGGGTGCTTTGATAAATATTCCTTTTGCGTTCTTAATTTAAAATACCATGGATGTAGTATATATGGATTGCCTATGCGTATTACGAATTGACTCCAACATTAGAGAGAGAAAATTGTAAGCGAGATAGAGCTAGTACTGGCAAAACATTCCGAGTTCGTATTCTCATAGTGAATTATTTTAATAGTTAAATCAGTTTTATTTTAAGCACGTGGTGAAATTGCATTAAGTTAAGTTACAACTGTTTGTATCTATTATTAATATAAACAGTAGTAGTTTTATTTTGCGTTATATATATATATATATATATAATCTAAGTTCCCTTTCTACCTTTCGGTGTAGGGATTTTACATATTTATCTCTTAACTAATGTGTATTGTCAGTATTTTGTACAAAGTTTTTCCACTTTTTTCTATCTTTGGCAATTTCTCTTGCATTCAGTACTGTTTCTCCTCTGTTCTCTATCAATTTGGCTACCTCCTTTTCCCATGTTTGCTTCGGCCTCCCAGGTCTTCGTTTGACTATTATTTTGGACGTCCATACTCTTTTAGTTTGTGTACATTCCCTCATACGCTGTAGGTGTCCCCACCATCCTAATTGTTTCTTTTCTATATATTCCATTATGGGTTCTATTTGTGAGCTCTTCTCGTACGTCAATATTTCTCACTCTGTCATTTCTTGTTATGCCTTTCACTCCCCTCAGAAATTTCATCTCAATCGTCTGTATTCTGCTTTTATTTCTGTTTGATAGTACCCATGATTCGCTTCCGTATGTTAATATTGGTCTGAATATTGTTCTGTATACCGTCATCTTGGTTTTTCTTGATATCTCTTTCTTCCTTATAAATGCTGATCTCATTGCTTGGTATAGATTTGTTGTTTTTTTGATACGTTCACTTATGTCAATGTTTTGATTACCATTTCTTTCCAGTATTACTCCCAAGTACTTAATTTGCTCAACTTGTATCCTTTGGTTGTCGATTTTTATATTCAATTCTTCCTTTTCCCCATTTGTTACTACCATCACAGTTGTCTTTGTTATATTTATCTTCATTCCATTCTCCTTTAATATGATATTCCATATGTTTACATTGTCTTGCAGCCCTTTTTCGGTGTTAGCCATAATGACAACATCATCTGCGAATACACACTCCGTTAGCTCTATTGCTTTTAAGTTTCTGAATCCCACGTTGAGTTTTTTCATGTGTGGTTTCCATTTCTTAATTATTTCATCAATGAAAATATTAAACAGTACCGGGCTGAGTACTCCTCCCTGTCGCAAACCGTCTTTAATTTCAAAAATGTCTGACTTTCTATTTTTACTGATTACATAGTTTTTACTTTCTGTATACATGCTCTTTACTGCTGTTATTAGCTTTTTGTCAACATTTCTCTTCTCCAAGCTATTCCATACTTTTTTTTTCCTATACAATCAAAAGCTTTTTCTAGATCTACAAATGCGAAGTATGCTTTAGTTGCGCTTAGTATTGTTTTTTCAGTTATTTGCTTCACAGTAAATATGTTGTCGTGAACCCCTCTTCCTCTCCTGAATGCACTTTGAGTTTCCTCAAGTGTTGGTTCCACGTATCTTTGCAATCTCCTTTCCAATATGCGTTCATAGGTTTTCGCTGCTGTACGTAGTAACGTTATTCCTCTATAGTTGCTGCACTTCCTATTATTTCCCTTCTTATATATTGGCACTATTTGTCCAATTTTCCAGTCCTCCGGTATTCTACCTTCTTCCCATGCTCTATTACATATTTGCCAAAATATTTCTATTCCTTTTCCTTTTACGTTCTTCAACATTTCAGTGGTTACTCTGTCGTGTCCTGGGGCTTTCCCATTTTTCAGTGTGTTTAATGCCTCTATTATTTCGTCTTTGGTTATGGGTCCCAATCTTTCCTCATCCTCAATAGTTATTCGTTGTTTTTCTTCTCTTTTGTTTGTCTCAGTTACATTTCTATCTATATTTAGCAATTCCTCAAAATGCTCCTTCCATCTACTCATTGTCTGTATATCATCTGTTATTATATTTCCTTCCTTATCCATAATTGGTGCATGTTTTGTCGTTTTTCCTGCTCTAAATATTTTAAGTATTTTGTAGAATAATTTTTGGTTTTCCTTGCTGCTGCGCTCTATCTTATTTCCGAGTTCTGTCCAGCTTTCCTCTTTTGCCTCTTTTGTCATCTTGTTTACTTTCTTCCTTTGTTCTTTGTAAAGCTCATATTTTATTTCTGTTCTGTTTCCCAGGTATTGTTTCCATTTTTCTTTCATTTTAACTTCTTTTTTAATTTCGACGTTCCACCAGGCTGTCTGCTTAGTTCCACCGCGTCCTCTCATTTCCCCGCAGGTATTCCTTGCCGAGCTTAATAGTATTTCCTTAAAGGCTTTCCAATATTCTTCACTTCCATCATTCTTGTCCATCTTCAGTTCTTCCATCTTGTTTTCTACCATGTTTTGATATTTTTTTGCTACCTCTTCGTTCCTCAGTTTGTATGTTCTTATACTTGTAAATATTACATCTCCTTTATTCCTGCATTCAGCAATTCTTTTTTCCTGTTTCTTAATTTTCGCTAATACCATATAGTGGTCAGTGTACAGTTCCGGACCTCTTCTAGCTCTAACATCTTTTACCTCTTTTTTGTTATCTTTCTCCACTAGTATATAGTCAATAATAGATAGCTCATTATTTGGTCCCCTTCTTGTATATTTGTGCACATCTTTATGTTGGTACCATGTGTTTGCTATTATTAAGTTGTTTGTGAGGCAATATTCCATTAGTCTTACTCCATTATTATTTTTGGTTTCCTCTCCATGTTTTCCTATCACTCCCGTGTATGTGTCCTTCCTTCCAACTCTTCCATTCATGTCACCCGCTACTATTATTTTACCCTTGCAGTTTTCCGTTATCTGATTTAGCTCTTCCCAAAATTTGTCTTTAATTTCTGTCTTTTCATCTTCATTGGGGCCATAGACAGCTATTATCGATATAGTATCTTTGTCTATACTTAGCTCTACTGTAAGGATCCTCTCTGAGTGTCCTTCCCATTTTTTTATGTTATTTACCAGTTTTTTATTTATTACACACCCCACACCTGCCGAAGCTCTCTTCTCCTGTGATACACCACTGAGAATTAGTATATGCCCATCCTCTAACATAATTTCTCTTTGACCTTTTCTCTTTGTTTCGGACAATGTCAGTACATCCAGCCCAAGGTCATTAAATTCATAACATAGGTCTTGCTCTTTGCCCTTTAGGCTTCTTACGTTCCAGGTTGCATATTTCCAAGTTTCTTTGTTGGCAATGTTTATTTCTCTTGTCAATTTCCTTTGCGTTGTCAGGACATCCCTATCGATACTTTTCTCTATAACCTTTACCTTCGCATGGTCTAGCATTTGTATTACTTTCTCACTCCGATCAACAATTATGTCCATTTCATTAGCAATGTCATTTCCGTTTTTTCCGTCCTGTTTTAGATATCTTAGTTTTTTGCTGCAATTTTCTCAGTTTCTTTATTCCATCGCAATTCTTCTCCATTTACCATCACCTTGTTATAACCCATTTTTGTTTTATTTCCCTTTTCCATTTCTCTCTTAGCAAAAACTCTTAGTTGAAATTGTTTCTCTATTTCTTTCGGTGACATATCATCATTGATAAATACCGGATCTCCTGTCCTGTTTTTCAATTTTGCTTTATTTTTCATAATCTCATTTTTTTCTAATTCACTGTTCAGTTCTATAACACACGTCCTATTTCCTACCTTACTTACTGTTTTTGGCCTGATATCTACATCCAGCTGTATATTTAGAAAACTCTTTATTTCTTGTTTTAGTTCTGCTGGTTCTTTAGTACCTAAAACTAAACCTTTCATTACCACATTATTTTTCCTACGTTCCTTTTCTATTTTTTCCCATGCTTTTTCCACTTTCTGTATTTTGTCTCTTATTTTGTTGATTTCTTCTCTTACCTCATGGTTCTCTTTCTTCAATTCCTCGTTTTCCAGTTTTAATTTTAGAAGTTCATCGTTAACTTGTCTTTGTTGTGTTCTCATTTCTTTAATTTCTTCTCTCATTTCTTTCTGTTCTGTCTTCATCTCCTTTTGGTCTTTACACATTTCTCCCATCATCTCTAATATTTTATCCAGCTTACCTTCAGTTTCATCTGTTGATCTTTTTGTTGGTGACCTTCTTGTTTTCGAAGATCTTCCAAACAATCCCTCAATACTACAAACGCATTTTTTTCTTTTTCCCTCGTCTGTTGTATACTCTTCGCTATCTGTTGCGTCCATTTATTCTTGTTAATCGATTTCTAGTAATATTTTTGTTCCTTTATTAGTATTATTATTTTGCGTTATAGTTTATGTAAAATATGATCATTTCGTGTTCCGCTTACGCTTGCACAAACCGTTTTGTTAAAAATAGTAACATTGGACGGGCTGTTCCGGTTCCGGTGACGATGCTTCGTCGCTCGTTCCCTTTGATTACAGCTCGATTAATAATGAACTCACCGCGCACAAGGTGTAAGTTTGTATACGCTTTCTTGTTTTTTCTTCTGTGAAAGGTTAGTTTTTTAATAAATGCAATTGATCTAAATATATTTATTTACACTAATTACACCTATTTTTAAATATACAACAACTTAAGCTATTTATCTTATGAGTATGACTGCTGTGATACTTTGTGTCTTGTAATTAATTAAATGAATCGGCACTGTTTGAATGACTTTATGTTTGATGATATATAAAAGAAACTGATACTTAAATGAATAAACTGACTGTCTATGTTGAGACAAATTAACTCTCTGATGAGTGGTTTCATTACTCGAAATGAGGAGTTTACCCCGATAAAGTTATAAACGCGACAGAACTTGTTTGTGTGTTAAACTTGTAGATAAGACTGACTTGATATTGAGATTTTTGTGATAAAGAAAACTACAAATGAAAAATTCAAAATCCCCACTATACCATGATTGGTAGAAACTGTTCAAAGAGGCGTTCTCAATTGAACTTAAAATATGGGAAAAACTGTCGGTGAGTTTCTTTGACTATAGAATATATTGCATTGCCGTAATAAACCAGCGATTATAAACGTTTTCACCAGTTCACCAATTAACAAAATCCTGGGAAGTTCATACAATAAAAACCAAATGGTTTGGAGGTTCTTTGAACTACCAAGATACAATTGATGTAGGTACCTGAATGGAAATACTGTAATACCGCGTACATGTTGGGACTGACGGAATTATATGATACAAAGAACCCACCATTACTGGTAATAAAAGATCTTTGAATTTAACTAGATAGTATATGGATTATTGTTCTGAAAGGCAATATAACTAGACCCTGATTGTATACATAGTTTAAAGCTGGCAAAAGAATATAAATTTGACCTCGTGTACAATTGTCCCTAAGAGTATCCGGATCGGTCCGATCCGAATACTCTTTATGTAACCGCTTCATGTAAATATGATGGGCCGCAGATGATAAAACTAAGACATATACCGTGTGATACATGAGCCTGCATACTGAATTTAATTTGATTATAATTAAAAATTGTACGTTATTATACTTAATCGAAACCTAATAATTTCTTAAATTAATTTTAAAAATACTTAATATTAAAGTGATATGAAAGGATCCTGCATGTATCCTCAACAAACATAAAATACCATAAGTAAGTGTACTTATTTTTTTTTTACATTTTTCTATCATATTAGCATATATATTAAATTTGTAAATTCCCTTGTGATCCACAGTTACGAAAAAAATGGATTATAACATTAAAAAGAAAAGATTTTGAACCATCAAGAACAGCAGTAATTTGTAGTTGTAGTACCCATTTTAGTGCAAATGATTACGAAATAAATGTCCATGGCAATAGAATCTTGAAGAAAGGTTCTATACCAACGAATTTTAAATCTACACGAATCATTGTATGCACTTCAAATACAGAAAGTGGAAACGAAATTCAAGAGCTACACAATAGAGAAATTGAGGAAACACAATATACAAGATTTTAAGCACCTGGAAGAATTGGTTGTTGACGCTTCAAGCTCCCAATGTATCTAAACGAAATATTTTAATGAGAGGAAAAGGTACAAAGTAAATATATTATCAATTATACAAAATATAAACCTTATATTGTAGGAAAAGAACAGAACCATACTATTTTAGAGATTTTGAGGAGCACAACATTTAGAGGATCTCATAAAAAGAAAATATATTGGTTAACATCTCAGAAAGTAGTTAAAACACTGAAACATAAATGTAAATATTGCATTCTACATTTTACGACACTAATTATTCGAATTTCTTAACTGAAAAAAAACGCCAGGGCGAAATTTTTTCTATTAAAAAATTCGAATAATTAGCATCGTAAAATGTACAAAGCAATATTTACATTTATATTACTTCGCAAAAATGCAATTAATTTGCAACTTAAACACAAAGTTAGATACTTTGAAACAAAAACAGGAAGAATGAAAAATAAAATTAAAACTTTATGAAATCTAGTTGTGTTTTACTACTCATGTGTTTTCTATTGGCATCTGTAACTAAGTAACTACTTAATTAATTTAATTCTATAAATACATGTGCACTTGATTCATACTCATTCGGATTTTTTAAAGTTATACTCTGTATATTCCGTATACCGCATCTTTAAATTAAATTAAAATTGTAATTCAGTAACAAAATATTTATTTTATGAAGATACAAACAAATCCACGAATATTTAACTTGATAAATGTATTACAGATAAACAGCCAGGTAAGTATATGCCGCAGGTATATTTACCTGTCCCGGACGATCGACCATGTATTTTAATAGGGAACGCGCGTACTAGCTGTATCTCACTCAATAGTTTCTCTCTCTAATGTTGGAGTCAATTGAATGCACTGCTTTGGTTAGATGTGCGCTATCCATATATACTACATCCATGATGTATACTGACGTGTAATTTGTTTAGGTCGTCATTATCCTTTAGAAAACGTAGATAACGAGCTCTCCATGCTACAATATCAAAACTCTCCATCAATTGTTTTCTGTTAGATTTAGTTTCCATATATTTAAAACCCATATCCATCAGAAGCTTTCGTAGTGTTTCTTTGCAGCCATTGAACTGTGTTTCTTGAAATAAATCCATGCAAAATATCTAAGTGGGTTCAGTTTTATCGACTGTATATAGAGGATGAATTTTATTTCGAAGTACACATCTAAAAGTCAGAAGTTTTAGACAATTGTTTTACATAAAATTTTAAAAGTACTTACCCAGGTCATCTATAATAATACAAGGAGAACGTTTTTGAAGTGCACTAACATTTGTCGAACATTGAGGTTCTAGCTGTGGCAATTGTTGTGATTCATTAACTCTAGGTATCTTTAGTTTAATTCGTCGAATTGTTTTCTCAAATTTTCCCGTCATAGTTGCTCCACTATCTATAGCTTTAGCAACAGTAAAAACTTGCGGCTTTTTCCTCCTCTCAGAAATTAGTAATATTCTGTAATAAAATGAGTATTTCACTTTTCCTGATTTCCTTTTAACTATATTTACTGTAATATATTAAAACCATATTATTTATTTATTAATGTTGTGAATGTTAAAAGTATATTATATTACTCACCTAAAGGAATAGCTCTTATAATAACTGTTGGTAATGAGTGTAGTATTAAATAAAATGATAATATAGAAGAAAAAACGGAAAGTAATAAGAATATTAACTTCAACTAACGATAACACGAAATGATAACTATTGACATATAGAAATTGTTGACAAGGATGTACATACGTTGTAACTTTCAAAAGATGTATACCAATTATCAAAATATATTATATTTGTTGATGGATCTGCTATAGTTTTGCTGAGATGAATAACAGTTTTACCCCTTAACCTATGTTAGATTATTTTTCAGAAAAAAATATGTTGTCAAATGTGGTAGATCTCGTATAAAAATAAAAAAATCATATATAATACTAGAAACTCCAGCTCTTACAAACATCTTGAATCCCCACTTTTTTTGGTAGGTACTGTCGAAGATTGCCTGCTTTAGTTTCTTTGTTAAAATCATCATTTGATCCATAGAGCATAAATTCTCGTTTTCGATTTTATTACATTTTAGACTAACTTTCACAAGTAAGGGTCTAATTTTGAATAAACGATCTCCATTTATATCTGAATTATTGTCCTGGAAATGTATTAACTTACGCAGGCTCTTGAATCTTTCTACGGGCATTATATCAGTTATCAGACTGTATCTCGTGTTCATTGCCCAATAGTCTTCAAAGGATAGCTTTTGGACGACACCCATGAGCAGCCAAATTCCAATAAAAGACTTTATTTCAGAAATAGAGGTATTGATGAAGGATCCAGTTACCAATTGGAATATAAATTTGTTTGTTCTACAATATATACAAGTATTGAATCATCCCATTTTTTTTGTAAATATTGGAGATGTGTGAGAATTTCAGATAGATCAATATGTTCCTTATCGACAGGGGCGCGAGTATGCTGAAAGTCTTCCTTTACCCAGTTATAAGTGGCTTATACTTTCTTCTTGGTTTTTTTCCTTTTTACCATGAATGTGCCTTGGTGTTTGAAGTCGATACAGGGGTTTTTGCTGTCGAAGCATTGTTCTGCTTTTTCATCTGATGATCTAGTATGATCGTTTATTGGCAAATGGGGCTCATAATCACAATCTATATTGTTGTCATCACCTCCTTCATCACTAGATGATGATCCAACATCGGACAAATTGCCATCTTCGGGCAGCAATATGGCAATGTTTGTGCAGTGTGCTTTTTTTTCTGGTCGTAAAAACTACCACAACTATTTTCTGATAACTGAAAAAAAATAATTATGAATTATTTTCTAGTACTGACGATCATGAATATCACAACAACATTTACGGGCAATGTGTACTGTAGGATACGAACAATTCAGATCAAGTTTTAGTTTTAGTGTAAACAAAGCAAACTTATCAAAACCAAGAGTTCTCACAATAATCTATAATATCTTGTTACCTAAGACAATGAGAAAAAACAAAAAATGTAATAAAAATATGCTATTTGACAATTGTAGTACTTATCTCGTCGGTATTCGTTGAGGTTGCCATGGCAAGCAACAACTAACTGACCGTTGTAAAATTTATTTCACCGATTTATACGTTCCCACTACCTGAACGGCGGTTTATGCTTGTGTGTGCTGTAGGATACGTCGCCCATTTCCGTTTAACTTATTCAAGATCTCGTATAAAAAAAAATTGTAATGTAATGTATCTCTGAGATACATCGACCGTTTAAGGGTTAACTGGTTTTACTATAAGAAGTCTACGAAATCTTAATTTCCTTTATTCTCTCGCATCTCTATGTTTCGCGGTGCTGGTCTGTTTGTGGTTTTAAAAAATAAATGCTAGTTTTACAGATTACTCTAATTAAGTTCGTTTATTTGGGTTTACATAGCTAATATTTTTCGATCAAAATAATAACTATAATAAATGATAAGTTAATGCCATTTTTTAATTTTATTAAACACCACAACAGGAGATTGTAACAAAGGCTTGCCATTCTTCCACAGGTCTTGCAGAACGCCTTCATCTAAAGTGAACTCAGTCTGGATAACTTTTAATTCACACTGACACATGACTCACCGTTGGCATCTTCGAGTTTATCGTAGTTTATAGCCAGCCATAACAAAGTTTAACATGCTAAAAAATCTTCAAAGTTTGTTAATCAAGAGAGTGAGATATCTGAGCCAATTATTGATTATAACGTACTTTTATGCGAAAATATATTATTTCAACATAGGTGCAACATTTCACAGAATCTAACTCGTAAAATTTATGTTTAATCAATTACACGGCTTTCCAATGCGTATTTCCCTGAAGTTCGTTTACGAATTTTTCATAGCCATCGTCTTTCGACAATTAAACAGCTGTTGAATATTTATCTCGACGTACTTTGCGAATTATTTATAGCGATTGTAGTTCTACTGTAAACAGGTATCGAATATATATTCATCTGAAATTCGCCTGTTAATACAGTATATGTCGCTTATAATGTAACAAGAATATACGATTTTATGTTTTAAGGGCATAAACGTATGTACTGAACCTTAACTTTATACAAAATTTATAAGCTTTTTTATACCGTTAATATTGTTATTTAAATGTAGATTGGATATATTTTTAATATCGGACATACGAGGATGGATCATTATATCTGTGACTTTTTGAATTTCCCGCATTGTAAATTGAAAAGCACACTGCTCCCACTAACTACCATTAGGCAATAGACTGTCGTTAAAGTTTAAGAAAGGAACATAATTTAGTTTAAGTTCAACAGCTATTTAAAGCAGACAGCCTCGTGCATTTGAGCAAAAATGAAAAAAAAAGTCAATTTCGTGTACTCATCAAGTTTTTTTTTACGAAAGGAAACCATCACTCAAACTAAGGCTAAGCTCGATAAATACTATGAGGTCTCTGCGCTATTAGGTAAAGAAGTGGTTTACTAAATTTCGTTGGGGTCGCACAAGCATGAGTGTGGCCGAACTTTTCAACGTCTAATTGAGGTCACTACACCCGAAACAACTGAAAATATCCACAATATAGGATTGGCCGATCGGAGATTGAGGGGCATTCGGCTCAGTGCTTTCGATATTGAATGATCACTTATATGGAAAGTATAGGAAAGGTATCCGCTAGATGGGTTCCGAATTTGCTCAAAATTTATCACAAATGCGATCGTATGATAACATTGAAAGAATGTTTGGGATTGTTCAGCAGTGGTGTCTTTCATGCGACTTAGTACCGAAAATGACCGAGGTGGATCTGTTGGCCAACAAGGTCATAGCGACAGTTTTTTGGGATGCACGCAACATACTCCATATTGATTTCCTTCAAAAGGGAAAAATAATTAATGGCAAATATTATGGCAACTTATAGGATGATTAACGACGATTTGAAGAAAAACCGATAGCATTTGGCCAAAAGGGAAATGCATCTCCATCAAGATTGCACGAATGCATACGTGCGTAGTCGCCATCGCGAGTTTTCCTGAATCGATCTACGAATTGCTTCCTCAACCGCCATATTCTCCGGACTTAGCATCCAGTTTTCAATCAACCTGAAGAAATGGCTCGACGGAAAAAGATTTGGCTCCAACGATAAAGTCCTCGCTCAAACAAACGGTTATTTTGAGAACCTCGTACATCTTATTATTTGGAAGAGATTCAAAAATTGGTGTAACGTTGGACCAAATATATTGAATTTGAAGAAGATTCTGTTGAGAAATAAAACTTCTTTGCCGAAAAAACTCTTTCATTCAAAAAGTCATACAAGATATAATGATCCATCCTCGTATATTTTTAATATTAAAAAATATGGTTTTTGCATAAAATCCAAACTCTAGTGATTGGAGACGTCAGCTGCTGCTTTAATATGTGCTACTTAATATTTGCTATACGAAATAAATAAATTAATATTTTTATTATAACAATATTCCTTTTACGCTCTGTTATATATATACCGTGTGTCCCCGGATCGACGCATGGATAGGTATAAGAGTCTGTAAATGTTTTAGTTGAAATTTCATCTTCTCGGGTTCGGCCCTACTTGGGTAGAAAGTAATTGTTGCCATACTTTTAATTTTTAAAAATCAAGGATGCCTTGGAAATTTACAAAAAGGTAGTTCTTATCACTAATAAAGTACCTTTTTTGTAGGAGATACGACAAAATGTTATTAAGAAAAGTTATTCAGAATAATAAACTATGCAAGTATGCAAAATTTTAACAAGATAGAACATACTTTGAAAATTTACAAACAAATTATTCTTTCCACTAATAAAGTGCCTTTTCTGCAGGAGATACGATAAAATGAAAGTTATTCAGATTAATAATTTATATAAGTGTACAAAATTTAAACAACATTGGTTTACTTAATTGTTTATTAATTATGAATATAAAAAATAATAAAACTCAAACAATTCATTTCGTTCAAATTAAATTAACAATTCACAAAATCTAAAATATTCATTCATTCAATATGTCTGCCGCCTTTATTCGCACATTCCTCAATTTTGTTCCGAAATGCGTTGAATGCTGTTCTTATCTCCTCAAGAGAAATTGAATTTACAGCATCTCTAATGCGATTCTTCAACACCTCTACATCATTTGGAATCGTATTTGAATATACTATTTGTTTTATCCGGCCCTAAAAGAAAAAATCCATGATTGGTAGATCAGGAGATCTGGGCGGCCACAAAATGTGACCAGCATTGGCTATCCATTTTTCTTGAAAATGTTCATTCAGCCATTCACAAACTCTCAAAGTCGAGTGGGCAGGACAACCGTCGTGTTGAAAATATGAAGAAAATCTTGGTTGATATGGCAGTTCGTCTATAAACCAATTCAAAATATTTAAATATGTGTGCTGATTAAGTCTTTCTTCAATAAAATATGGTCCAATAACACCACAATGATAAGAAATTGCACACCAAACGTTAACTTTTTTAAAACATTGCCGTTTACAATGTATTACATAATCGGGATTATATTCAGACCAATATCGACAATTCTGTGAAGAAGGCACACCATTAGTGGTAAAAGTCGATTCATCTGAGAAGATAATATTGTTATGAAAATGTCGATGCTTCAGAATTTTCTCTCCCAAAGTATGACAAAATTCCAACCTTCGGGCTTCATCCCCTTCTTCTAATGTGTGAAGAAATCTAACTTTATATGGTTTAACTTTTTTTGCTTTAAAAACGCGTTGCAAATGTGATTTGCTAATAAGAATCTGCTCTGACCGCTTTCTTAATGACAGTTTGGGCTGTTCGCGTACTGAATCCATTGCTAACACAGTACTAATGTCATCTTCATTAAAGTTTTTTCTTTTTTTCGGTATATTATGTACACTGCCGGTAGTTAGAAATTTTTGAATCAGTCTGGATGCTGTAGATTGGACTAATACTTTGATTGGAAACTTCTCATTAAATAATCTAATAACTGCTGGAATAGATAATTGCCCAATACCATAACATTGAATTAGGTAGATCCGTTCTGGTAGAGTAAGCATAACTTTTGTGATATTTCTCAGTGGTATTTACGAAATTTAATGTGAATTTTAGAGTATAGAAAACACTACGTCTACTTAAATAAAATATTTTTGACAAGTGTCAAAACGTTATTTTATATTTATTTTCATAGCACACTTAAAAAATAAAACAACACAAACATTTCCTTGGAATACTCCTTGGCTTTTCTCAACAACATTTCATCGTATCTCCTGCAGAAAAAGCACTTTATTAGTGGAAAGAATAATTTGTTTGTAAATTTTCAAAGTATGTTCGATCTTGTTAAAATTTTGCATACTTGCATAGTTTATTATTCTGAATAACTTTTCTTAATAACATTTTGTCGTATCTCCTACAAAAAAAGGTACTTTATAAGTGATAAGAACTACCTTTTTGTAAATTTCCAAGGCATCCTTGATTTTTGAAAATTAAAAGTATGGCAACAATTACGTTCTACCCAAGCAGGGCCGAATCCGAGTAGATGAAATTTCAACTAAAACATTTACAGACTCTTATACCTATTCATGCGTCAATCCAGGGCCACACGGTATATGACAAGTGTTTATTTGAAAAGTCAATCTAGTAGCATGTGATTTACTGAGAACATTTGGAAGTATGTCGTAAATTAAAATTTACAACTTAACCTACGAAGTCGTATATTTTGACAGTTTCATACATACAAATAAATAACAAATAACAGGTATATATTGAAAACTATAACAAATGTTCAAAATGTTACCCTTCAAGATCAATGCACTTTAAAATCATCCGTTCAAAATTTCTGATGATATTCTGCAACATTACTGGATTGTTATTATTTCCATGCATTTCTGTTCGATTCTCTGTAGCATATCATTGAAATTCAATATAGGTGTTCGAAATATGTTATTTTTTAGATAAGGCCACAAAAAGAAGTCGCAAGGTGTTAAATCGCATGAACGTGCAGGCCAGGCAATTTCGGTATTTCGACTAATTATACTCTCATCAAAAAATTCTCTTAAATAATCCAAAGATTCTGTAGTACACTGACAAGGTGATCCGTCTTGTTGGAAATATACATTTTGAAGTTCATCATCATGCAACTGATTGACAAATGGTTGTAAAATTTCCGTACGGTACCTTTGAGCAGTTAACGTTCCCTGAAGAAATATTGGTCCAATGATTCGCCTTTGGCTTATCGCTGCCCAAACACCAATTTTCTCTAGATGTAGCGATTCTTCATTAATTACATGTGGATTTTCACTACTCCAAATTCTTGTATTTTGTGAATTTAGGTATTCCGTTTTATACAACCATGCTTCATCAGTAAAGATGACTCTTTGCGAAAGTTCTCCATTATTGTTCAAATTTACAAACCAATTACAAAACTGTAGTCTAGGTAATCAATTTCTAACAATTCTTGTACTGCTGTGACACGGTATGGATAAAGTTGCATATATTTTTTTAATAAGTTGTAAGTTGTACCAACAGAAAGGTTTATTTGTTGACTCAAATGTCGAACAGATGTTTGTTGTTCATTTTCCATTATTTCTTCAACACGACTGACAACTTGAGGTGTACGTTTCTTAACTGCTCTGCTGCCTGATTTTCTTAAGAGACTACCAGTTTCAGAAAAAAGTTTTAAAGTTCTATCCAAAGTATTCTTAAATTGTATATAATCTATTACAAAATGTGGAAACTCAACTTGAAATTCTACCATGCAATCTTGAACTGAATAAACCCATAAACCATTAATTTTATTACCACTTCGAAAATAAGCCTGTACTAAAAACATTTTATGTTCTAAAGTGAAAGCCATTTTAAAACTGAGAAGCAATTTATTTAAATCAGAATCGACGCACGATTATTTTATGCACTAACTGATATTTGTGATTGACATTATCAAATGTCATTTGGATTTACGTTTACGGAACAACAAACACATATTAATATATTTGCGTCTTATTCTATCAAAATTTCAAAGTAACCTTGATTGACTTTTCAAATGAACACTTGTTATATATATATATATATATATATATATATATATATATATATATATATATATATTTGTGTGTGTGTGTGTGTGTGTGTGTGTGTGTGGGTGGGAGGGTGGCTGTGAAATACAAGTCTATAAAAATGATTTTTTTTAAACAAATTCTAACTATTATTTTTCCAGTTTATTTGACAGTAACTTGTTTGTTTCAGGAAAGTGAATCTTTAGCATTGGAAGCCAATATAAGATGGGCAGAGGCCTTCATTCTCATGTATTCCGTGACGGATAAATGTTCATTCGACGAGTGCTATCGGCTAAAATTTTTAATCAATTACAATAAGAGACGTCGTAGGCTGGGTAGTGCCTCGAAGGAAAGCCTAACAGATGTTCCGGTCGTATTAGTAGGGAACAAGATTGATCAAATAGATGATAGAATGGTTACCGTGGAAGAAGGTCAACGACGAAGTAAAGAAATAGGATGCGTGTGTTTTCATGAGATTTCTGTAAGAGAGAGCATCGATCAGGTACGCACGTACATAAGTTTGTAAGATATTTGTTTTCATACATTTTGAATATGTTCTTATATTAATTTTAAGACACTAACTTCCACAAATATAATCAAACTTTAGCAAAGATATTTTGCCATTTATAAATTTTGTTAGGAAGCGGAACTGTTAGAGTTTCGCTATAGTTTTAAACAGAGATAAAATATAATATATTAATATTAATTCTCATAAGAAAACAAGAAATTAGCTAAAATTGTAAAAAGTTGTTTGGTTATAGTGGGTACTACGAGTTTAATAATGGTCTTATAATGGCATGAATATTGTCTGATACATAAATTCTTCTAATTGATATTATTAATTGTTTTTATAGTGGGTTTATGGTGAAACATTGTGAATATTTAATGAAATAATTAAAGTAACATAAATAACACTCGACTTTGACTGTTTCACAAATTTATTAGATGTATTTAACTTATGTTTTTGTAAGCCAGCTTACTATTCGCGAAAGACAAGGTTACTGAATTACAGGGTGTAAACGAAATATGCATGCATACTTTAATATGTAATGGCTGTAATAAGATTAAGCATAAAATGCTAATGCACGAAAACCCTATCTTGAACGAGATCAAAGAAAAAAAATATTAAACAAATGCGCGTGGCTGAACCCAACTCTGGTAAATTTAGTATTCTTTTATAACTGCCTGAAGCGTAATGGTAGAAGTAGTAAATGCGATGATGTATACTGTAAGTTAGAAGTCAGTCTGCTATCAACTTTCGTTAAGTATGGCTTATTCAAATTACGAATTAACGGATATCGTCTTACTATACGGTGAAACAGGAGAACATATTAGAACTACTAGACGTATTTATTAAGGGCGGTTTCCAAATCGAAGATGTCCATAAATTATTAAAATTTTGCAAACCGTGTACAGATTAAAAGATTGCAGTACATTGCATCCAAGCTATGAAGACCGTGGCTGTGAGAAACGTTCTTTGGCAACGTATTTTGGCTGTGTTAAATTGTGTACTTTCGAAAGATTGCAGATCGGTTAGAAGCTTGTATTTACGCAAATGGTAGCCACATTGAACATATCTTTTAAGCATTATACCTGTTTTACACAAAAGAAATTATCATTAAGAAAAGAGGCAAATAGAATATAGGAAAAAAAATATTAACATTCAATTAAAAATTACAAATGTAATTTATTATTTCTGAGCGTTAAGACTTAATAAACTAAATTACAAATTCCATATCACCAGAAAACAATTAATACCGTTTAAAAGTTTTAAAGAAACTATATGCTGAATTCTTTTCGAGATATTACAAAGGTCAGACCATTGGCCTACTTATAAATAATAACAGGAACACCTGATGAATAAGAAAATTTATACCTAGGAATGAACATGTTTATAAACTGATCACATAAAGGGGCATTATTGAAATGTGAAGAGGATTTTTTGGTGAACTTGAACAAATAAATGCTTATTTCTATTTATTTTGATTCAATCTGAATACAGGACCGTATTTGAAAAATTCAAAAATTAAAGTTTCGATAGAATTTTTTTTGTAGATTTGAATTGCTGTCTAACGTATCTATTCGTAAGACAAGGGAATATTTCATTTACACCCTGTATAGCTACTTAGGAAGAGGTTGGAGTATATCTGCACCTAATTCAATGTCCTTATAATCTAATATATTCATCTCTTATCGATGTATTTATAAAGTCAGTGCATGTACTTCTTTATATTCTTCTTTTTGCTGTCTTTTCGTCTCTAGATTCTGAAACAATGTCAGTTTTCTTACTTTGGTTATATTGTGTAACAGTCTACAGTCATTTATATTGAAACAGTGGATATTTTCTATGCAATGTTCTGCGAAATCCGTATTCTTCGTGTTGTATAAAATTGCTCTTTTGATCTCGTTTCTAACTTCTGACCAGTTCGTCCGATATATGTAATTGTGTAATCTGTACAATTTATTTGGTAGATTTCTTGAGCTTTTTTGTTTATTCCTTGTTGTTAATTAGCCCAGTACCAAGAATGTGTTTATTGACTACCTGCCTGTACCTTCTAATTGAATCGACAAGTAAGTGCTGTAGTTTTGATGTGGACGTTGGGTTCTCAAGGCTACCATTATGAAAGTTCCCACCAAATGCTCTGTGATCAATTTTTTTACAAACCGATGGCAACAATACGACAGAAATTCATCGATAATTGGGTGTTGTATATGGGAAACAGATTGCGAATAAAAATTCCGAGCGATAATGGTGTAAAATTTTTCGAGTAGGACAAACTGATGTCCGTGATGAAGGAGGTCAAGTAAGGAAGTCCGTAGTAACACAGGTCATTGACGATGAAGTGAAAAACGTAATTAGAGAGAGCATTTGGTTCACAATTTCTGAGCTGTCTACTAATGTTCCTTCTCGGTCAGCTCCTTATGTTATTGTTATAGTATAACTTGGCTACCACAAATTTTGTGCACGGTAGATGTCCAAATATCTCACAGACGTTCACAAACTTCAGCGTGTGAGTTCTATGGTAATATTTTTTTTTTGCAGCAGAAAGGAAGGGTAAACCTTTTTGGGAAATATTGTAGCATGGATTCGGTTTATGAACACTGACACAAAAGAGGAATCAAAACAAGGGATTCATACACACTCTTCCAACAAACCAAACAAGTTGAAACAAACCCTATCAGCCAGAATGCTTATGGCAAACTGTGTTTGAAAATTTACTGGTAAAGTTCATAGAATCGGAACCGTTATAGCGACATACTGTGAAAGCGTTGCATACCTACGAAAAGCAACACGGAATAAACCGAGAGGCATGTTGTAATCAGGAATGATGTTTCTCGTGCTTGGTACCAAATGACTTCCATTTGTTCGTCAAAATGAAAGTGTGGTTGGGAAAGTAGTTGTTCAGTACTACTGAGGAGCTGAAAACCTGTATGCAATATTGACTGAGAACCTAGGTGGCAACATGATATGAGGAGGATATACAGAAACTAATTCCTAATTACGATAAATGGCTTAATGTCGGTGGCGACTATATTGAAAAGTAATTCAGATTTATGTCTAACTTTTGTGTACATTAAAACTTTTCTTATTGCCCTTATTTGTTTTTTGCGAGATCACCGTTACATGAAAAAAAATTATTCTCGTATATACCACATTCTGTCCACGTTCACTCAGTAGTATTGTCTCTATGAACATGGTAAGGTGTCTTATCGAAACATATGTTAGAGGAGTCAAATAGATTTCTGAAACAGTAAAAGTCATGTTATTTTAATTATTTTTAATTATTTTATTAAATCTTTTAATTAATGTCCAAAACTGTTTCTTTTAAATCTTCTTATTTAATAGCTATTTTGTTGCCTTGATATAGATTTCAAATAGATATTTCTTCTCATAAACGCACAGAAATTTTCACTATTTTTTTATTTTTAAATTATTTTACATTTCATGACGAGTGATTCAAGAAGCAGTGGCTTCTTCAAATGTTTGAAATAAACTAAAACTAACTTACATTGCAAAACTTTGAGTGAATCTTATGTCTACAATAGACAATAATTTATTACCCATTGTAGAAATAAGATTCGCTGAAAGAGCTCAGATAGCTCAGAGAGCTGACCCAAGCGATTGATGATTCATCTGCCTTGTATTTGCAATAGGTTTGTTTCTGTAAGAGATCCGTAAGTTTCGAACAATTTGATACGTGTGCATAAGTAGCTCATACCTACATATGCAGTTAATATGTAACTGTCAATGCACAACAGAGCGAATGTAATAAACGGTCGGGTAAGCAGCAGCAACTACTGCTGAAACAAAAGTAATACTGACAAGCGAAATGCGTATCGAATTTTGAATAAAAATTATTTGCAAAGAACAAAACTCAAAACTATGTATTTTCTGTGTGAAACATTGAAAGTGTAAAACATTACTATAAACAACTAAAATTTGTTCAAGGTGTTTCTGTGTTAAATTAGTTCTTTTAGATGTTAAAACGTCTTGAAAATAAAAAAGTCCGTTTATAAATATATTCCGTCTTACACGCTACTGTAAAAGAGAATTTATGAATGAATAGACACAATAACGACGGAAATAACAACATCTGCTTGACGAATACAATCGAGCAAGCATCTAGTGGGGCTGCTATAACATGCATACTATACCTGAGACTGCCACAACATTTTATCGGGGCAATTAGTCATTCAACCGCTTCAGCCCGCTCTCTGGTAATAAATCTTTAACCCAAACACCAACATCTTCAAATTGTCCTTTGAGATTGTTGAATCTTCCTTTATTTATATTGCACAACAGATTTAGTAAAGCGGAAATATTCATTTCTGTTTATCCATTTCTTAAACTATTTTATTTGTAAATCTCCTTATTTCTAACTTTTCTAATTTCTTGTATTTTCTATATTTTTCTATATCTTCTATTTTATCTTCTCTCTGATATATTTAATTTTAGTTCTTTACTTTCTATGTGTTTCAATTTACAATCATAATTAGACACATGACCGTTAGTAATTAAATGATTGGCAAAAGAAGAATTTGCTTTTTATTTTTAAACGACTTATTATGTTCTGATGTGCGTTTGTTGAAAGGTCTTCTTATTTGTACACATAAACCCTCGGGCGTGTACCACATATTAACTTAAAGACTTATGACTTCCTGTTAATTATGGATTTTGTCCTTGTTATTTCTTTAATGTATTTTTTGTCTCCAATATCATTATTAATATTATTATAAATATTATAAAATATGAAGACGATTCGTAAGGTAAGTTCCATTTCCGCCTAGTGAGCAGAGGAGTGGATATATCGGCGCGATCACAGCGCTGGAGTGTAGTCTGGTTCAGTGTGAACCCGCCCGTACTAGTGGGAGAAACATTCCGAGATTCTTTCGTATTATTTTGGTCGTTTAAAATAGCTGCTGCAATTGAAAATCCCGCCGACGGTGAATTGCGTGCTGTTATCCTATTTCTGTCACGGAACTGTCACGACTTGCAGTATGGTCGGAAGATGGTGCCGTATCTTTCGAGAAAGACGAACTAATGTCCATGATGAAGAACGGAAGAGCAATTGTTGTGATGAATGAACTGGTGGGAAATGTCGAAGAAAAGATTCGTGAAAATCGGCGATTCATAATTACAGAACTGAGTGCGTTTTCCCTCAAATTTCATGTACGGTTTTGTACGAGGTTTTTACTAAACATTTAGGTTACCACAAATTTTATTCACAATAGGTGCCAAAACTTCTTATCGAAGACCATAAAACAAAGAAAATTGGATCGGCACTAACTTTTCTGACACGTTACGATGTTGAATGTGAAGATTTCCTCAGGCACATCGTAACAGGTGATAAGACTTAGGTCGCCTATGTCAACGTTGAGATGAAAACAGAGAGTCAATGCAGTGGGGTCGCTCTAACTCGCCTATGAGGAAACCTTTAAAGTGCGGTCAAACTTTTTCTGCTAGTAAAGTCATGGTTACTGCCTGTCGGGACAAGAAGTGCGTCCTTCTTATAGACTTCATGGAACGAGGCACCACAATAATCACTTAAGTCTACTGTGGAACTTTGGAGAAACTTAGAAGGGCTATTCAGAACAAGCGACGTGGATTACTAAGTTTGGGCATAGTTTTTCTTCATGACAACTTCCATACGCATACCGTCGCTCACACGGTAGGCCTACCGAATAGTTTCAAGTGGGAAGTGTTCAAACGTCCTCCATGCAGCCCTTATTAGGCTCTTAGCCACTACCATCTCTGCCCTAACATAAAGAAATTGCGTGGGAGCCAAAAGTTTGAGAGCGATGAAGAGCTGCAGGACAGTGTTACAGCATGCTTTAATTCACAGGCGGTAGAGTTCTATGAAGAGGGCATTAAGAAGCTGTTTCATCGCTAGGGCAATTGTCCAAATCCTAAACTTCTTCAAACTTTTTATGCGTTGAAAATTACGGTCA
The DNA here is from genome assembly GCA_935421215.2 of Melolontha melolontha. Classification (NCBI taxonomy): domain Eukaryota; kingdom Metazoa; phylum Arthropoda; class Insecta; order Coleoptera; family Scarabaeidae; genus Melolontha; species Melolontha melolontha. The sequence continues at coordinate 66,492,519 of OW285240.1, forward strand.
CTATCTCATGGGGCAAGAAAAGGATACAAGCGTCCTTTAAGTTGTATACTTGTACTTTAGTTAAATTTTTTAGTCATATAAAAATAAAGAAACTTCATGTTAGCAAGTAATAATCTACATAATAAAATAATTCCTAATAATTTAAAACACCTAATTTCACAATAAAATATAGTTACATATTTCGACTACAAAATGAACTTTCAAAACATATTTGCAGACACAATATTGACACATATATTTAATGTGTATTTTTTTTCTAGGTCTGGGGTGTTTTCAGAGATGCTTGCAGATTTTGGCGAGTACAAAATAAAAATCCAAGTAAACTTAAGAGATCCAGTAGTGACCGAGAACAAGTTTCCCCAGATACAGTTAGAGTGTTATGTTCTGCTGCTGTTTCGCCAAGCAGTCTAATTCCTTGCACCTCCAGACCAACTGGTATTTTGAACAGACGTTGGACCGAAGTAGAAGTTGAAGAAGAAGATGAAACTGATACTAGCAAAGATAGTACTTCATCGAGTCCATCCGACGCGCCGTTTAGGGAGAGGGCATCAACGGACGGACATTTGCTGCAAAAACCTTGGAGGTGGAGATATCCACCGCCGAGTTCAGGCCATCAAACATATTATCCAACAGCCAGAGCTGATCGTAGAATGAGCATATCCATGAGAGGCAGCAATGCAAGTTATTAATCCCATTATGAATGTGTTACATTGGAATACCTTGGATATTAGAATAATCTATGAGAATGTTGAATTCAAGAACAAAATACTATGAGCTTGATCAAACTATGTGTTCTTGTTGCATCGATGTGCATATTGACAACTAAAGTTAATTATCTTTGTTAAATGTGATAAATTTATCAAAATATATAATTAAGATTAACACAGGGGAAGCAAAACGCGTATACATGTAAAAAGTATCATGTTAGATGTACATATTAATTAAGTCTAGACATGTTTGAGAATTTTTTATACAGTATAAGCGTTTTCTTTACGCGACTGAATACATTCGAAATATCTATATATAAGAAAATGAAATATTTTAGGTAACTTTAAGTAATTACGTAAGGTATGCATATTCTATAAAATAAATGTATTTTGATGTAATATAATATAAAAAAGAAAAATAAATATGTTTCAACATTTCTTCTGTTTTTTACTAAAATTAATAGTGACACAGCTATTCAATATTTTCTTTTAACATGATACAGATTTCGACAAGATGTAATTCAATGGGTTTTACTTCTTCATCCGAGGTACAGTAAATGTCTTCAAGATACTTTAAAGATTTAGTTCCAATCCATATTAAAGAATCTGAAGAGGATCATGTCTTTACGTGTTCAAAGGCTTCAAATTTCTATGTTAAAGTTTCATTTAGTAATTACGAAACCGAAAAAAGCATGTTTCCTCAAACATATCTATGTTATTTTACGAGAGGTTTTTAGTTTCTTAATTATTTGATGAGATAGGTGTCAATTTTGATGCAAATACTAATTTTTTTTAATTCGAAAATTGAGGATACTACAAAAACATATTAGCATATCGATGCAAGAGCTCGTATCAAGCGTTGTTACAAATAATACAAATCTGCATAAAACAAATCTGCATCTGTATTCACTTTCTGGTCCAGTAGTGAATTTTGTCCTTCCCAATGACACCAGATAATCTCGTGACATCTGATGGAAAAAACAGACTAGGCCGATGAAACTGATTTCTTCTCGAATAGCAAAGCTATTACAGAAGAAGAAAAAATACGTATATTACTGTAAGTCCATTAACTCGTCGCCAAGTAGCGCAATATATTGCGGATATTGTGCCACCTGCAATATCCGCAATTCACTACTGAACCAGAAAACGAACCATTTAGTTGTTACTTCATAAACCCGCATTGATAAAGTAGTTAGACAGAAACGCATGCGTCTGTGGTTGAAGTTAACGCTGGTAAATATGTGCTGTGTGTCCATGTATACAGATACAGATTTGTGTTATTTATTGAGGATACTAGTTCTTGAAATTTACCGTATCTCCCATGAAATGGCAAGGTATATTCATTTTAAATATCAGGTTAACCCAATTATGCACATTTTCGTTTATGTTCTCTATATAAACAAAAATTATTCCAGAAAGAGAACTTAATTAAATATCACAAAACAAGTTTAAATAAATATGTTCATATTGATTTAATACAAAAGATTTTTTCATAAAAAATGCACTATTGTTTCTATTTATGTTCTCAGCGTACGAGGTGTGGTAATTGAATTCCTGGATTGGTACAAAATATAAGAAAACAATTGATGTAATTCACATTAATACACTTATGGAAACGTTCTAAAAATTTTTGAAAACAGTTAACAATTGTATCCGAAGAAATGCTGTCCAACTCGACGGTTACGTTTTTCTGAATATCTCCTTGAAATCGTTTCCCTATGAAGACAGTTTTCAATATAAGAAAGAGGAAAAAATATTCTAGTGCGAGGTCCGGTGAATAAGGTGGAAGATTAATCTCAACGACTCCTTCTATCCTGAGAAATGCCCTTACAATTAGTGAAGAATGTGGCGGTTCATTATCATATAACAAAACCCAACTACCTTTCTCGATATTGTAGTCGCGCTAGATAAATACGCTCCAGTAATCTCTGCATCATTTCGAGGTAGTATGCACCAGTAACTGATTGTTCTTCCGATAAAAATTCTTTATGGATTACACCCTGATAATCGAAAATCGTAATTCGTTTTGATTTCAGAACCATGTTTTTTGAAACATGGTTTTGATTCTGAATTTTTGCAAGAGAAATTTTTTGGGTCTTGATGATGTGTTTCTAACCCATTGCATGTTCTGGTGCTTCGTTTCAGGATTGTACTGAAACACCCATGATTCATCATCGGTGTCAATGCAGTTCAGAAAGTTGTATCGTCGCGATAATTCTGAACATAGCCTTTGTACGATGCAACACTTCTCTGTTTTTTTGCTAATCCGTAAGATTGTGGCATAAATTTTACACAAATCTTCGTCATTCCCAAATCTTCATGATCTTCATGCCAATATTTGTCGAATCGTCTCCTCAAATGATCATTCGTGGATATCGTCCCACAAGTTCACGTACTTTTGCGATCGTATCTGTATTTGGACAAACCGACGAACATTCAGTTCTAGTGTCATCTTGTATACTTTCACGTCCATCTTTAAATAGCTTAAACCACTCGAATGCAGTAGTACGACTTAGGATGTTATCACCGTTCACAAATTTCAACATCTCGTAAGTTCCTGTAAGTTTTACCTAATTTACAGCAAAATTTAATATATTCTCGTGGCTCTATTACGACAGACAGAAACATGATGTCCGCGCTAGCGTCCTACTCAGAAAACTAACACCTGTTTTATCTTTGGTTGACCGCCATCTATTAGTTAGACTGTGAACTACTACATGCCCCATTTTTACAGTAGTGTCAATCCGAAAATTCAATTGCCGCACTTCTTATGTAATTACGTCTTTAATTTATCACTTGTAAGTCCATTTACATAATTTTTACTAAACATATTAATTTATTGTCTACGTGTTTGTTATATACCGGACTGAAAAATATTGTTTGAAACTGCAGTGCACTGTTGCAATATTTGCCCGCTGTAACAGAAATATAAATAAATGTGAGAGTCGTGAAATACAACTACATTTTTTGTCCCTTCTAAATTGAAAAGAAAATCACTTTACCTATAATTTTATTCTTAGATGGGCACAAGGATCATATCACTTATGGTTTAAGTATGTTATAGTATGTTATGCAGTGACTTAAATATTGAAATTATTGCACTGTACTCCAACGCAACTAAAATACTGTAGTCTTGTGATGTGACTCGATTTCGTCCTGTAAAACTGGCTTGGAAACAGGCTCTTAGATAATTTTATGCTAGTAAATTAAATGAAATACTAAACAAAATATCGCGCCTGTTTTGAAAGAATGGTTGAAAACCATATCCCATTCAAATATATTGATTAATAGTTTCAATGCACGTGAACGTAACTAGTTTATTGCGGATTCTGTCCATTACTCTATATGTCTAAGTAAGGACAATAATACGAAACAAAGTAGAATGAATTGCGACGTATCTATGAACGGGCGGATGTAATCTCACCACTAAATGACCAGTCTACTTTAATCCTATTGGTAAATTCCCCACCGTCCGTAAGGATTCACGTTAATACCATAGGTATTCTCACCACTAGTTTTAATACGTAATTTTTCATTAAATTTTTCCTTACTATATACATATAAAAATAAATCACTAAAAAGTTATAGAAACTATTAGGTATATACATATTATATATAAAAAAAGCAAAATTAATTGGGTAACGAAGAATGACAAACACATTTTATGAACTCTAGCCTAGACAAATGACCTGATTTTAATCGATTTATACAATTTTCCAAATATTTTAATTTGTTTTTCACTTGCCTATCCTTTATTTTATTAGGAATATGTAAACTTTGTATTTTGATGTCAGTGTCAACTTGGAATTCTTTCAATTTTTCGATAAACACATATAGACGGATGCGTACTATAAAAAGATGCATTAAATCTGGAATGGAACGACTCGCACGCATTTGTAGTGCGAGTATTCGAGGCAACTTCTTCCGCCCATATATTCGTAGGAAATGTAGCATTTTCCTCTATACCTATACGTTTTTTACACTGGGCCAAACATGAATTATTGCGGTATGTATTGCTTTTTCAAAATCAACATAGATCTCGCTAGGTTCGAAAAATGAATTAAATGATTCAAAAATGTTAGATTTCAACAACAAAAAAGTGTTTTATATGTGGTCCAACTATTGTTTGGCAACAAGCAATACAGTAGTGGGACATAGTGTCCATTCTGAAGTCCATGGATGGTAAAAAATTGTAGAAAGTATTTCGTACAATATGAGAATGTGCCGTCCATATACAAAGTATTCATTTTAGACAAGGCACGAATATTGGCTTCACATGTAAATACGATAGTTTTATGTTCTGCACCATTTATAAACAAAAAGTTTTCAACTTTCGCGGTTTTAATTTTAGGAGAATATAGATTTACAACTTCATGCACTTCGTTTATATTTGCAGGTAGGCGACTAGGAAATATTTTCCGACGGCAGTTATACATATTTCTTCGTACATAATTGACATCATTGGGTGTAACAGACTCTGGCATATTGGCACTAAGGACTCTTCGAATAATCTTTGAAGGTTTTTCCAATAAAACTTCTTCTGCTTTTCGCTTGCACAAATTTGTAAGCAATTTCCTGTTTGTTTTTTGCTCATCTACTTCATGGTTATGAACTATATCACTCCTCGATATTGTAAGCTCAGGGCCAACAGTAAATACTTTAGCATTACACTTTCTTCTTTGGACACATCTCCAGAAAACTTCTCCGCTTTTCAATTCTTTTTCTTTAAAATACCTAAAATTCCCAAAGAGAAGTAAATCTTTACCCCGTATACTTTTTACTAACGCAGCTGACATCTTATAAATCGAATACTTATATTAAATTATTATCACAATAAACAACACCAATTGTAAGTACTAACCTCTACTGTTGAGCAAAAGAAACTAACACCAACATTAAATAGACATTAGTTAATACTAGTACTGGAAATTCCCAAATTACGGTATATATTGCTTTTATTACCTGAACTCTGTTAGTGGTGAAAATACCTGCCGGATTATGAGATTATTCTATCGATGCAGGTAGAGGGTAACATTTGGTGGTGAGATTACCTCCGCCGCTATGAACTACGATACATTTATGGAAATAATAAGAGAAGAAGTTTTTTTAATGCAGCAATTATGTAGATATTACCAAACAATTAAGATAACTGGTAAATTTGTGAATAATAATACGATGATGACTCTACCTGCTTGTAAATTAGTAGAAGATATCAGTTTACAGCCAGTAAATAAAGATGTATTCTAACAATGAAAACTAATAAGATTACAAGCCAAAATCCAAACCGTGACGAAAAATGGTTTTGATTTTGGTTTTTATTCTCCAGTACGAATAATTTCCAAAAGACAAAAAGTCTTGGAAATGGCAAATTTTTTTCGATTTTTCAGAAAATTATGTATTTTCTTCAAATTCTCCGTTGCTATCAACATCTCAGTGCTTAATTTCTAATTATCTAACATTACCACCTAGCCCCTGTGGCAAAAATTAAAGAAAAATTACCTTTTGCCAGAACTACTGGACGTAGCATCGCATGCCGAGTTTTTGGTAGTAATAAATACTTTTTCCAATATCTACCAGTTAAGTTATTCTTGTAACGATAATACTGCTTTTATTTAATAAATCTGTTCACGTTCATTTATTATTATTATTAAGAATCTAATTGTAAGTTATGTCCAATAATTAGATTTTATGTGTTCAATAATTGAAAAAGTATTCAATAACCAAATTTACTATAAAAATAATCAATTCCATCTCTATTTTACTATCAAATGTCCAAATAATTGGATAGTTTACCCTAGGAAGAATTAATGGAAATGAGTTTTAAGAGTAACTCAAAAAATACATTTGTATATAAGTAGTTTTCATACTTTACAAATTACGTATTTAAGAAGACGTGACTACTGAAAGGTACAAAATATAAGAATAACGTCATCATAAAATTGTTAAAGAAACATTAATATTAATAAGAGCCGGTACTATATAATATAATATTCTAGATTTAATTCACTAAGCAAGTAATAACATTTATTTCATATATTTGAGTATTATGAACACTGAATAAGTTCCCAAAAAAGGTATAAAACTCCTTACAGCTATTAATAATCCTATCGCAAATAAGTATTTAGACAACTAAGTTGTCATCATAAGTAAGTAAAACTACTAATCAAAGTGTAGAACATGGGGCACAGTAAAACTAACACAAAGAATTGCGCATTACTTTACAAAGCGTCCACGCATACAAACATACAAAAACCAAACTAAAATTATGTCAACTTATTTCTCTCCAGAATCGGAACGGTTGATTCTCACGGCCCCAACTTTTTCTACCTCTTTTCTAAGAATGGAAAGAGACATCTATATGGGATAGGAACGATGTCTGAGTTGACAATATTTTTTTTTAATGATATGAGTGCTTTCGTATATATCCAGCTCTCTACATGATTCGCGATTAAATTTTACATTCGATATATGTTCATTAAAACGTGTTATTATTAAGCGTTTCGATTAACCTATATATTTCATATTACAATCACCACAATTAATTTTGTATATACCAGATTTCAAATTAAAATTTATTTTATCCTTGGTATTACCTAGACTTTTGATTGTATTTTCAGACCGAACCAGTTCACAATATTAAATTGATTAAACAAACAGGCGGGAGGATTTTAGTTTCATGCGATGTAACGTCATTGCTTCCATCATTACCTCTTCCAGAAACTTTGAAATCCTTGCTTTTTAGGAATAACCTTGGTCCTTTAAAAGTCAAGGAATATATGTGATTGACAACTCAATGCATGACACAAAATTGTTTCCAAATTGGAGATACATTTTCTGAACAGAAACAAAGCACAGCTATGTGTAATTGCTTATCTCCTTTCATAGATAATTTATTTATAAGTCAATTTGAAGCGGAATTTAAAATAACGCTAAATATTTTCCAAAAGTTTGGATCAGGTACATAGATGACATATTCGCGATTTTTGATACACGTACAGGGTGTCACAAAATGACCGAAGGGGTTTGAGTTCGTTATAACTTCTTATTTAAGACATAATTTTTTAATTTTTTTAATTTTAATTACAGTATATTAATGGAGAATATTTTTAATTTAATTATGAAAAATTATATCTCGCAAGTGGTGGCCATTTTCTGCTTCGCATATTCGTGCTCATTCCAAAACATTTTCCATAACCTTTCGCAAAACTTCAGGTGTTATGTTGTTGATTTCGTCGCGTATTGCTGTATGGTTCGAGGCTTATTAATATAGACTTTTTCTTTCAAATAACCCCAAAGGAAACAGTCTGAAGTGGTTAAATCCGGTGAACGCGGAGGCCAATTAAAATCGCTTGTACGGGAAATAATTCGTTCACCAAAGATGTCGCGTTGGAATCCTGTTGGAACCATACTTGCGGATGGTTTTCCACGGCTGGCCTTAAAAAATTTTCCAACATTGTCCGATATCTAACACCAGTGATGGAAACGGCGACACCGTGTTCATTTTCAAAAAAATATTGGCCAATTATCCTCTTCGACGAAACACCGCACCAAACGGTCCACTTAAGTGGGCGTAATTCTCGCTGTTGAACTACTCTTGGATTTTCCGTAGCCCATATCCTGCAGTTTTGCCTATTAACAAACCCATTTAATTGGAAATGGGCTTCGTCGCTCATAATTAAATTATGAATAAAATCATGGGTTTCTTCTGCTTTTTGACGAAAATAAATTGCATAATCAAGTCGTTGCTGGTAATCTGTCGGTTTCAATTGTTGGACAAGCTGAATTTTATATGGAAACTTTCTTATTGTATGCAAAATTCTCTGCAGCGACCCTCTTGAGAGACCAAGTTCTGTCGAACATCTCCTGGTTGATGTTTCTCCATCTTCCCGAATACTCTCCTGTACCCGTTCAATATTGCCATCCGTGTGCACCGTTCGTCGTCTGCCGGCACCAGGAAGGTTCCTTACTGCCCCTTGTTCTCGAAAATTTGCAACCAGACGGTTTATTATTGAATCTGAGGGTCCAACCCGCACATTAAAAAACGACGATATGCACGCTGAGTCAAAACAATGGATCGTTGATTTGAGAAATAAAGTTCAATGATTTTAGCACGTTGTTCAATTGTGTACTGTTCCATTTTAAATTCCCCAAGTCTTCTTTACAAAACACCGAAAAAAAAAAATATATAGTAAAAAAGTTATAAGGAATTAAAACCCCTTCGGTCATTTTGGGCCAACCTGTACATGTGAATTGTTCGTTAAACAGCTAAATTTGAAATTTTCGACTATTAAATTTACGGTGGAAAAGGCAAACAGTGATAGGATACCATTTTTAGATACGGTAGAAAATATATATTTTCCGGAAAGTAACCAATGGCAATAGATTTATCACTGCGAATTCAAATCATAGTTTTCAATAAAAGATGGCTTCGTTTAATTTCTTAATCAATCGGTTACTAAACTTTCCGTTAACAAAAGAGAGATACGAAAAAGAAATAGATTTAATTAAAAACATCGCGAGGCACAATGGCTTTGACATAGAAATAATTAATAAATTAATTAAAAAAACAATCCGCTATTCCACATGTTTGATGCCTCAACATAATAATGAGAAAAAGTACCTATGTTTACTATACCATTCAACTACGAAAAGCATTAATAGAGTTGTTAAAGAACGAAGTCTCCAAGTTACTTTTCGGTCTGAAAACACAATCAAAAGTATTCTAGGTAACCAAAGATAAAGTAAATTTGAATTTGAAATCTGGTATATACGAAATTATTTGCAGTGATCGTAATTTGAAATATATAGGTCAAACGCAGTGTTCAATAATAACCCGTTTTAAAGAACATATATCGCATGTTAAATTTAATAGACCAGAAAAATCTAGCCTCGCGAAGCATGTATTGAATACAGATCATAACATTACGATAGAAGGATTAAAACTTGTCAAACAGATAATTACCCCAGAGAGCTAGATATATATGAAAGCATTCATATTATTAAAACAAAAGTAATATCGCCTACTCGGACAATGATCTTATCCCATACAGTTGTCTCTTTTCATTCTTAGAAAAGTCTGCCGTTTCTGGAGAGCGATAAGTGCGCATAATTTTAGTTTGGTTATTGTGTGCTTATATTCAGTGTATATACTTGGACGCTTTGTAAAGTATTGCGCAATTCTTTGTGTAAGTTTTATTGTACCCCATGCTCTACACTTTGATTAGAGGTTTTACTTACTAATGATGACAACTTAGTTGTCGAAATACATATTTAGGATACGATTATTAATTGTGGTAAGGAATTTGATATCTGAGTTTTTTCTTAACCAGTCTCCAATGAAAAACTTTTTACTGAATAGGTAAGGAATAAATAGGTCTACTAAGTAATTTTCTCCCTATAAAATAATGGTATTAAATTTTTCTTTGATTTAATAAATGTTAACATGCATAGGTGAAACATAAACATAACTACCAAATAAGTAACAAAAAGCAAGCATGAGATCTATAATACCGGCGACAAAAATTGTTAAACTAAATGTGTAACTATATCTTTACTTTAAAAACACCTTGCTAATGAATTATCTAAGAAGAAAATAGGTACCCCAGAATTTGTTTAATTTTTTAATAAAAGGGAATAGGTTTGGACTGAAGAATTGTTACACAAGCAACAATAATAATATATTATGACGTTCTATTTTTATAAAATACTTTTTATAAATTAGGACAATAGGTACTCATTACAGGAAAATGTCTTAAACATTCTTCAGAATTAATTTATAGAAATCTTATTTTAGGTAACCGGGATTCCTAAGGAAATGTAGAAACAAATTCCTGTAATTGAATTTAAGTGTTTTATATTTTTCATTGCTTTATATTTTCGTTGCCATCAATAATATAGTAAATAAATGCGATATTGCATTATTGTTTAAATATTACCAAAATTTATAAATACCTGAATGATTGAGAGAGGAAAGGAAAAGATATAAAAAGATTTTTTATTTTATAGGAACTCATTTGTCTATAAAGCGTACTAGTATTTTCTCAAAATGCTTGTTATTTAATTTAAAATTTTATAAAAAACTGTTTTAAAAATCGTGGGTTTAGCGCCATCTACTTCTAAGTGGCAAAATTAATTTAGAGAAGCCCACCAGAACATGTGTAACTAATTACAGCTTTCTATATAAAAGCGTGCAACTTAGGACGTTTGCTAATAGATGTCGGAACATATATCATGTAATTCAAATTAATAGTTTTAATTATTAAAAATATTGATTATTACAAATCAATGCTTCAATTTTGAATAAATATTTATCATTATTTGTTTTGAAATTTAAATAGCTTATAATTTTAAAAATTCAAGTTATATATATGAAATTATTGCTTTGAAAATTAGTGTCATAGAAGTTCTCCTTAATTATTCTGATATTAAGTGATACTCACTTAATATTCTTTGTATAATATCGAGCGAATTCTGAACAAATTCTGAAGCTGGGTGTAAACAATTGTGTAGGTGTAAGAATCCACCTACACCAATGAAAATGTCCGTGCGCGATCATATTCGCTTCTTCTGCGTATGCTTTTCTCTCAGAATAGTAGCGGGGTCCAGGAGGTTCGCGCACCCAATAAGGACCAACACATCCGACTGACGTCACTCCAGGATCAATACGTGGTATAGGCCAGGACAGTCCCGGCTAAGAGCGCGTCAAATTTGTATGTTGTCCTCCTCCAGGTGCTAGTGAGTGAGTTCGCAATTTGATGAAGTTAAACGGCGTCCATGTGCGGGCTAGCGTTTAGAACTAGAAACAGCCCCTCACAAAAAACCTCCCTTCGTTGGGGTGATTGCTGTTTCCAAAATTTTCGATTGTTTTTTTTACCATTACTCAAAATGAATTAGAGATGACAACTAACGTGTACATTATGGCATGTATGTAAGGAAACATCAAGGGTAAATCTTCAAAAAAAAATTGGTTTCACTACAGATGTATATCATTTCTCTCATACGTATATAAGTATTATACAGGTAAATCGTGGGTCTTTCAATTATTCTTACTTAATTTTTTAAATAATTATCTTTAAGGGCCAAAATGATCAACGTAGCAGGTGTGATATCCATAATACTTTTCTACATCTTAATTTTGGGAGTGGGTATATGGGCCGCACGCAAGAAGGAAGCTGGAAATGATAGTGAGGAAGAGGTCATGTTGGCAGGTCGAAATATCGGTCTTTTTGTGGGAATTTTTACAATGACCGGTGAGTTACAATATTATCGGACAAGTCGCGGCTGAAAATAGAAATGAATATATTAATGGAGCCTATTAAGGTCAAAGTTACGCGTGATGCCTCCATGGGTATTGACTAGGTAGACAAAATGAATTTGTCGGAGTTCCGCCTAAGACAGTAAAATGAATGACTAAGCAAACTCTTTTGAAATTATTTATATTTGCAATTAGAGTATATATATATACATACATACGAATTGTAAATGCTGTTTTAAATAATTATAGATATTGATCAATAATACGTTTTGATATTTCAATTTCCACTACAATAGCTACAAATTCGAAAGCAGAAAGTTGCAAAGTAGGAGAGAGATTACAGATTTGAGCTTCTTTTTTTACAAAAATTTAAGTTTTAATAATAGTATTATATCCATTTATATAATATTTGTGCTATCCCAGTCATTAATGAATTATAAAAACCAAATAGAAATATATAAAATTGTTTGTAATTTCAGTTATGGGAGAGTCTATGTTATTACAGAGATCAATAATGTTTGGTTAACAGCGTAATATTTGTAGAGACCATTTTTCTGGTAGTAAATACAAAAGAAATTACGGAAATACATGTTGAACTTAAAAGAATGAAGGAAAGAATTATAAAATAAATAAAAAAAACTTCTAACCTAGATGAATACAATACTATAGAGTTAGTATTTCAACATTTTATTTTTTCGACCCTTCTATGGAAAAATAATGTTAACCGAAATTTAGCAGCAATAATTTTACTAGAAAAGCTAGAAATTAATTTATAAGAAATAGAGATAAAAAATTGTCTGAGGTAATATTTAACCTTATTTTTAGTATGTTACTAAGGAAACAGAATGTCACTATGTTGACAATATTTGTTGTAATTCTGTAAACGTTTAAATCAATTATTACAGAATATTTGTTTATAGCATTCAATAACGAAGCAAAATGGGTACGGTATAAGTACATAAGATGTTCTTCAATTAATAAAGTTCTGTATACATTGGCGGCTTTACAATTTGTTTTCTTAGAAGCGTACAAAAAAATATATAAAACAATCAATGTTTGGATCTTATTCAAACATTTTTTTAATCTATTTATTATGTTTTTAATGTATTGCCAATATTTTTCCAAAAGAATGTGGAAAAAACATTGCTAAAATACTAATACCTAATACCTAATTGATTAATAAAATTATTATATATTTTTAGAGCAGATAAAATTAATTAAATTATGACACTATTTGTTAAAGAAGTTTAGGCGGTCTTTAAAAGAAACGTATCTTATATTTCTGTTGATGAAATATTGAACAATATACATTTGACATGACTACAAAATTTAAAATAAACCAATTGAAACAGAAAGAAACAACAAAATTCTTAACCATAGTATAAGTCAATAAACTCTAAATTCGTACTTTGTCTAAGTCGCCATCTACAGTAGAATAATCTGAAAAACAAAAATAATATTAAACGTAGCGTCTTTAGTTAAGGTACAACCTTTGGAGATATACTTTTCACAAAATCGCTAGTAGGATAATATTTTACACCAAATCTCCAGTGCGTCCACTGGCGATTTGGTGAAGAGCATATCCTCAAAGGTTGTACTTTAACCAAAGACGCTACGCTTAACACTATTCTTCTTTTTTAAGATTGTTCTACCAAAGATTGTAACTTAGTTGCCGAAATACATATTTAGAGTTTATTGATTTAGTAAATAGTGAGCGACAAGAAAAGTTTTCAGAGTATGCGATGGATTAAATCAGTTATGTCTTAGATTGATTAAGTGATTTAACCTCCATGTCGTACTACTAGTAATAGGTTAAATCTTAAATTAGAATTGCCAAGTGACATTCAATAAGCAAACCTAATATTTAAGTCGGAAAAACTGAATTTCAGGGAAAAGACGATCATTTTAAAGTTTTGGTTGTTGAAATTTGTAAATTATAATGATTTATTATAAAAGACATAGTTTTTTCTTGCGTGTTGTCTGAAAATTTGAAAATTACATCAAAAACTAAATCAGATTAAAAACATTATGTATGTAAAATCTCATAATATTTAGAATAAAGATGAATTAATAATTAAAGTAAACATGGCAATTTATTAATACAGTATAAAAAACAAGCAATTATGACATTGAAGCAATCATTAATTTGTTTCTTTTAACACAAATGTGTTGGTTCTGAAAAGAAACGTTTTTCGATTGGAGAAATTAATCTTCGTCATCTGTGAAGTCATCCATTGGAGTTTGTCGTGTGGGGTTGTTTTGATGATCCGTTTACCCTATTGTTTAAAACAAAAGAAGTCTATTACGTAATAATATTCATTATATAAGGTGTGTAATATGGCCACCGTCTTCATCTCTACTTAGCAGAGTTAATATTTTCTAGGAACCAAGGCGAATTATTAATTTCTACGATCTTATTAGTGATCCTTTGCTGCAGATCATTAAGTTCAAAAACAGGTGTTACAAAAATATAATTTTTTAAGTACGGCCATAAAAAGAAATCGCACAGTGTTAAATTGCAGGAACGAGGTCGCCAAATTGTGTTTGTCTTTAAAAATTCGATGTCCAAAAAATTATCAGAAAAAAAATGTTTTTATTGGTAGTATGTTCACGAGTTCCATCTTGTTGAAAGTAGCCTTCCTGTAATTCTTCATCGTGTAACATATTTACAAATGGTATCAAGATTTCCAGTCTGTAACGCGCAGCGTTTAATATTTCTAAAAGCTGGAAGCATTTTTGGCTACTGTTTAAAATTTTTAATCGACATACCTTCAAAAAATATAGGTTTAATAATTCTTCTCTGACAAACGGCTGACCAAACCCCAATTTTTTGTTGATGCAGTGGTGCTCTCACCAAAATGTGCGAATTATTTACGCTTGACGTCCTTAAGTTTTAAGAATTTACGTAGCCAGAGAGATGAAACCAGAATTCATTAGTAAACATAATCTTTTGAATGCCTCCATCATTAACAACAAAATGATAGATAAATCTTTGACAAAATTTCTGCCGTTTCGGTTTGTACACAGGAAGTATTTCATGAGTCGCTTGCAAGCGGTAGGGATGTAAATGTATCTCATGCTTATGGATACGTCTGCAAGTATTATAAGAAAGATCTCATTCTTGGTGTAAATGTCGCACAGGGAGTTGAGGACGTTCTTCTACCAACTGCCCTACTGCTTCAACAATTTCCTCATTTCTAACTGTTGGCCACCACAGAAAATGTGGATCACAAAATGGGAATTTTGTGATCCACATTTTCTGTTTCTCTGAATAATTGCACAAAACGGCGAACGTATGTGTAAAACTGATCATATGGGATAGTAATATCGGGAAATTCTTCTAAATGTATCCCATATCAGAATAAACCCATTCACCATTAATTTTACTACCATTTCTAAAATAAATTTCAACCATGTATCGGTTTTGTTGTACGCTAAATACGAAAGCCATTATTAAATTGCTAATAAATTGCAAAGATATCTTCCACTTCGACAATTCTCATGGCCTACCTAGGATACAAATTTTGTGACTCGCTTGATATATTGTGGTTAAATCAAATATAGCCAATTATTTAATTTTGAACTGTTTATAATAAAGTCAGAGATTAACATCTTGTTATCTATCTTGTTATTAATATATTTAGCAAATAAGCAACAAGCGAGCTAAAAGCTTCAGTAACATTTCTAAATGTGTGAACGAATTATTATCTTAATGGTGATCTTCTATGAATATTGAACTTATACTACCTACCTCTTAACGTTCAGTTTCTTTAGAATACCGATACCTTAGAATAGTGAATCAATTTTTGGTTAGTCAAAATGGGGACATTTTCCTTGTGTTTCCTTTATTACCTCATCTATTTCCTAACAATACGTATCTAAATTAACGGTTTTATTGAGAGAGCAACCTACTGTTAATTCCACCGCACTAGTAACAGTACTTTTATAGAATACAGACCAACTGAGCAGGTGGTTTGCGAGACTTCATTTGAAGCAATATCCTCCAATTTCAACTTCATCTACGCATTTTCGTATTGCACATACTCCTCAATTATCTGTAACTATGCAATCGCAAAAAAATAGAGAATGCAACATAGTGTAAATTCTACTGCACTAGCAAAAGTACTTTTCTAGTGCAGACAAACTTTCGAGATTGTTTGCGAGAAAATGGCGAGGATCACTCTCTTCACTGATGGAACTCTTTTGAATTTTCGTACTTTTGGAAAGTCAGGACGATGATATGTCATTGACTGCCGCTTGTTTTCGGGGTCATAATGCTGAACCTAGGATTCGTCCTCGATGGTGATTTCCATGAGAAAACCATCTTCTTCACATCGATACTGGTTAAAAAGTTCTTGACAAATGTTTTTTCTTAGTTCTTTCATGACATTCGTTAATTGTCGAGAAACAAATATCGTGGAAATTTTGCTGTAATTCAACGTCGGAATAATGTACACGGCTCTTTTTTGACAATGCATAATTGCCAAGAAATTTGTTTCACGAATTTCACGATTTCCTTGAATCAATATATTTAGTTTTATTGTTCTCATGTGTCACTTACGAGTATACTTGTTGACCTGTTCGCTTTTCGTCAAATACCTTCATTTCACCTCTATGACAGAGTTTTGTGCGTTGAACCCATTGGCGAATATTCTTCACATGCATACAATCGTTGCTTAAATTTCAAGCTTCGAGCGTTAAAAATTCTATCACGGATCGTTTTCTGAGATGCTAATGGTATGCATCTCAGAAATCGAACTAATAATAAATAAAACTGTTACTCAACGACGCACAGAGAGGTATTAGACCTAAAAATATTTTTATTGGAAATGATTTAAAATAATGATTTTAATATTATATAGTATATTTTCCGTAATCATCTTAGAAAAAGAAAGAACAACTTAAGATTTATTTCTAAAAACAATAATACACACAGAAAGACAAGGTTTTGGTACAGTCACATCATAAAAATATCTAACTCAGTCACTCACAAATTTCTACACTCAATTCTTGAATATCGCCAGGACTCACTTCTATAAATAATTCTATAGTTTATGCTAAGAAACACCGGCTGCTCCTCAGCTTCTACTGTTTTCGTTCATAACTCAGAAATGGATCTGAAGTCAGCAAAAGCTTATTAAATACATCTTTATTACATAATTTTCTCGAGAATTTTCTCGTAAAATCGAGTCTTTAAGATTGAAAATGTTTATTTCTGGCTTCGGCAGCTTTCTCTGATAGTTGTTCAATAGGCAGAAGGGCATGCTTGCTTTCATCAATTTCGTAACCAGAAGAAATAGCTTCTAATATTACTCTCAGCTTCTGTATGAGACATATGTCGATACTTGTAAGTTCGGGAGCTGTTTCAGGATCGCTGAAAACCCTTCTATATGTATTTCCCGAATTTGAGTTACCGAAGCCGGCTATAGGGACATCTACTATTAATCCTGTTTTTTCCTTGAAATCTGTTTGTATTCTTACTTTTGTTTGTTTCACGATGTATTTTTCTCATTTTGACCTCTAGCTTGCCTTTTCATAGGTAGTTTATAGGCAATGTGTAAGACAGTCGCAAATAATCTAATACTCGCAAGATGACATTCCGATTCTGAGTGCTTCAGGATTCTCTGTGTTAGTTGCTTTAAAATCATTAAAATTTTTTGATGTTTTTCCACATATATAACATAGCATAGCGGAGGTTGTATTTGTGTTCGCATTGCACAGTTTTGCATCTACCATAGGCGGCACCAAGGTGTAAAGAATGTACATACATACTCCATTCGATTTTGATAACTAGTCTTCGTTCAATTGTTCTACTTGGTCCTCTATATATATTTTATTTCATCTTTTGAGATATTGGCAGTTTCATGTACGAATCTTATCCGAATTTGACGACAGAATCGTGGTGGTGAAGGTCTTAAGTTCTGTCACAAAATTTTCTTTTGGTTTCCAATATTATATTGTAATCTAATGAGAACCAATCAACTGTGGAATATATTTGAATCATCAGCTTCTGAATCGTCTTAAGGGTTTTGCTGAAATCAAGTCTCTTGACTTCCATCGCAACCCCATTTCGTTATAATTCCATACTTTCTAATTCTTCTGAGATACGAGTTTCAAATACATTCTCTAGATATTTGCATAGTCTTGTAGCTGTGTGATTTAAAAAGTCTTGAAGGTGAAATTCTGCACAAGTTTCTGTTACACGCATAGACTCTTCCCTCGGATAGTAATCCCTTTCTGCTTCTTTAATAAGCGAATAGCACGGATAAACAAGATTCGTGTAGTATCTTTCGGTCAAATCACACTCAATGAAAAGGGACAAAGATTCAGGAACCGAACGTTTCTTTGCAGATACATTTTGAACCTCACAAAGCACTTTTTTAAACTTCTTTCGTCCTTGTAAGAGTGGCAGTGACTTCTTTTATTATTTTCGATGCTACGATGTTTTCCTAATTTTTGTTGATTAATACTGGAAGCGTATGTTAATTCTTGCACAGGCACATGCTCTCGAAGTTCTTTTGGTATGCGCTTCTTACTGCGATCAGTTAATTCCCGAAATGATGTTTGGTCGTCGTTGTTTTGATGTTGAAATTGTTGACCAGCTATGTATTTTATTTTATGGAACTGTCTAACCAGTTTTTATTTGACTTAGGAAACGTGTTTCTGCATTGTGGGCTAAGCTCCGTCTTAGCTTCAAATCTGATTTATGTCTCAGATGATTCGTTAATTTTGGAAGCCCATTTTCTGGACATTTCGTAATCTCCCTTACTTTCCAGTTTTCGTTTACTGCTGTCTTTAATCAATTTATATAAAGATCTTCTAGATATTTGGATGTTATTTGGAACAGAACCTAAAATAAAAAACAACCTCTTAAGTCAATGTACAGAATGACATCAGAATTCCTACTAAATATAAACTGTCTTTAAAAAAAATGGTGGCAAGGTGGGTGACAAATTTCTACTTGGATAGTATAACTAAGGTGTAAAGTAAACTATACAAATATAAATATTTGCTCGATCATGTCCAGAACTATAATAAATACACCTTTTTTCTAAACAATTTAATCCAAAATATTACTCTAATATTTTAGTATAAGTAATTTTAATCCCAAAAGGAGACTAAACATCAACAAAAACAAACATAATTCAGTATGATAGTTAAGTACATACCCTTAGCTTCGGTATCCATTGAAAATCTTCTCATAAATCATCACAAACTACTAAAGACACAAACTGCAAAGTTGTTGATATTGAGGGCGTATCGAAACAAAGACGTGCGCATTCAACAACGACTAGATTCCGACTACCTGCACCTATAGCGAGCGGTTTACAGACCTTATTTGAAATCGGTTTATGCTAGCTCGATTAGTGAGATGTGCAAACAATGCAAATTGAGTGTCTTATGTTAAAATTATTTTGTTTTACTTTTGACCTGATTTTGAGGTCGAATACTCTTCCGTGCGACGGTACACAGGAAAATTAAACTTCGCATGCTAAGACGAGATACACTACCGTTTGCAGGTTAGAACTTGTTTCTATTCTCACTACAAACAATCGCCCTAGTATTACTTATTCAGTACAACTTATTCTTTCAACTAAATCTTATGTTAATATTAGTGCATCTGTCAAGAAGCGCATCTCTCGCTATCGCTTGGATATTGGTTTGTCAATTTTTGTTGCACTGGACATTTCGCAAGGCGAGGTAACCGCGCTAACTATTCATTAAATCATCTACATTCTAATAATAATTAAAATAAATTACCTTCGCTTATTTCATATCTGCCAACATTTCTCTTATTGAATTAGTTTAAATAGCGTCGTTTTCATTGATATTTGATAACAAGTTACAAGTGCCATACAATCGTATCAAGCCCTTTTCAATAACTCAATATTAAGATAATCATTAAAGACTTTGTGAAGTAAAAGTAAAAAGTTAATTATTAGGAGTATTATTTATTACTACTGGTATATACATATTTCTTACTTAAAATATAGAAATAAATTTTTCAGGGTTTATCTTTAGTTTAGTTTCCTATATGACGTTGGTATAATTTAAAAAATTTGCACTTTTACGTTGCAAATGATAACTGGAAGCTAATATTCTATGTTCTTTAAACATAAAATCGGTTATAGTTATTGATATAAGAAATAATAATACGAGAATATTCTACGGGAACGTAACTTTTAAATAAAAAACTATTGTTTGTATAAAATACGTACGTTTCATTATTTCAGATAATTTTTGTATAAGTTCCAGAAAGTAAGATTTTTGAAACGCTGGCTGTAGGCATAGAGACATCATGCGAATATGAAGGATGAGACAGCGATTTGAAATGTAATTCGATCAATTTAACAGTTATAAGTTTAGACGAATAAGTGATTGCGAAACAAGACTTTTCCATTTGCCGACGAATGTGGTCGTGTTTTCTTTAATTCAGCAATCAAATGGTAGAATAAATTAGCATGATGAATGAGTCATGGTGAAACAACACTTTCCCTTCGCCACAAATGTTGTCGTTTTTTCCTTTAATTCTTTTAACAATACGACCCTGTGATCCTTCTTCCCTTTTCAAAAATACTCGATATAGATTATGTCGTTCGAATTCTAAAACATCATAAGCATATAACATCTCCGATAGTTATGCGTTTGTTCCTTCGTTTCTGAAGTGATGGTTCCCTGTTTCATCCACAATTATATATAACCCCATAAAAATTTAACATCAAAGGTGCTTGTACATATTTTCATTGCATTTAATTTGTTAGCCGATTTGGTTTTTTGTCATTTGACGGTAAACGCAGCATCTATCTTGCTGATAATTTTTTCATAAATTTTATACATTTTTTAAAGATTTTCGTGCAAGATATTGAATACACGTTCAGTAAAGATATTTACAACCTTCAACCTACGACTTTTCAACATCATATAATGAACTACATTAATAATTTCCTCGTTAGTCACCATAGACGAAGAACGCCCGCGCGCTCAGCGTCATCTTGCTTATGCGACCACAATGAACTGCAGCCCATTTCACGCGGAAGGGCTACACGAAATTCCTTTTATTTCCTATTTACAATAAACTACGAACTTGTTCGCTTTCAAAATGTCTATAACTATAACTATTTAATATATCTTATTAAAATTTTATTTTGTCCGTAACTGTATAATCAATAACAGTGAATAATCATTATTCACTACTTTTTATCACTACTCATCCAATATGTTAAGCATTGACATAGCGATTGCAGTTTTTTACCCATTTTGCAAAGACAAAAAATACGAGTAAGCATAAATTTTGATGACAACACCTAAAAAAGTTGAGAATAGAAACGATATTTTTAAAAGTCGCTTGAGAAACGTCGATCAAACGAAGGTCTTTTTTGTAAAAACGCATTAATCAATGAAAAAATTTAAATGAATGTTATCGTGTTCTCTACGATTAGTTCGATAATCCGAAGAAGAAATATCGCGTGAGGCCGACGATCAATTTGGAATCATAAATTATATTTCAAAAATTTCAATTATATTATATTTATTGCATGCAATTACCAAATTACTTATAGTTTCATGTAGTAATATTGAAAAACTACGTTCTGGAATTGTGCCACTGTCACTTTACAAATACATGGTAGAATATTTGCAATCAGTATCTTAGCAATAGAAATTATTAAAAAATACCAAATAAATTTTTTCCTATATTCAGTTTACTACTAAGCAGAATATGTTCTAATTCTACTTAAGTCTGGTTAACTATTATTCACTTCTATAACGAACAATTTTATGATTTTCTTTTCAGGACACTAGGGTAAGCATAATATAAGATTAATTATAATTCACTGGGTGCATAAATAATTAGTTATAATAAGCATTGAAACATACTTGGGTAAGTAAAATTTCAATATTTGCACAAAGCAGCAACATTTTAAGTAATATCAAAAATATTATTAAAAATTGGGTGTGGAGAACACAAGTACATATTTGTGTGAAAATTGCTATTCAGATATGCAACACGTGTTTCGTCCTGCTATGAACTCGTCAGTGCATGACGCTCGGATAAACAAATTTCTCAACGACTCAGTTATTGCATAAAAACCAGCACGGAAGAAAACTCAGCGCCCGCTCATTGACTAATGTCAACATCACATGGCGTTCAGCCGCATTACAAGTGTAACATTTAGCAGGTGGTTTTCACCGGACTAACACAGTCGAAACAAATTGAAAATTGTATTAGCGTGTCCCTACTATCATTGAAACAGCTCCGACAGCGCACATAACAAAAACAATTTCAAACATATTTGAGTGGGTCTAAAACAAAAACATTTTTGGAGAACACAGTACGAGTACATATTTGTGTGAAAATTGCTATCCTGGTTTGCTATTTTATTGTAATCATGAGTGCATCATTAGTGTAGTTCGATAAACAAATCTCGTGGCAATAGCTACCTACTTACTACTAACGTATGTCACAAATTTCTTTAGATCATTTTAAAAAGTAAAAATGGTTTTACGGTAATTTTTCAGAACAGTTATAATTAACAACTTTATTAACAACAAAATTTTTATTTAAATTAAATGTAAAGGTCCATAGTCTTCAACAATACGCAGTCTTCTAGGAACATCTAACATCAGGCCTTGAACAGTTTCATCATCAACCTCTCAAATTTTTCTAAAAATCCTTCGTCTTAATTATTCCTCGTTCATACACTTTTTGAGACAAAATAGCCCAGAATCTTCAATTGCCCGAGCCTGCGGTAAATTCGGGGGGTTGTCGTTTTTCGCCACAAAAGGTATGTTGTGAGCATTCAGCCAATTTTGAATTTCACGTGCATAATGGCAGGAAGCCAAGTCCAGCCAAAATATAATATCATCTTAAGCATGGTTCTGGTAAATAAAATTAGTCAATTTGGTTAAATAATTGGTAATATAACTTCGACAGTCGACAACTTCGCACTAACTCGTCCAATATAGGGTCAGAAAATCCAACCAATTGATATCTCGCCCCAAACTAAAACTTTATTAGTAAATTTTCGCCCTTTGCTTGTATATGTTGTCTGGGCACTCTTCTACATTGTCGGTGTAAAAACCGTCGTTTCCTTTAATTTCGGTATTATTTAGAGTAAAGTACTAAAGTACTCATCTAGGACGATGACTTTACAAAATGAGTGCGCCTTAAAGCACGGTAACATCTTGGTATTCTAGCCAACTGGTTTGGCGAATATTTAGGACATTTATTTCTTTTGCGATATTCTACACCTCTTCTCTTTAGTTCTCTGGAAATTGTATCCTTGGAAACACCATAACGGCGTGAAAGTTTTTTTCTTAATGACTGTCGAATTTTATTCTTGTCACTTTCGTTTATCTCTATATCCAGTTAAAAGTCTTGGTCTTCCGCTTTTCGGAAGATTTAGGCATAGCAAACCTTGCTCATATTCTGCTATCGCACGATATATGGTTCTCAGTGATACATTTTGATTATCCAAATATGCAACGTGAATTTCGATATTTGACGAGAGAAGAATGTGCGCAAGCGATGGTATTATTAGAGAAAGGTTGCAGTTATCGCCGAATAGGAGAAAGGTTCGGTGTGTCAGATACATCGGTATTCCGAATGACACAAAGGTATAGAGGCACTCATAACCATATCCCACAACCTGGGCAAGGTAGACATCGTGCCACAGCTCGTCTCCAGGATCTCTTTTTGACACTTTATGCTCTAAGACAACGATTCGTTACAAGCAGGTAATTGCAATCTCAACTACAGTGAGTTCATCGCACTCGAATTAGCATCGAAACAGTTCGTAAACGTCTAAGAGAAGCTAATTTTGTATATCATATGCCAGCCCGAGGTCTAGTCTAGTCTGTAGAACATCAGAGCTTTCGCTTGAATTTTCATAGGGATCTGTTAATTGGTTGCAAGATGACTTGCAACGAGTTTCCTTTACAGACGAATCTAGATTTTGTCTTTATAACTTTAATAGTTGGTGTGTACACACGGCCAAATGAACGTTATGCTCAATGCAATATTCTGAATATCACATTATTTGGTGGAGGTTCTATAATGGCGCGAGAAGGCATCAGTTTAGTAGCTCGTACGGAGTAGTGATAAACACTGGAAATATTAATGCTGATAGATATATAACGAATATCCTTCAAGACCATGTTGAGCCATTCGCGCAACATGGTTTTGATCGGACAAAATTTTTTATTAATGCAAGATAATGCACGACCCTACAGTGCTCAGCTAGTTCAAAATTATTTTGAGGTGATTGGAATCGACACTATGGATTGGCCAGCAAGAAGTCCAGACCTCAATCCAATAGAGCATGTCTGGAACATGTTTGGCAAACGCCTACAAGATTATTCGAACCCAGCCAACAATCTGAAAGAGGTAGGGCGCCGCCTTGTGGAAATATGGAATGGATTGCTCGCTTATTTTGAGTATGAGTCATCGATGTCAAGCCATCATTAAAAGCAGGGGTGAAAATACTAGATACTGAGATACTATCGTTAAAAATGTTAATTAATATTTTTTCGAAATTTTCCGTCTTTCATTGCCTTTTATTGTATATTAATTTGCAAAGGCTAATTTATTATATTAAAATATTAAACAAAGTTTATTTGCTAAAGGTTGTTAATTATCAAAGATTCGAATATACTTCTCTATCTAGCCATATACTCTAGTTTTACAAAAGATTCCATAGTGGTGCGTTAATTTCTTGGAGCAGTGTATATAAAGAAATTTTCAGCTTTCACAGAATCAAAGCTTATTATATTTTATGTTACTTACAGTATACAAATAAAGGAGATAAAAGGTAATTGAATATTACATCAACTTGAATATTTTTGAAAAAATTTAAAAGATATTACTTCAAGATTTAAATAAATTTGGTTTTATATAAAATTCAGGTCAATTAACAATTTAAAATCTGAACTGAATAACAATTTCTCTTGCCTTCTGCATATATAAATTTGAATATCTTGTATAAAGGAATTTGGGCAGATATTTTAATGACATTAATTCTTCGAGGTAGAAAAGTGGTGCTTTTGACGTAAAGGGAAAGATATTCATTTTGAATTTAAACAGAAATGTCTTCTTTCAAATTATATTTTTATTTCCGAGGCGGAACTACCGTCCAGAATCCTTTTGTTGATTTGAAATAGTTAATAGCACACATACTTAAATTATTTTGGAAATTATAATATTCTAACAGTTTAAAGTATTTTATCTTAGTATATTGTTCTTATATTAAAATAAATTTTAACTCGAGAAATGGATTACAGTATTCGTTGTTCTTAAGTATTGTTCTAATTATGCATAGTCCCTCAAAAAAGATTTTACAATTTAATTACTTTAATTAATTTATAATGATAAATATTACAAACTATACAAAAACAATTTATTCGATTTTAGAATGATAATTTAGTTTATAAGGGGATAAATTAGTGTTTATGGCGCAAATTAGTCAAAAATTGCTAAGCCACAATTGGATTAATAATTCAAACAAACGTCAGTATGGAGAATTTATTAACGTCAAGGAAAATAATACATTATTATTTATGGAAATTAAAAGTACCTACAACCACTTGAATTTGATACTTACCCTAACAGGCCCTTCATTTGCCTGTGTCATGCTTATCGAAACTTCCGCATAGATATTCTAAACAATTTTAATCTTGTTGAGTCTTCTCAATTGCTTCAACGCTCTTGTGTCGCCGCCGCTTTCAACTAGTATGGTTGCTCTACTTTTGTGGAAGCAATTGTCCTTTGTATTTTTCTGCATTTGGTAATTTAAAAAATTCAGCAATCATTCTAGACATTTTCCCAAAAGTATTTTCCTATACTGGCTGCAAAGTACACTTGCCACTGTGATAAAACAAAAACGAACTATCAATTTCGACATGATTAGGATGTAAAGCAATATGTTTGTTCTACAAGACGATATAATCTACGGGACCATTGTTTGGTACAATAGTAAACTGCCCGGAAGTGTAAGTTTTGGTCCTAGGAATTTACACTAACAAGACTGATCTTGAATACATAAATTATATAGTTCTTCGGGGCATCGGCAAGCTCAAAATATACCGAAAGCTGCAACAATTTAGAATACGTAATTTATTAAATTTGTGTAATATGAGAACCAGAGACAGGCTTTCAAATAAATAAGATAACATAAACTCCTGAATTTCCTTTTGTTGAACTATCCACAGAGTTACTATTTATATATTCTGTAACCATAAGAAATCTAGGGATGTCAACATTTTCATTAATTTTGAACATCTTTGAGTTTAAAGTAGACATAACAAAGAGATTATGCTTTGTACACTTTTGACTAAAGAAAACGAAGTAAAATTTACAATATATATTTATTTTAATTATCATTACCACATTCTTACCATTTGAGACAACTATGCAATCACGGCTTTTTCATCACAATTGATAACTAGATTTTTCTCGTACCCTTACTCGTAAAAGTTGGCATATTGTTTCACATGCAATTCTTTTAATTTACGAGAAATCGGTTTTCTCTGAGCGGCTTCAAAATCTTTGTAAAATTCCTTGCGTGAACGTTTTCCACTTCTTTAATTTCAATTTTGAAAGCAAATTGTTGAATAAACAAACATTATCAAAGTATCCATAATAACATCAAACCAGACAACTATCTATGCGATCTATACAACACTAAAATTACCATCGGCACAGCTCACGCGCACTTGTTGGCGTTTGCCGCAAATATTAAATATATTTTTACTGTTTTAGAAACTAAAATCGAATAAAACCTTATATGTGTCATGAGTAGAGCCGAGGATGTTTGCGGTACGGCAGGACCGTATTTTTATATTATATGATATAATATAAAAAAGCATCTTGAAGATTAGATTTAGGTTTCGCTAAAATTTAGTAAGTAAAATATATAAATGTGTTCTTAAAATATACAGGCTTAGTTAAAAGTATGGAGACGGCGATTTATTGTCGTTAATATTCATTTTAGGGAATTATGTTCAATATAAAAGTTTGTTAGGATATTTTGATCTACATTTGAAAATATTTGAATTTTTTTTTTCTTCAATTGTTTTTTAACAAATCGGAGACTGTGGCTTATAAGTGAATAAATTAAAATTAAAAACCCCATACCACAATAGAATTTAATGATTCTAAATACGTATTTCTACAACCACGTTGTCATCTTCAGTAGAAAAAATAGTGTAACACTTGAACGCACAGAAACACTCACAGAAGGATTGTTCTGAACGTCTTCTAGTTTAACACTAAATTCTTCAATCAATTTAAGAAGCATTTAGTGTTAAACTAGAAAAAGAACTAGAAAAAGAAAGAAACTAGAAAGAAACTAGAAAAAGATTAGATTTAGGTTTCGCTAAAATTTAGTAAGTAAAATATATAAATGTGTTCTTAAAATATACAGGCTTAGTTAAAAGTATGGAGACGGCGATTTATTGTCGTTAATATTCATTTTAGGGAATTATGTTCAATATAAAAGTTTGTTAGGATATTTTGATCTACATTTGAAAATATTTGAATTTTTTTTTTCTTCAATTGTTTTTTAACAAATCGGAGACTGTGGCTTATAAGTGAATAAATTAAAATTAAAAACCCCATACCACAATAGAATTTAATGATTCTAAATACGTATTTCTACAACCACGTTGTCATCTTCAGTAGAAAAAATAGTGTAACACTTGAACGCACAGAAACACTCACAGAAGGATTGTTCTGAACGTCTTCTAGTTTAACACTAAATTCTTCAATCAATTTAAGAAGCATTTAGTGTTAAACTAGAAGAAGTTCAGAACAATCCTTCTGTGAGTGTTTTTGTGCGTTCAAGTGTTACACTGTTTTTTCTACTGAAGATGACAACGTGGTTGTAGAAACACGTATTTAGAATCATTAAATTCTATTGTGGTAAGGGTTTTTTAATTTAATTTATTCAATTGTTTTTTAGTTACGCCTGTTCGCGCAGTTTTTTTAAATGGGAACTAGTAAATTTTACTCTACCATTCGATAGAGAATTTTTTTCTCTTTACAAAAATATCTTTGTTTTTTTAAAATTCATTTTAATAACTTTTTTATAAGAAAAAGCCGGTTCATGTGTTTAACAGATGTTCGGTACATCGCAGATAGACAGAAGCGTAGCGATAAACAAACTTTAGCGACATAATTTTATCAGTGGTTATTGTGTACGTCAAACCTTTGACAGAAATAATTCATTTGTGCAATTTGTTGCCGTTAATATTAACAATGGCGAGTTTAAGTGAACATGAACGAATTGAAATACTTATGATGTTGTTATGTTATGGAGATCGACGCAGAAGTTTACAAGACGTTTGTAATTTATTTAATGATACGCATCCAAATAGAAATCCAATTTCTAAATCCGTTGTTGGTAAAACTTTAAGACGCTTTGAACAAACGGGTAGCGTTAAAGATTTGCCAAGGAGTGGAAGACCTAGAACAGCAAAAAGCGATGATAACAAACTGGATATTTTATTGGCTGTATCTGAATATCCCCATTTATCAACCAATCATTGGCGGCCAATTTCAATATTTCAGAGTCATCGATCGTGTCATTTTTAAAAAGTGAAAAGTATAAACCTTATACAGGTACACCTTGTGCACGAGTTAACGGAAGATGATTTTGATAGGAGATTACAATTTTCTGAAGAAATGTTAAATATTTGCAATAATAATGAAAATTTTGTCAACAATATTCTTTTCTCTGATGAAGCTACTTTTTGCCTTACCGGTGAAGTAAACAGACATAACTGCAGATACTGGTCATCGGAAAATCCCTCATGGTTTTTGGAGCACCATACGCAGTACCCCCAAAAGGTTAGTGTTTGGGTTGGCATTCTAGGCGGTCATATTATCGGTCTCTTTTTCATCAATGGCAATTTAACTTCGGCTCTGTATTTGTAGTTATTGCAAAATGAAATAATACCTGCTTGTGCTACGCTCTATCATCATGAAAACAATGAACACCTGCCCAATGACAGTATCTGGTTCCAGAAGATGGTGCCCCACCACATTATGGTGTAAATGTTCGTCAATATCTGAGCAACGTTTTTCCCCAGAGATTGATTGGAAGACGAGGAACCATTGAATGGCCAGCCCGTTCGCCAGATTTAAGTCCTTTAGATTTTTTTCTTTGGGGATACGTAAAAAACAAAGTTTACAAAGTTAAGCCCGATAATGTCGAAGATTTACAAATCCGAATTACCAGAACGATACAAGAAATTCCCCGAGATTTTTTACAGAACTCTGTTCGGGGTTTTGTAAATCGATTGGGTCATTGTCAAATTACTAATCGACGACAATTTGAACACTTACTTTAATTTACTTTGTTATTAATTTGTTTTATTTTTCTTGTAAAAAAGTTATTACAATGAATTTAAAAAATACAAAAATATGATTGTAAAGAGAAAAAAATTCTCTATCGAATGGTAGAGTAAAATTTACTAGTTCCCATTTTAAAAAAAACTGCGCGAACAGGCGTAACTAAAAAACAATTGAAGAAAAAAAATATTCAAATATTCTCAAATGTATATCAAAATATCCTAACAAACTTTCATATTGAACATAATTCCCTAAAATGAATATTAACGACAATAAATCGCCGTCTCCATACTTTTAACTAACCCTGTATATTTTAAGAACACATTTATATATTTTCCTTACTAAATTTTAGTGAAACCTAAATCTAATCTTCAAGATGCTTTTTTATATTATATCATATAATATAAAAATACGGTCCTGCCGTACCGCAAACATCCTCAGCTCTAGTCATGAGCATAATTGTTGATAGTGGCTCTAGGAAATGAAAAGCTCTTCTTTGTGCGACTTTAAATATTCTCTCATTTATGGCATGAGGGAATATTAGTCTCTTAGTTATGCTCTTAATACCTAAATAAGTATTATTAAAATGCATAATAAAGAGTTTTATTTATAAAATATTGTTGATTTGAAATAACTTCATCATTTT
The DNA here is from genome assembly GCA_935421215.2 of Melolontha melolontha. NCBI lineage: Eukaryota > Metazoa > Arthropoda > Insecta > Coleoptera > Scarabaeidae > Melolontha > Melolontha melolontha. Next base: position 66,522,473 of record OW285240.1, read on the forward strand.
CGACAATTTCATTTAAACGCTTGATGGAATTGGAACACTTCATTGAGTAATTTCTGGGGTATAGTTTCACTTTCTTTTGAAACATTTACGTTTAAAAAAAACATAAGGAAAAGTCTAAAATGATAATGTTCGGCGGCTTTGAGGCAAATTCAAATCGTCATTCCAAAAAATTTAATTATTCGGCAATTCCTCTGATAATATTACCATTGAAATTCTGGCAGTGTTTGGTTTATACATCTTTCTAATATCTTCCTAGCGTTATTGTTATTGTTTATCTGTTTTGTTATACAAAAAATGGCGCAATTATTATTGACGACAATATTACACACCAAACCGCGACTGTATTGAGCGGTAATGAATTTGAATGGAATTTTTGCCGACCAAAATAAGCTTTGCCGCCAGTGAATAACAGATGATTCTATTACGGATTAACATTTCTATAAGTCGTAAAATATTCGTGGCAAAATTAAATTTTTTTTGTCTCGATCGGCTAGTTTTTGGACTCTGCCAAAGATTAAACTTCATTTTCCTAAATATGCGTTGTATAGTGGTTTATAATAAATTTAAAGCAGTCGTACATTTATCAACAGTTCTTATAATGCTACGTACTATGACTCTTTCTCTATTTTCTCGGCAGATCTGGGTCTTCACTTTTGATTTTCTATTTAAAACTGACCGGCCATCTTGCATTACGAACATTAAAATTTCTTCAGCACGCTATACTTAAATTAATCATTTCAATGAGCTTTTCAACGAAAGAAAATTCTCTATGGAACTGATCAAGTTTACAGTTTCACACCGTCACTCTTAGATATTTGATTTCTTTAATAACTTCAAATTCTTCTGTTTAAAACAATACTAAATTAAAAGCAATAACTTTGGAGCTTAATTTTGAAATTTAGAAATAATTTGTGTAGTCCTTTTTGGCGGACCATTTGGTATGTACTGAAACAAAAAAAAATCTTTCATTGATTTTATAGTCGGAAGTTTCGTAAGTTTAAAGTTATCTTCCGTATGACTCGTTTCTTTGGAAGTACTTTTTTTGTGGCGTGAGTAGCTGTCCAATGTTTTAAATTGGAAGCTTGTTCAGACTACAGGAACGCCTCAAACTTATAAGCCACTCAGCAATAATACCGTTTTTAAATGCTACAGTGAGCTACAAGAAAAAACAGGACAAAAATAAGAAACATTTCAAATCCCACATTTACTTATTACATATAAACGTACTTTTCTAGTAAATATGACATAAATTTTCGTAAATATTGTACATCAATCGATCTCTTTCTGTATTTGTTTTTAATAATTCATACTTGAAAAAAAACCTCACATTGCCTTCACCTGTAGACCAACCTGGACCAACATTCGGTATTTTTCTTTAGGAACAAGCGGCCAAAAATTTTCAGAGTTTGAAGAGACCGATTTTAAAGATAGGTCATTTTGAAAATCAGAAAACAGCTCCCTCCATCTCCACTGCAGCATTGTCTTCTTCAAAATGTCCCATGAAACAAGTAGCGAAATCTTCAGTATCAATCTCCATAAAAGGGAATTTCACACACTGTGCTACAATTAAAATGCAATTTGAAATCTTGGAAGCGTTTGTTGAATAGATTTCTCAAATTTGAAATAATTTTAATGTGTTATTTTCTATCGCAGCAGGCTAGGAAGAGCCGTGCTTGTTAAGATTTTTGTTCAAATAGGCAAAATATTTGTATTCGCCTTGGATGCGACCTTTTCCCACAGCTTCAGCTTCTTTGGGAATGAAAGAATATCTGAAAGTATACCACTAATATCTTCATCCTTACCTTGAAACTACAAGTTAAAGGGCTATTTAGCTTCGTTCTTTCAAAAATACTACTAAGGCAGGAAGCTGCTGATTGAAACGTTGTAAAACTTTGCTTTTGCTAAGCCCGCGGAACTTCCATATGAAGTTGTAGATCACCATACTGACAATACTGACAACCTGGCTCATAATTCAGTGCTCTAAAAACGTCTGTGAAGTGCATATGCCCTCACTACTTTTATGACTGTTTTTGTTGCATTATTCATACTCAAGAACTTTTCACATAATGATTGTTCGCGTATTATACATTGATAAGACAGAAATTTTGGAATGGTGTTGCCTTTGCAACACAAGGTTATGAACTCGTTTTGCCCGCCTACAATCACACGAGATTCATCGGTTACTAAGCCCACCAACTTCCTTACAGGAATATTTTCAGAGTTGATAAGAGTTTTTACTGTAGAAAATATGTCCTGTCCTCTAGTTTACTATATGTGGTATAATTTTTGCCAACGCTTCCTTTAATTCAAAATGATCGAAAACCGTTCTTACAAAATGGGCTAAATGGCTCGTGTCAACTATATCAGTTGATTCGTCAAATTGTAGGGAAAAATAATTGCGGCAATCAGTCAGCTTTAAGTTGCGAAGGAACGTCGCAACTCGTAGCTTCTACTCTTGTCATTACTGTGTTTGCAGAAAGTTGTAGAAATTTAATAAAAACTATTATCTCAATTTTATAAATTCAAAATGATCAAATAATGTATTTATAGCTTCTAAAAATGCAGTTTTGTTTAACTCACCAACTTCGTACGAATTCTTATATTGTGCAATAATTTTTGAAACTCGGAGCGATGTTTCAATTGCTTGTTTATTCTTGTCTAATGTTCTAAATAAAATTGATTGCTGAACATTTAGCTGGAATTTTAGCTGCATTACCTTTTCCTTTCTCAAAACAGAATTAAGTGAAAAATCCTTTTCAATCCTTGAGTGAGCGATTTTGAAGTGAGGTTTGACGTCCTCTGTCTTCCCAACTAATACGATTTTGTTGCACGGTAAACAGATACATTTGTCCTTTACCTGAGTAAAGAAGTAATCGTTTTCCCAGTCCAAATGAAAGTGATAAGTTTTTGGTTTATTTCTTGAACTTGCCAGCATTAGAACAAAACCAGTTTGGTATAAATTAGTAAATCAAACTATCCACATTAGCACATGACTGTCGACACACACGAAAACATAACCTCACATTATCAACAACACTATGTGACAGACGGATAGCCGCACGAGATTACGCAAATACGCCTGCTTTCGTGAGTCTTCGGTAGGCTGGTCAACCTGAGCGCGTCCGCGATCTACCGCGAATCTTCCCGCTAGCTACCGGTAGTTCGCGATCAACGTTTTGGCGAATGTTTCACAGGCTTGTTACTACATCTCCTTGCCGTAAGAGGATTAAAATTGTTTATTTGGCTTTCGCTTAACGATACTTCGTCCGACGCTCTTACCGGCTTCCCCATTCAGTCGTAAACGCATTATTCCAAATAACGGAAATTCATTGTCTCTTTGTAATCTTCACTCTTCTTTGGGCTATATCACATTCTAGCTTACTTGCAGCCTAGATCCACCTCGTTAACACCCCTAAACGTTTCCGATTTTTTCAAAAAGTCTTTCCATTGAAATCTATATTTAGATCACGTATGAAGCCATGGATTTTAGAGATCTGTATAATCTAATTATTAGGATACGACATACAATTCTTCCTTTCATAATTTCTAATAAATCTTATGTCGTTTGTACTTTGTAGTCTCTCAATGCCCTTCTTAGTGAGTACTGTTAAATATTGTTTAAAGTATTTTAACCTGTTAAGTGTTTTAAATTTAAAGCTATCTACCTTTATATTTTCAGTGTCCTACTTTCTCATCGAAGAATGCTAACACTTAACAAAATACTATAAGTAAATATTATGTAATTTGCCTTTTCACATTAGTAAGCTTTTCTAAACTTTCTCTATCTTGGTGGATCAGAAGTAAATTGTTAAAAATAATATTGCTGTACAAGTCAATTTAAGAAGGATTTGAAAATAACGAGAAAGAAAATTGCAAATAAATTTAATTTCAAAATATTTTAATTTTAAGGATAAGCTGAAGGAAGCTAGTTAATAAGATGATAAATTTTCGTGAGAATTCTTAAGTATTCTATAGGTGGTTTGTATTTTTACCATTTCTTTCATTTAAATATACATAAGCACTTTCAGTATTAATTATTGTTTGGGCTTTTGTGTTTAGTATTATGAACGTAGTTTTCAACAACGTTCTTTTCAGACTAGAAATACGTAACCATCGGAAGATAATGCCGATCAGTTGTCAATAAGCAAACTAATTCGATCAATTAAAAAAATAAAGTGTTGTAAAAAAAATATTGTTACGATTATTAATGTTAACCAAGCAGGGTAAGTTAATCTATGGAAGTATTTTATATTTTTCATGCAATTCTAGCTACATGGGTTGGTGGAGGTTACATCAATGGAACCGCAGAAATAATTTACACAAGTGGATTAGTTTGGTGTCAAGCACCATTCGGCTATGCTCTTAGTTTGGTGTTCGGAGGCATATTCTTCGCGAATAAGATGCGTCAGCAGGGCTACGTTACGATGTTAGATCCTTTACAAGATAGTTTTGGGGGCCGGATGGGTGGTTTATTATTTTTGCCTGCCCTTTTCGGTGAAGTATTCTGGGCAGCCGGTATCCTAGCTGCGTTAGGAGCTACTTTGGGTGTGATCATTGATATGGAGCGGGAAACGAGCGTGATTTTTAGTTCATGTATTGCGGTATTTTACACGTTATTCGGAGGCCTCTATGCAGTGGCATATACAGATGTTATACAATTATTTTGTATCTTTCTTGGATTATGGATGTGCATACCGTTTGCCTGGATGAACAAACACGTACGACCACTTGCTTCGATGGAAGTCGATTGGATGGGTGAATTAAAATCGAGCGAATATATGTTTTACGTAGATAATGGGCTATTACTGATATTTGGCGGAATACCGTGGCAAGTATATTTTCAAAGGGTACTTTCAAGTAAATCAGCAGCAAGAGCGCAAATTTTGTCGTACGTGGCCGCCGTTGGTTGTGTTCTAATGGCTATTCCTTCCGTGATGATAGGAGCTATTGCTAAATCAACAGGTTAGTACAATTGCATAATTGTTCAAATAAAATAGTAAAAATTTTGTATAAAGTGACACAGTTATAATGTTTAAAATTCTTTTCTAGTACTAAATCGACCATTAAAATATTCAATGATCGACTAATAATTCTCTTTATAAAAAGAAAATGATTTAATTTAACACACTTTGTACTGTTCATTGAACATCCGAAATTGTGACACATTAATAACAGCCGGAAGTAATTTCCTTAATTTATAATTAGTCGATTGAGCAAGTTTTAGCGCCAGTTTTTCTATAAATATTCAAATATGCAAATGTATAGAGAAGTATACAGGTTGATTCATTTTCGGCCCTCACCATGGGGATCTCTCTTATTATTGGAGATAGAGTATAGGTTTAAATTTGGCAAAGTTGTTAAATTTTGTGTTTGTTATAAATCCGTAAAGAAAATAGACCTGTGACAAATGACCTTCTTTATTTAAAAAAAAAAACGCGAAAACCACATTTTCTTCTTTTACCTGTAGCACCGACATTTGGCCTTGTAGAGAAAATATAAAAACACATACTTGTGGCCATTTCTAAACCTCTATTCAGTGGTGTACTCTAAATTTTTATACTACGTTTCGTTTCTTTCTGGCCATCATCAACTATCTAATTTATTATAGGCGCCATTTTGGATTTAGACATCTTCAGAAAGAAATTTTTTTCTGATTTCAACCATGTACCACATGCTGACTATATTTTTTGACATTAGGTTTTATTTGAAAGAATAAATTATAAAATTAAATAAGGTAGCCATGGAATTTCAATCTGTCAAACATTTCATTTATTGTTCATTAATAATACAAAAATGTCATACACTAACGAAGAGAAACGAGATATGATAAGTATTTTTTATTCTTCGAAACGAAATTCAACAGTAGCGAGTACAAGATAACAAAAACATTAATAAAATACATAGAAAAGTAAACAATAAACAATTACAGTAAATGTTCAATTATCTGGCCATCTTCGGTAATGCACAATTGGGCACGCCTTCTGGCATTTTGTACTGCCCTTTGTATAGTTCTTCTAGGAACTGCATCGAAGGCATTCTGAAGTCTGTCTCGTAATTCTTCAATGTTTTGTGGCGCATTTACTTTATAAATATTATTTTTAACATATTCCCATAAAAAAAAAATCTAGCGGACTTAAATCTGGTGATTTCGCAGGCCATCCAACAACTCCCCTATTTCCAATCCAACTGTTTGCAAAGTCTCGATTTAAGAAATTTCTAACAACAGCTGCATTGTGTGCTGGTGCGCCATCTTGTTGCCACCATAAATATTGTAATTGATTTAATGGGATATTGTCGTCAAGATAGTCAGATAAGTATGTACGTAAACTGTTTAAATATCTTTCTCCATTTAAATGTTCTTCATACATAACTGGTCCTAAGAGACGATTTGCCAAAATACCCATCCAAACGTTTATTCCAAAACGATGTTGTGGTCTTCTAGCCCTGTTTTGTCGGGGATTTTGTACTGCCCAATAGTGCTCCGTATTTCTGTTGAACATTCCAGAATTTGTAAATTTTGTTTCATCTGACCAGATGATTTTGCTTAAAAAATTTTCGTCATTTTCTATCCTTCCCATTAACCAATTACAATATTCTAGCCTTCTCAAATTATCTCCAGGCAGTAAAGAGTGACTAACATGGATCCTGTATGGTTTAAACCTACTTTTATGTAAAGTTCTCCAAACTCTGGACTGGCACTAATTTAATTCTGACGCTACTTCGCGTGTAGAAATTGATGGATTATTTATCTATAAAAATACAAGTTTAACATGAAATTTGAAAACACGCTTTTAATTTACCATTTGTAAAATATCTTGTCGATTTTTATTTAAATTCCTGTTATCTTGACCATTACGCGGCTTAGTAAACGATCCATTCTCGACCAAATTTCTGTCGAGATCTAGGAAAATGGTACGATGAGGCTGTTGTCGTTCTGGATTTAATTGTAGATATCTTGTACTCGCTACTGTTGAATTTCGGTTCGAAGAATAAAAAATACCTATCATATCTCGTTTCTCTTCGTTAGTGTATGACATTTTTGTATTATTAATGAACAATAAATGAAATGTTTGACAGATTGAAATTCCATGGCTACCTTATTTAATTTTATAATTTATTCTTTCAAATAAAGCCTAATGTCAAAAACTTTAGTCAGCATGTGGTACATTGCTGAAATCAGAAAAAAAAAACTCTTTCTGAATATGTCTAAATCCAATATGGCGGCTATAAGAAATTAGATAGTTGATGATGGCCAGAAAGAAACGAAACGTCGTATAAAAATTTAGAGTACACCACTGGATAGAGGCTTAGAAATGGCCACAAGGGTGTGTTTTTATTTTTTCTCAACAAAGCCAAATGTCGGTGCTATAGGTAAAAGAAGAAAATGGGGTTTTCGCGTTTTTTTTTTAAATAACGAAGGTCATTTGTCACAGGTCTATTTTCTTTACGGATTTATAACAAACACAAAATTTAACAACTTTGCCAAATTTAAACCTATACTCTATCTTCAATAATAAGCGAGATCCCCATGGTGAGGGCCGAAAATGAATCGGCCTGTATAGGTGCAGTTTTCGTATTAATTTTGTTGTTGTAGCAGCACCTAGCGAATACGTTAATGTTTTAGCTAATAATTGACACCTCTAGCTAATTTTTAAAGCAATGGGCAATAACATTGGTCAACAAATTTTAATTTTTTTTATTTTTCTTTAGAAACTATATACAATTTTCGTTTCTTTTATAGTTCTAACAATAGTCATAACAACACATTTTTTCTGGTGCGTCAGGTTTTGGAAAAAAAAATTTGAAAAGTGAATGAAATAATATTAGATACTTGATATACAGCAATCCACATCTTGCAACATAAATGCACAGTAACATAATTGGTGCTTGACAATACGAGGGGAAGGGTGGGGCAAACTCAGTTATATAGAACGCGATGTAGTGCAGAGAGAGCACAAATGGTTGTCCTGATCCTACACAACTTTCCGCTAATCACGTGCCAATATTTACTTCCATTTTGACGCGCGGTTATGCATAGGCGTAGAATGTTTTTATATTTTGTAATAAATATGGACAGTTAGTTAACCTACTAGACACTTTATTGATGTACGTGATCAAGCATAACTGAATTTATAATTATAGGTTACACTATTTTACATTTTACTTTACCATACTAGCAAATGATGTTTCACTATAAATCGTGTAGATATGCGATAAATGTGCTTTTCATGAATTGTATAAATAAATTAAGGATTTATTCTAGTTTATTTTGTTACAATATGTAAATACAGGGCAGCATATACATAAAGAATGTTCAAATTTTAATGAAATTCATACAAACATAATTACAACAGTTTGTATCTATTGTATCGTGCATCTAATTATAGAAAGATATGGAATATACTGTTCACTACATAATTATTAGCTTATTAGAACATTTTACACCAAGCATTATGAGTTTCTAAGCGAGAAGCGTTTAACTAAGTACAAGTAATCACGTTCTTCAAAGTTCTTGTTCAAAATAAGTTCCATTGTTATTTAAACAAGCGTTCACTCTTCTTTTCATATTGTCGAACACATTCATAAATTGTTCAATGTTACATTATCCACTGCTGCCCTTATATATATATATATATATATATATATATATATATATATATATATATATGCAATCGATTGCGATATATAACGTTTTTTAATTGACTGAATAAAAAGTAATCCATTGGAGTTAAATCTGGTGATCTAGCAGGCCATCTACCCAAACCAATCACACGATTATCGTAAACTGTGTGAGCACTAGCATTGTCATTTTGAAAATAACCTGCTCTTAGCTCATCATCATGCAACTCGTTCAAAAATTCTTCGAGGATATTACGATATCGTATCGCAGTAACAGTTTCTTCAAAGAAAATGGAGCCAATTCATCTTCTAGACATTGCAATCCAAACTCCTATTTTTATAGGATGTAATTGTGTTTCATTAAATACGTGCGGGTTCTCAGTCGACCACGTCATAAAATTCTGTGAATTTACATAAACAAAGTAAATGAAACCACACTTCATCTAAAAAGAAGGTTATAATATATCTTCGTGTCTTAAATTTAAATTCCATACTCAACGTTTTTCACAATTGGGCGGGAGCAACTCTTGCACAACAGACACCTTGTACGGATGGCAATACAATTTCTAAATTATACACAAACATTTTAATGCATTAAATGTTTACCTGTTTGTCGAACAAGTTGCCGTAGTGGTTTCGTAGGACTGCGTTCCATGCGTGTACGTACATCTTCTACAACATATTCCGTCATAACAGATGGACGACCCTATAATTTACCCCTACAAACGCTTCCAGTTGATCGAAAGCGGGTCACAATCCGGGGAATGTGTCGCATTAAATTGTCATAGTCGATTCCGAAATCCGGGTATCGTTCGACAAATTCGTTTGCACAATGGGTCACTGAATACGTCCATTATCCGTTAGCTCTGTGTTCACCGTTTCTAAAGTACGCCTTAAAAACAAAGTGGTCGTGCTCTAGCGTAAGCGGCATTTTTCAAATTTTAGGCAAAGTTACAAATATTAATCGATAGAAGCACACCTGAGGTACGACTATGAACAAAATATGATATTTTTTGGTGAAACACACTAGAAATAACTAAGATGCTAACTTCAGATGGAAAAATGGAGGAAAGTATTGATATACGCCCCGAGGAAGGTGGTGTAGGATCAAGACAATCATTTTTGCTCTCTCGGTATTAACTAATCGTGAGATATGTATGCTCGTCATAGTTAATGAAGGGCAATAAATTCAAATTCAAATATCATAAATCTATGTTACACAAAATTACTTATTTTGTGACATTTTATTGAGAAATGATTGATTTTGAAGGAACTGGTTAAGAATTAATAAACTATAAATATTTATTAAGCAAGCAGGTAGAAATTAAAACCTTTTCTTTATTACAGGTGATTTAAGAATTGCCTGTATTAGGTGTGTAATATGTATAGTTGTAACTTAAACATACTTAAAAAATATATATGAACAAAAATTCTCGGTTAGTTAAACTAAGTCAAATGTTCAATACATTTCTAAACAATACATAATTCGATTATAAAGTTACGTTGTACATTGGACAAGACTTCGGGGGTGATTGCTGACAAACTGTTTGTAATTTCTATACGCAATTCTTCTAAATTATTTGCACGTTGTTTTTCGAAGCCGTATATTTGTGACTTTAAGTGACCCCACAGAAAAAAAGTTATTTGGCGCTAAATCAGGAGATCTGGCAGGCCAATGGCTTGTGCCTCGTTTTGAAATAATTCGGTCCTCAAACGTATTCCTTAGATATTGCTGCACAATTATGCTTGTATGGGCAGGACATCTGTCTTGTTGATACCAAATGTCTTCCATTACAATGTTAAGTATTCTACGTATAAAAGGAATAATATTGTATTGTATGTAGTAGATCTAAGTATTTCTGTGGGTTCAACTTGCTATCAATTAAAAATGGGCCCACGATATTATTCCCTAACATCCCAACCCATACATTTGCCATTTGTGGATATTATGTGTGAGCAGTATACGCAATGTGTTTAATTGTTCTGGACCAATATCGTAGAATCGCAGGATTATGCCGGGCATGTAAGAAAAACGTAGACGCGTTCGTGAAGAGGATGTGAAGTATAATCTTCATTCTGTACACATTTTTCAATTATGTCTAAACAAAACCGAATGCGATCATAATTGTTCTGTGAAAAAATTTCTTTTATCTTCTGAACATGATAAGAATGATATTTGCCTTTTATTAAGACTCTTCTCACAGTTTTACGTTATACATCAAGTTCATGTCCTATTTGAGATGTTATCCCAGCATAATTGTTTTCCACGTTAGCACATATCATTACGTTGCGATCTTGGTTATCGTTTTTTAAGGTTCCCTATAAAGCGTTTAGTTTTGATGCGATAAATGGTATTCAAACAAGGAATAGGCCAGTTTTCAAAAGTATCTCGAAAAAGAGCTGTAATAGACACTAATTAGTGACATTGAAAATACCATTTCGCAATCTGAACCTTTTCACCGATTGTAGAGACCAAATCCATAATTTTACTCAGTATGACAGACACTTGACAGATCACGAACAACTCACATAAACGAATGATACATGTATGTAAGGTATATTGGTCTGGACGTCAGATGTTGTGTATCACTCTCTACTACATTCCCCTTTCATCATATTTTCGCAGTATGTTGTGGTTTATTTTATATATTATATGGAGCTGTATGGTATCGTCTTGTTTAAAATGCTAGAATCCACGATCATCTTTAACCATTGTGTTTTTTTTTATTAAACTTAATTTTAAGTGTAATGGCGGTAGAAGTATTTTATCAGGTTCAACTAGTGACTTATGAAGTATATTCTTTTGTCCAGGAATATAGTATGCCCTGACTGGCCAGTCTTTAATAATATAGTGCGAATTTCTTGATCGACTGTCTCATTCACAAAGAAAACAGTAATTCTAGGTATATCGTAGTTGTAAACCGAATAGAATTGCTAGAACTTTGAGGTCTGCGTTGATATACCATTAGCACATTTTGTAATTAATTCTGTTTAGAAGAAAAGTCATATTTTCATACATTTCTTTTAAGTGAATTGCGTAGCCAACAGAGATATATGGATATTCTTCGAGATGGTTTTGGTGATATAATTCCGACATCAAATCATCGACATTATTACAGTGTGAGAAACTCTCGTCGGTTGAAAAATACTTGATAATCCTTTCTGACGATTACGATACACAGAAGTATGTGTACCTGAAGGTAACAGTTTGCATCCTTCGAGTCTATATCCTAGTACTTCTGTTTTAGTTTTTGAGGTCTCTAATAAGATCATTTAATTCTAACTGATTTATTAGGTGTGGTCCGCCCTCTCCAGATGGCAAAAATTCTTCATTACTGGTCGATAATTTAACACTTGCTTCTTCTGATTTTGTAACATCATATTCTTCACTTACAGTGAGCAGCCCCTCATAGTAATAGCACAGCGCGCGCAGCAAATGCTGGCAGGCCATGGCTTGTCTTGATGTTCAATTGTTAAGCGAAACTATTGAAAATATATCTATTCTCCGCGTATGCTGGTGGGTAGTGAATTCTCCACATACATAACAGAAACTGTTTGGATTATTTATACAGGTATGTGGCATTATGAAATAAGAAGACGTTCAGCTATCACAAACCGACTTCCATTGAATCGAGAGAGCTGTGTGTAGCTCTTTATTTAATTTACACATAGCCAGATATCTACCAACTTTTAATTTGATTGGTTACAGGGCAAGAATGGGAGTGATTTAAGTACTCCGTCGTAGGAAACATGCAAGGATACGCACTTAATCTTCAACAGAACAATATTTTTAGTAGTATCCTTCTTATATAAAAGTAACTTTGAAATTTTATAAAATTTAATGCATTTTCTTGAAAAAACGATTTAAGAAAATATCTCAAAATCCTGACGTGATGGAGCAAATTCTGAATTAGAATTAGTATGACAAAAGACATAAACTACACGTATTGGTGTATAATAAAACCAAATTGTGTTGACCAGTGTAATTTATTATAATGAATTTTTTAATGAGAGAAAGAGAAAATCCCAAGGTCAACTATTTTTTGGTTAATCGATTCTATTGTAAATAGAAAATTTACCTTTTGAACATAATTTTTGAATGCCATATATATTTAAAACTAATTCTAATTTGTATTAATTTATTCAATATTTTTACATTTAATGCATACATGTACAGCAGACCGATTTTCATGTGGCCAGTTAGAAGTACCGCCCTCGAGATGCGCACGAAATTCATAGGTAGGGGAACCTCTGGCATTCAGTGTTTTACATCGTTTTAAGCGATAAACACAGTAGTGCAGTGCCGTATTAAGGTAGTGACTAATGGAGTTTAAAAGTAAATTCAATAAATGTGTTTTACACAGTCAAACTCGTGAAGTGATCTCAAATGTATTTAAATATATGCAAGAAGAAAAAACTTCAGGGGTACTCAAAATTCCACTGGATCAGTTATATGAACGCGTTATTGCCGCAACGGGTGTTTCTGAGAGAAGTATTATTAGACGGATTATTAAAGAAAAAAGTGAAATAAACGCAGGTGCCGGTTCATCTTTTACATCGCCAAAGAAAAATAAAAAAAAAACAAGCCCAAAACCGACTTAGACGATGCAGATAAAGGTGTGCTGCGTAGAACAATTTTAAATACCTTTACTGTTGACAAAATTGTGCCTACAATGCCAAACATTCTAAGAAAATTTAAAGAAACAGGATACACTGGAGGAATAGATTCTCTTCGGAAAGTAGTAAAAGATATGGGCTTTCGTTGGAGAAAAACAAAAACCAATAGAAAGTTGTTAATGGAAAAGCACGACATTCGTCAGTTAAGAGTGTCTTATTTGCGTACCATTCAAAGCTACAGAAATGAAGAAATTCCCGATTATATATATATATATATATATATATATATATATATATATATATATATATATATATATATGGATGAAACTTACATCCACAGTTCTCATACCGTGGCTACTTGTTGGAGTGACAATTTCAATGAAGGATTAGCAAGGCCTATATCAAAAGGTCTAAGACTAATTATTGTTCATGCTGGCTGCGAGACGGGATTCATTCCGAATGCTAAATTGATTTTTAAGTCTAATACCACAACGGGAGATTATCATCACGAGATGAATTATGAAAATTACAAAAAATGGTTGTTAGAAAAATTAATTACAAACCTGCCTCCAAAGTCTATCCTAGTAATTGACAATGCTCCTTATCATAATGTCCAAAAAGATAAACCACCGAATTCTAATAGCAGGAAATCAGTTATGATAGACTGGTTATGGTCTAAAAATATTTACTTCGACAATAACATGCTCAAGCCCAATTTATATAATATTATTAAAGTACATAAGCCAACATTTAAAACGTTCGAGATAGATGAAATGTTAACACAACGTGGCCATAGTGTTTTGCGATTACCGCCATACGACCCAGATTTAAATCCGATTGAGTTAGTATGGGCATCTCTTAAACAATGTGTGGCACAAAAAAATGTATCATTCACTATTAGATATGTTCAACAGTTATGTGATAACTTTTTTGATGAATTTAGTGCTGCTGAATGGAATAAATGTTGTGACCACGCGATAAAGTGGGAGCAAAAGTTTTTGGAAGCGGAACCTCTCATAGACGAAGTTACAGACCAGTTCATTATTAATTTGGGTGAAGACTCTGAATCGGAGAGCGAAGAGGAAGTCAGTGATAGTGATTCTGCATAAATTTTTATATAATTATATGTATAATTTACCGTAATTTTTTTGAAACTTAGTTATTGTTCATTATTGTTTTCTCCTATAATTATTTTTGAGTATTTATGTATTATTTCTTATTGTAATTATTATTTTCATTGTTATTTCCAATAATATTAGTATTAATAATATTCTTTTCTCCACGACTATTAAATAATGTTATTACAACACTCGCCTACGCTCATTGAAGAATATACTGTTCTTTTGTACATATAGAAAGTTTACAATGTGATTATAATGAGAAAGAGATTAGCATAAACATTATTTGCCAATAATTCAGTTAATTATCCACATTAGTTTTACTTAATCCTAAGCCTTTCTACCGTTAAGTGTAGCTAACATCTTATTCAGTCACCCCCTTAATGTGATGTTAGTACGCTATTAGCTAGTAGGTAAGGTAAGACATTTTAACTAAACATGTTACATGAAACTATGCGTTTTATTTTACTTCTATTTGCCTTAATTTAGTGAAATACAAACCATTATAAACATGTTCAACAATGTGATTTTCTGAATTTATCCCTTACTACGTCCCAATGCACGACTCCCACAAAGAGTTTGCATTTCATTTTTCCGAATACTGTCTCTATCTAACACTGACCCTTACTTGACGCACGTACAAATTCTCCCACAGGCCACATGAAAATCGGTCTGCTGTATATACAATTGACCCCGGATCGACGAATGAATAGGTATGAAAGTCAAGTTCGAATTTGATCTTTCAGGGTTCTGCCCTGCATGGATAAAAATAGTTTGTGCTATAACTTTAGTTTCGAAAAATTGAGCATGACTTGAAAATGTACAATAAGGTAATTTTTCCTACTAATCAAATACTTTATCTGTAGGAGATACGACAAAATATTATTTAGAAAAGTTGTTTAATTTATTACTTATGCACGTGTGCAAAATTTCAACAATACTTAATCGTTTATTAGATATTAATATAAAAAGTAACAAAACTCAACCCATTCACTACTTGAAGCTAAAATAATATTCACTTAATCAGAAATATCCATTCATTCAATAAGTTTGCCGCCTTTACGAGAGATGCCTTTTATGTTTTGTAAACTGGGACATAGAGAGTGCCACTAATCAAATCTCAGTACTAAAAATCAACCTCTATCTAAGGCCTAAATCTAAAGTTTCAGTACGATACGTGTAGTGTTGTAGCTATAAGGAACTGTCAAAGTTGACAAGTTAGTCCAAAAATGGAATTAAACAGTTAAAATTTTTGCGCACTAATTTTTTATAATTCGATAATGAACACATCGGTCAACAATTTCTCGTTCATATGGGGAATTCGTGGACGGATTAGTCTTAGCGACGATCCAAGAGCAGGTGCACCAAAAGCGGCAGTTACTCAAGAAAACGTCAATGCTGTGCGCATGGTCATCGACGAAAATTAACATGTGACATAAAACGAAATTGAGGCATCATTGGGGATTTCATAGAGTTCAGTTCAAAAATTTTGCATGAAGAATTGTATGTAGAAATTAGTTTCCCGTTGGATACCGCATCTGTTGACATAAGAACAGAAAACAGCTACGCTGAATTGGTATCAAAAAACCCTATACCGCTTCAACGCAGAAAACTTTAAAAACGTGTACAACATTATGAGTGGTGATTAATCATGGATTTACTCATACGAGTCTGAAAGTAAGCGCCAGTCGTCTGTTTGGGTGTTCCAAGGTGAAGAAAAGCCGACAAAAGCGTCATCCGTTCTCGAAGTGTCTTTCCAAAAAATGGTGGCGACATTTGTCTTGAAAGCAGGTAATGCAGCATTAATTTCTCTACAAGATCAAAGAACTGTTAGTGCCGATTGGTATACAACCATTTGATTGCCGCAAGTCATTGCTGAGAAATCAACCAACAGTGACGAATTGAACAATTGGACAATTGAATTTTTAATGCAACAAAGCATCTAATGGTTAGACCATCCTCCATGCAGTCCCAATGATTTGTTGGCCCTTTCGAAAATCAAGGGCAGACTGCGTGGTCAAAGGGTTCAGTAGTCGGAAGGAGCAGTCGATGCCTTCAAAAACGTAATGTTGACAGTACCAACAAACGAGTGGAATAACTGCTTTCAGGGTTGGTTCGAGCACAAGCAAGAGTGCATAAATCTTCATGGAGTTTACTTCGAAAAACAATACAGCCTTTAAAGCTATCTGCTGTTTTATTCCAGTATGCAAAATATAAAAGACAAACCTCGTATTCTCACATTCCTCATTCGAATATAGTATTTATTTTATCCGACAGCAAAAGAAAAAATTTATGATTGTTAGATCAGAAGATCTTGGCGGCCACAGAATGTGACTAGCATTGGTTATCCACTTGAAAATGCTCGTTCAGACATTCATAAACTCTCAAAGTCGAGTGGGCAGGACATCCGTCGTGTTGAAGATATGAAAAAATCGTTCTGGTATGGCAGTTAGTCAGCAAACCAATTCAAAATATTGAAACAGTAAAGTAGGTAAGTCTTCTCTCAATAAAATATGGTCCGATTTCGCCATAGCGATAGGAAATTGCACAGCATACGCTAACTTTTTTAAAATATTGACGCTTGGAATTTGCTACATAATGTGGATTATGATTTTAGACCAATATCGACAATTCTGTGTGAAATGTACGCCATTAGTAATAAAAGTCGATAGAGAAAATAATATTTTTATAGAAATTTTGATCCTATAGAATTTTGTCTCGCAAAGTTAGACAAAATTCCAACCTTTGAGCTTCATCTCCATCTTCTAGTTTGTAACAAAATCTGACTTCATATGGTTTAACGTTCCTTACTTTGAAAATGCGATCTGCTAATGAAAGTCTTCTCTAACTGCTTTCTTAGACAATTTGGGTTGCTTCCATTGCTAAAAGAGTACTTATGAGTATTTACATTCATTATAGGTCTTGTCGTATTCATCATAGTCTTTTTTTCGTATATTATGTACACCGCCGGTAGTAAATTGTTTCACAAATCTGGATGCTGTAAATTGGACCAATACTGTGCTTGGAAAATTCACATTAAATAGTCTAATAAGCACTGGAATCGATCATTCACCAATACCATAACACTGAATTAGGTAGATTCATTCTGGTAAATATAACTTTTGCGATATATCGTAGTGATATTTACGACATTTTAGATCAATTTTAGAAGGACAGAAAACACTGCGTCAATTTAGAAGACTATTTTTGACGAGTATCAAAACATGATTTTGTATGTTTCAATTATTCTGATACATTACACATGCGGTTAAGCCGTAGTATGAGTGAAGGCACAAACAAAATGCAGTTTTCTAGAGAGTTTGGCTGTGCTAACCTTTGGAAGGGCGTCGTTACTTCACATTAATTATGTGGACGGTATGCGAGGTACTTCGGCTGTCTGACAACAGGTAGCGCCGAATTTACTTCTGCGCTCGGTCTGGATAGTTACGGTGATAGGGCGAGGTGGTTCTTTTCTGTGAATGTGTCTGGAAATATCCTTTCTCCAGCAGGGGCGTACCGATGAGCTTGTAGAAAAGCGAAATACGTATCTACGTCTCTGGGGATAGGATATATTCGGACACGTTCACAGAAAATATTAATAGTGAACCTGCATTTGTGTTCTTCACACCAGATTTTTAATAATATTTTATATTATTAAACATACCTTTGTATTATACAAAACTGGTGGGGTTTACCTACTCATTTATGTTTCAATTATTCTGATAAAACATGATTTTATTTTTATCTTCTTATATCCATAGAACACTATGCCTTTTGGAAAATAAGACAACACAAACATTTCCAAAACACTTCATTCTGTTGAAATTTTGCACACTAGCATAACTTACCAGTCTGGACAACTTTTCTTAATAACCATTTTTGATGCTCGTACGGAAAAAGCACTGGGTATTACTTGGTAAATTTATCATTTTGTACATGTTTAAGGCATGTTTGGTTTTTCAAAACTAAAAGTATGGAACAAATTAGTTTCTATCTAAGCAGGGCTAAACCCCAGAATTAACTTAATTTTCAGCCTTTTTTACCTATTCATGCATCGATTCGGGGACACGCTATATATTTCAAATTTAATTAAAATATAATGTATAGAATTCACGGTTGGCTCTTGGTGAAACATGTGTTTCATTTAGTAAATTATTAATTAAAATGTTTAGTATTATTTTTTCACTTAAATTCAGCAAACTTTAACATTTTAAATTATGATCTATATATTAAATTGTTTATAGTCAAATATTATTAACTAGTTTAAAATTTAATGTTTGAGTTTAAAAGAAATAATAGAAATGTTAACGATGATTTTTATTTATATTTCCATCTATAACCTACATCGTGCAGAAAGGTTGGTATAACTTTCAGGAGATATTAAAATAGAAACTTTTGCAATTAAAAAATATAAAAATACTTTCATATTAGAGGAAATCTATCAAATACCACAGGATTAGTCATCTTCGATTGTAATAATTTTGAACAAATACCGATGTTATTTCCAATAAGTTTGTTTTGCTCATTCATATTTGAGGATGAATTTGACAGCAAATTTCAATTGAAGGGGTGAGTGCAAGAACCAGACAGCTCCATTTTAGCAAATTTGTGGGAAATTGAAAAAAAAGTTACAGAAAAATAAGAAGTATTGCTATACGATTTTTACTCGATTCTGCTACAAATATATGCACAAAGTGATATATTTCAGCATTTCTTTTTGAAATTTTAATTACTTGCAGGCCTAAATTTTTTTCGAAGATGTTGTTTATCTGTTTCTTGACTAAAATTTTAAAAAATATGTAATTTTTACACTTTACTGGCGGTTATGTATTCTATTTTATTGCGAAAAGTAACAAACATGAAAATTCTTTGATGAAAAATACAAAACTAATGAAACTAATACTAAAGTACAATATAAAAAATTAATCATCTTCATCATCAGTTTCTGAAGTCAGAATATCTTGGTCTTGCACAGGAACCAGTTGGTCATAGTACCACATATCAGTTTGGCGTACATACTGTCTAGCTAACTCCATCACATTTTTTAACTTGTCTTCTATAAGAGGCAAAAGACCATTATATAGTTTATTATCAGGGCCGGGAAATAATGGCATGACCGAAGGTTTCTTCAAAAGATTGAACCTTGCCACTAAAAAAGCACTTGTCTCCGAACATAAAATTGTTTCCTTATGTTCCCCACTAAATTCCATTATCCTGTACTTTGAGATTTGGAATTCTGTTTTTTAAAAAATGGGGCTAGTTTGGCTTTATAGTTTAATATCATTTCCTGCGTAAGATCTTTAACAAAAAATTTCTTGCTTGTGTTTTCTATCATTCGTTTCCATTCTTGTGGCAAGTACACTCTTTCCTTCTTCCTTTTTTCTTTTTCTACCAGAGAAAAGGACCGATCACAAGGTAAAAAGCTATGTCCCGGCTCTGGATAGCGATGTCTAATTTTTTGAAATCTACCTTGTAATATTAAAGTCTGCCAAAACTGAACGAGAACTGCATTCTTGTTTTGTGCAGCACAGTTATCACTGAAAATTTTACAGGGTAGTTACTTCCGGTGCTATGTAGTTGTTAATAAAATCGTGTAAGGAACTTATTACTTCGTTCGGAGATTTTCGAGCTGCGACCTCATCAAAAACATAAAAGAAACTCTTTCAAACACTCCCTTTATGAACGCAAAAAGGATAAAACCACATTTGTCGCTTGTAGAACACATCACTAGAGGGGATATGTGGCAAGGGCATGTTTTGTTCGAAATCAAATGAGATGACTTCGATCGAAGGGTCCTCTTTAGCCAAAGATGTTTTTTCTTTCAACTCCTTATAAAAAGTATCAGTTTCGTCAAGTGTACCTTTTTTTCAGCATTTAGTTTATTTGTTTCGGCAACATTATCCTTTGCAGAATTTATTTTATTATCTAGCATATCGCAGACTTTACAGGTATCAGTTCTGGGAGAACCAAAACTAAAATTGAAATTTTCTACAAAGACGCGTCAATAAAATGAATATGTCACTTTTGGCTTAAAGTGTTGCTCATCGATTATGAGGTATTGTTCGGGTTCGTATTTTTGAAGATACAATCTGTGCATCTGTCTTATATTCAGTTCTGGCGAAAGGTATCGTCTATGAAAGTTATCACTGCTGCTGTAATGGCTCTTTCTTCTTGGAAAGCTTTTGATATGCTCCTTAACGCATTCTATTGTAACTTCTGGAATTTGATTCTGTCTGGTATTATGACGACCTCTCTTATCCTTTGGAGAAAGTACGTGGTTAGTCAAATGATTGCCTATTCTTTCTATTCTGCAGTTTGTGATTCCATGCATGCTTGTAAATGCTTGCTTACAGATGATCTTTTCAAGGGTTCCATCGCGAATTTTATAGGAAAACGTATGACTTTTGACAGCTCCTCCACCAGTTTTCGGCCTTCGTCTCTTAATGGTTCTCACTTTTAATAAACCTCCTGCAAAACAATGAAGCACCAATAATGATATACTACAATAAATTCACATAAACTGTACTTACCTAAATAACAATCTTGCTCATCTTTATTTTGAATTTGATAAAATGCTTCAAATATCCTATTCATTACTTCATCACTTAAGTTGTCACAACATTTCCATCGACAGTTACATGGGGCACCTCTACGTTTCTTTTCAACCAGATTACCCTTAATGTTGACGTACTCTTCTCCTTTAGACCTTTTCAGTTTTCTCACGTTTCTCTCTTTTTAGATATTTTGTTTACTCCAGGTACTCTCGTGATGTACCTGCAATGCTTTCCTCTTGTTCTAATATTTCATCATTATCACCTGAATCCTCAGATTCGGGAACGTATTCGGACGATGAATCTTCATAGGGCTCCAAATATTCACCATCACTTGCTGTACTTGTACTTGCCATTTTTTAAAGTAGCGTAAAACACGGCACGTTGTCTGTGTCATGACACACGGTTATCTACGGAAGAACAACATATTCTGTCATGATAAAACAGAAACCTTAACCAACTTGTATAACTGAGCGCAAGATGTCAAGCACGTTAGTGCAAGAACCAGGTAGCTCCAGGAGCTGTCCGATTCTTGCTGTAAACTGGCTGTGAATTACAGCCAGGTAGCTCCAAAATAATGCATAGCGTCCGCTACGTTACCAGGAGCTGCGTGATTCTTGCACCAAACGATGGAGCGATTTTTTGTGCATCGGAATCAACAAAAAAAACGTATTTCGTCAAAAAGTGGAGCTGTCTGGTCCTTGCACTCACCCCTTCAATTCCATTATGTTGTAATGGAGAAGCGCAACCGTAACATTTCTAACAATAAATCATTATGCACGATGAAATTATTTTTTTTAACTACAAAGACAATTAATAATAATTGCCGGTATTGGTCACAAATACATCCACGATAAACACTATAACTTACACTTCACAATAACAAATGCAGACTGAAAGGATACATAATTAAACCTAGCATTAAAAAAATGTTTTAATGTACATCCAAATGAAGAAAAAGATGTGGGAAGAGAAAAGACTCCTTGGCAAATATTGCTCCCATATTGCAAGAGAAAACATCAATGATTCTAACAGCTACAAATGGCTAGAACGTGGCGAACTTTTCCCATAGACCGAAGGCTTCTCAAGCATACAAGATCAAGCAATACTTATTATAAGAAACACATTATTAAGGACACAAATATTTAGAAAGATAGCTGCAGGAGATTTAATTTACACCCTGAAATCATATTATCGCAGGGTGTAAAACATTATCATGAAAAGAATATAGTAGTAGGCATTATAATACAGCTAAAATACTACACCAAGCAATACCACGAAAATATAATCTCATTGATCTCCACCTTACTATTCAATAATTCTTGAAAACCAGGGATATAAACTCTATTGGGATATCACAATACATACAGACAAACATATTTCAGTAAATAGACCAAACATTGCACTTTAAGATAAAGTGGAACACAACACATACTTAATAGACATAGCTGTGCCAGCAAAAAAAATAATATTTACAGCAAACGTTCAAACAAAATTGAAAAATACGCATTACTGAAAATAGGACTTCGGTGTATCTGGAAACAGAGAAAAACCTATATATATAATGCCTTTCATTATAGCAGTTAGCGGAATCACAGTCCAACGGTTCTCCAATGAACTTAAATCATAAAGTTTACAAATTCATAATTGACACATGTAGTACAGTCCGTAAATTAATACAAAACTGTAACATATACAAATACGATACACAAAAGGGATTTAAAATATAGTTCAATTGTCTATTTTTATCCAATATTTCGCCACTTAATTGGTGTACTTCATCAGGATAAAGTAACGGTAATTAAGTTGTACTTAATACAACATATTATATAATACCTATATAATAAAAATATACCCACAAATTGAACTAATGTGAGGAAACATTTTACGACAGCATACCTATAATAAAAAAGTGACAAAAGATACAAGGATATTAATCAAAATAATCAAAATAATCAAAATAATAAAATAATCAAAATAATCAAAATAATCAAAATAATCAAAATAATCAAAATAATCAAAATAAACAAAATAATTAAAATAATCAAAATAATCAAAATAATCAAAATAATCAAAATAATCAAAATAATCAAAACAATCAAAACAATCAAAATAATCAAAATAATCAAAATAATCAAAATAATCAAATAATCAAAATAATCAAAATAATCAAAATAATCAAAATAACCAAAATAATCAAAATAATCAAAATAATCAAAATAATCAAAATAATCAAAATAATCAAAATAATCAAAATAATCAAAATAATCAAAATAATCAAAATAATCAAAATAATCAAAATAATCAAAATAATCAAAATAATCAAAATAATCAAAATAATCAAAATACTCAAAATAATCAAAATAATCAAAATAATCAACATAATCAAAGTAATCAAAATAATCAAAATAATTAAAATAATCAAAATAATCAAAATAATCAAAATAATCAAAATAATCAAAATAATCAAAATAATCAAAATAATCAAAATAATCAAAATAATCAAAATAATCAAAATAATCAAAATAATCAAAATAATCAAAATAATCAAAATACTCAAAATAATCAAAATAATCAAAATAATCAACATAATCAAAGTAATCAAAATAATCAAAATAATTAAAATAATCAAAATAATCAAAATAATCAAAATAATCAAAATAATCAAATTAATTAAAATAGTCAAAATAATCAAAATAATCAAAATAATCAAAATAATCAAAATAATCAAAATAATCAAAATAATCAATATAATCAAAATAATCAAAATAATCAAAATAATCAAAATAATCAAAATAATCAAAATAATCAAAATAATCAAAATAATCATAATAATCAAAATAATCAAAATAATCAAAATAATCATCAAAATAATCAAAATAATCAAAATAATCAAAATAATCAAAATAATCAAAATAATCAAAATAATCAAAATAATCAAAATATTCAAAATGATCAAAATAATCAAATTAATCAAAATAATAAAAATATTAAAATAATGAAAATAATAAAAATAATCAAAATAATCAAAATAATCGAAATAATCAAAATAATCAAAATAATCAAAATAATCAAAATAATTAAAATAATCGAAATAATAACTAGAGCCTTAGTATTTAATTTATTTATATTTGATCACATTTTGCACTTAGCCCTCTTTAAGTTTCAATAGACATATGCAAATTGCGCTTTCATTAACAGGATTCGACTTCTAAATATAAAAATTTTATTAGTATTGTTAATAACATACAATATAAAGGTTTTATCAGGTTGGCATATATAAAAAATATCACATCTTTGCATTCATAGAAAGAAGATATTTAAAAAATATATGTAGGGTAAACCTTAACCATAGCTCAAAAGTAATTGGCACTTTTAAACCGTTCTTTACCTCTTTCTGATTTTGAATGGAAGTGTCATCATTTTAGAAATCATCTTAAATATTAAAGATCACCACTATCTTCTGTAAAAAAATCATTTTCCAGGGTTTTTTCGCAAAGTCTTCCAAAGTTACCAAATAATTACTTAAATTTCTGCTATTTTTATTACTATCAAAGCTGCTTTCCGTTAAATTGTGATTGCTATTTAAATTACTGTCGATATGACATTGTCCAGATTATTACACTACTTGATCGTTTAGAATATTTTTGGTTAAATTCGCTTCATAATTTATACAATATTCCGAAACGTTTATCCTTTTTGTTTTAAAATGCTTTCCACTTTGCAAAGTTTCAACTAAGTATGTATATCAATAAATTTGAGTATGATAAATTCGCTTGTGAATAATTTGCGTTTATAGAAATGTTTGTTCTGCCAAGGCATTTAGAATAATTTATAATAATTGTTTCCAGCATTTCTAAAACACAATCACTAACTGAAGCAGGTATTCCCTTGTATAGATATACAATCAATGGAGAGGATATGCTTCCATCAGCACAGAATAAGAGACCTCTTGCCGTTATGTTAAGCATTCCTCGTTTTAAACCCACTAGGACTCAGCCATGATTTTGTGTTATATTGAGCTAATTTAAAAGAAACTCAACTAGAAATTACGCAATATTGTGATTTTTGAAAAGAATATGAAAGGAAACTGCTTTCACTATTTAGATTCCTTAATAAAACAAAAAAAAAAATAGTAAAGTGCCAATCACTGCACAACAAATTTTCATTTTTTAAATTTTCCATTTGAAAATGTAAAATTTTGGTTTCTTTTATAGTTCTAACAAGAGTAATAACAACGAATTTATTTTGGCAGGTCAGGTTTTAGAAAAAAATATTGAAAAAGTAAATGAAATGGAAAAATATTGAAAAAGTAATGAAATAATTAGGTATGAACATTATATGGAGCTCTATGGTATCGTCCTGTTTAACATGTTTATCTTTTTACTTTTCTTTTATACTGTTTTTCGGCACTTTCTGATATCAATGTCCAACAATAATCATCAAGCATTTCACTGTTTCACTTGCCCTGATAACTTTTTCAACCTTTCGCCGTGTTCATCACTCACTTCACCGAGGTTCGGTGGAAAGAAATCTATATGCGAGTGCAAAAAAAGTATTTTAAGGCTTGCTTATATTACAGCCAAATCTATGGTAACTTCATATTCTTCACTCGAAACACCTATGGCAAGGCTTCTGAATGAATACTGGACGATTGGCGGAGGGCAGACTAGTATAACTAAAATTTTTCTTAATTTTGTTGGAAAATCCGAAAGTTTTCATGCAGCAAAAGTAGTAATCTGCCGATGGTCCGTTTGTTTACGCCAAATCATAGGTCTTGCAAATTTTCTTATCGTTGGACCAGCCCCTTAGAGTAACAGCGCAACGTGCGCAGCAAATGATGGGAGCTCACGGCTTGTCTTGATGTTCAATGGTTATGCTTTAATACGTTACATATAAATCCTTTGCTACAGCATGTAACAGGTAAAGTGTAAACTAATAAAATGATGTTTATTGTTGCCGGATAGAAAATATTATTTACATTATCATCTTTTAACATCCTTGTAGTTGTTGGCACTTTACTTAATATAGGTATGCTGTTATAAAAAGTTTCCTCACATTAGTTCAATTTGTAAGTATATTTTTATTGTACAGATATTATATATGTTGTATTAAGTACATCTTAATTACCTTTACTTTTCCCTGATGAAGCACACCAATTCAGTGGCGAAATATTGGCTAAAAATAGATAATTAAAAGACTATTTGAAACAATTTTCAACTAAATTTCTAAATGTTTCTACGCAGCATATTTATAATATTTATTATTTATATTTACTTGGGTAATTTTTGAATATTGTTTGTAGCTTTTCGTCGTAGACTTATATTATTCAAAGTTATACCATTCTTGATTATTTTTTAAATATTTTAAGTTTTGCATTAGTGATTCTTATCTTTAGGGAGCGTTTCTCCTAACTTTAAAATTCGCTATAATAGCAGGAAGGGCGCCCTAGAATTTGAGAATCACTGTTTAGAAAAAGGAAGTAAATTAATCTATTTTTATTAGAAAATTAAGAAATACTGTGACTAATTTACTGTGTTTTTAACCCTATACAGAATTTAGTACTTTTACGACCCCAACAATTTTATGTCCCAGACGCACAGATATAATAATTATTACGTCTTAGACACTAACCAAGAAATGTTAGGATCTCGTAAAAAATAATTTTACAGCTTGGAACGAGACTAGTTACGGACATGGTAATCCAGCGACTCCCGAAGAAACCAGTATGATTTTACCGCTGGTCCTTCAATATTTAACACCGGACTTCGTCTCATTTTTTGGATTGGGAGCCGTTTCCGCAGCTGTCATGTCTTCAGCGGATTCCAGTATTCTGTCGGCAAGTTCGATGTTCGCTCGGAACGTTTACAAATTAATATTCCGGCAAAGGGCGTCTGAAATGGAAATTATTTGGGTCATGCGGGTGGCAATTCTCATCGTTGGAGTTCTGGCTACAATTATGGCATTAACTGTACCATCAATCTATGGATTATGGTATGTCAAAGTAATTCATACATATATTATTATTCATAAGTTTAATTTCTTTTAATTTTCTTCTACATATCAGTTGTGTCACCCACAAGCTATTAACTTATATCAAATTTATTAACTTTTCTATTGGACAATATACAAATTTCTAAATATTAAACGGAAAGAACTCGGTTTATTTCTATGCATTTGGAGCTCTGACAGTTGTAGGTGCATTATATATTGCGTTATAAATTAATGAAGTCATCCAATTATATAAATGTTCAGATATTTCAATAAAATATAAGTGTATTTTTTCAAAT
This sequence comes from Melolontha melolontha, assembly GCA_935421215.2. Taxonomy (NCBI): domain Eukaryota; kingdom Metazoa; phylum Arthropoda; class Insecta; order Coleoptera; family Scarabaeidae; genus Melolontha; species Melolontha melolontha. The sequence continues at coordinate 66,549,668 of OW285240.1, forward strand.
TTTATTGACAAAAGGCAGTTTACCAAAACCATTTATGCATGAGAATGGTAACATTCCTTTCGAAAAATTAATTTTATTTTCATAAGATTTAATGCATTTTAGAAAAACTTTTTGGAATATAAGGAATTTTCATATTTTAATATCACTTCTTAGCAAGTCTTAGTATTATTGCTAATATTTGCTTACGAAAAGGTTTTGTTTAAGTATAACAATACGTTAAGCACGTATAAAGCGTTTGTACAATATGAAACAAACATGTAAATAATTTACATATCTGTAACTATGCACATGGACAATACACCTCGTATTTTCAGCAATTACTTCTGCTTAATACATATGGTTCTGCCAATATAGGCGTCCTCAGCTAAGCTAGTGAAGCAATTTATACAAATTAATACAAACCTGTTATAAACAACTGGTTTGTATCTGTATTTAAATTTACTGAAATAGCCCGCAAAGATCAAGCAAGTTCCGTCCTATAAGAAGACAACTATTTAATAATTGACATCTTACGGGCGAAAGATACATTGTCCGGAGGGCTACCTATCGTTCGAACAGCTATGCTGCTACGGGAAACGATAAAATACGTATGTAGATGTAGTCCATTAACAACCTGCCAGATGGCGGTATATACGAAAAGGTTTTGTTTAAGTATAACAATACGTTAAGCACGTATAAAGCGTTTGTACAATATGAAACAAACATGTAAATAATTTACATATCTGTAACTATGCACATGGACAATACACCTCGTATTTTCAGCAATTACTTCTGCTTAATACTATGGACTTAATACTATGGACTACATCTACATACGTATTTTATCGTTTCCCGTAGCAGCATAGCTGTTCGAACGATAGGTAGCCCTCCGGACAATGTATCTTTCGCCCGTAAGATGTCAATTATTAAATAGTTGTCTTCTTATAGGACGGAACTTGCTTGATCTTTGCGGGCTATTTCAGTAAATTTAAATACAGATACAAACCAGTTGTTTATAACAGGTTTGTATTAATTTGTATAAATTGCTTCACTAGCTTAGCTGAGGACGCCTATATTGGCAGAAACATATGTATTAAGCAGAAGTAATTGCTGAAAATACGAGGTGTATTGTCCATGTGCATAGTTACAGATATGTAAATTATTTACATGTTTGTTTCATATAATATTTGCTTACACAAAACATAAGGATCTTAAAACTTGTTTATTGGAATTACAAGAATTAAAAAGTATATTACTCATCGAAATTTAATGAATAAACTTCAAAATAATCAATTATGGAGAAAGGCATTAGTTTTTAGTTAATAGTCCTATATTACGATTTTTTTTTCAATATTTGTGAAACCTTTTAGATTTCAATTTGTTAGGTTTCAAGTTTATTGTGATATGAAACGATGAAACATCACTTGAAATAATTATTCAGGTTCGGTATTTTTAGTACTATACCAATGTCTTGTATTAAATATGAATATTGACTTTTGTACATAATAATATTCTGTGTACAGTATTTCTCATTATTTGGGGTTGGTCTAGCGAAACTATGTTCTTATTTAATATTCACCTTCGTATGACAGCACCAGATTTCGTTCATATTATTCTTGTTGATACACTCAATTTTTAACCTGGAATATACACTTTTTTACAGAATATAATTGTTTTTGGCTATCAGCTTGAATCTATAACTTTACGGAAGATTCAGCTATTTTCTCAATTTATTTCGTCGATATAATGTGCTTTTTGCAATACTTGTACGGTATTTCCATTACAATCGAAAGAAGTTTAAAGAACTCTATTTTAGGATAATGTATACATTGAAATATGTGATGATCAAAATATAAATTGGGACATATATTAATTAATAATCACAATACATTATTTATTTATTATGTCGAGTTAGTATGTTCATCTAGATAACCTAGAAACCAAGTTTTCTTTAATACGTTAGCCAAAGAATATTATTTCCAGCATTGTATTCCTCTCCAAAAATGACACAAATTTGATCGAGATAAATCATTTATTTAATAAATAAATAATTAATAAATTGTAGATCTCGGTTTCCGGGTTGGAACCGCGTCGAGTTAGGCGTAATTGCCAACGTTTCGTCAACTGTTTCAAGGGACATCTACAGGACTATACGTAGATGTTCTTCGTTTCGCAGTAGTTTGAAGAATGCTATGACAGTCATGTGTCTTGAATTTTGTTTTGTGGTCGAAGATGCCTCCATTTCCACACCGTTGTTATGTATATCCCAGGGTTGTGACGTGTTTGAGTCTGATTTAATCGTTCGTTGTTGTTTTTTTTTTTTTTGCGCGGTCCTGTGTGTATTGTGTGTGTAAAGTCTGTGTGTCAGTCGCTTTTTTTGCGTTTAAGTCACGTGTGTACGTTTGTTGGTCATCATCACATTTTTTGTTTGCGTGTCAGTTGTGTGTGTGTTTAATGTGTTTTATTGTAGAGTGTTATTATTGTCTGTGTCTGTGTAACGAAGTGTTGTATTTGTTCGTTTGTTGCGTTTGTCGAATGTAGTGTTATTAGCATATTGCCTAAGGCAAGTGCTAATTCGTCAACTGTGTTAAGTTTTGTCTTGTTTTGTCTTTGTGTCCATGGGTTACTTGTTGGGGGTGGTGCTGGTATGTATTTAGGTTGAGGTGTGGTTTTGTTTGCAGGATTGTTTGGGTTATTAGGACAGTTGATGAATATGGATAAGTGTGGACCACCGCAGTTTGCACACTTTGGTGGGGTTGTTTTGGTCTTGGTACATAAGTGAGTCGAATGTCCGTCTCCGCATTTCATACATTTGTAGTTCACGTTGCAATTCCGTTGGTGATGTCCGAAAGTCTGGCATTTATGACATTGTATTATGTTTGTCCGTTTATGTAAGGGTTCTATTTTAATTGTAAGTCCGCAGCAGTCTCGTAGGTTGTAAATTGACTTATACTGATTCGTCAGTTCGATTAGTGCCAGTGGTGCGGTAATGCCGTGTTTGCCGTTCATTCTCTTTATTTTCAGTGTCGGGTATCCTTGGTCAGTCAAGTCGTCGGTAATTTCGGTGTCAGTAATAAAGGTAGGAATGCCGCGCATAACTACCTTTAATGTCTTTTCGCTTCTAAGTTGAAATGTGTAGTATTGTATGTTTTCTTTGTCCAGTATTTGTTTCAGTGTACGGTAGTCATTGTCAGTTTTTGGTTCGATGTGAATACCAGGTTTCACAAGTTTGCTTTCTTCAGTGTTAATGTTGTTTGTCTTAAGTAAGTGTCGTATGTGTGTCCAATTGTCTTTGTCCGTTATTATTATTGGTGCAATTTTTCGTGGTTTTCGTGTGTCACTGTTTGTGTTGTGTGTTACGTTGGTTTTGTCACTTACCCTGGGAGTGCTGTTGTTTGAGGTTGACGGTTGTGGAGTGTCTTCTTCCATTTTTTCATCGGCGATGGTTTTTTGAAGTGCGCTGTACGAGTTTTTTATTTGTATCGGTGAATTTTCGTGTTCTGTTTTTTGTTTCTTCGCTGTTTTCTTCGGGATTGTAAACGCGTCGGTGATTATTGTTTCGGTTGTCGGTTTTGTTTCTTCTGTGTGTTCTGTGTTGAATGTAATTGTTGCTGCGGATTGTTTTCTTCTGTGTGAGGTGTGTTGAATGTAATTATTGAAAACGGTTTTTCGCGATCAACCATAAATATTTGCGATTGTTCGCGCAACAGACGTTGGATTTCTTCTTCGTCAATGGTATCTTCAATTATAGGTTTAGCGTCTATTAATTGCTGCTCGGTGCATCTTCTTCTGAATGATGGTCTCAGTGCCATGTTAGTGATATGAAGAACGTTATCTGATCTTTCTCCGGCCATTTCTTCCGGGTTCGTATTCACGTTGTAATGTCGTAAGTTCTCTCAACTGCGATGTTGCGAGAACAGATATCGCAGTGAGAATGAGCTATGACAGTCATGAGTCTTGAATTTTGACTTGTGGTCGAAGATGCCTCCATTTCCACACCGTTGTTATGTATATCCCAGGGTTGTGATGTGTTTGTGTCTGATTAATATCGTGTATTGTGTTTTTTGCGCGGTCATGTGTTTTGTATGTGCAGTCTGTGCGTCAGTCGTGTTTTTGCGTTTAAGTCATGTGTGTTTGTTTGTTGGTCATAATCACATTTTTTTTTTGCGTTTCAGTTGTGTGTGTGTTTAATGTGTTTTATTGTAAAGTGTTATTATTGCCTGTGTTTGTTTTACGAAGTATTGTATTTGTTCGTTTGTTGCGTTAGTCGAGTGTAGTGCTATTAGCATATTGCCTAAGGCAAGTGCTAATTCGTCAACTGTGTTATGTGTTGTTTTGTTTTGTCTTTGAGTCCAGGGATTATTTGTTGGGGGTGGTGCTGGTATGTATTTAGGTTTGGGTGCGGTTTTGTTTGTTGGGTTGTTAGGATTGTTAGGACAGTTGATGAATGTGGATAGGTGAGGACCACCGCAGTTTGCGCACTTTGGTGGGGTTGTTTTAGTCTTTGTACATAAGTGTGTCGAGTGTTCGTCGCCGCATTTCATGCACTTGTAGTTGATGTGACAGTTTCTTTGATGATGTCCGAATGTCTGGCATTTGTGGCATTGTATAATGTCAGTCCGTTTATTTAAAGGTTCTATTTTAATTGTAAGTCCGCAGCAGTCGCGTAAGTTGTAAATTGATTGGTACTCTCTCGTCAGTTCGATTAATGCCAGTGGTGCAGGAATGCCGTGTTTACCGTTCATTCTTTTAATTTTTAATGTCGGGTAACCTTGGTCAGTCAGATCGTCGGTGATGTCAGTGTCTGTGATAAAGGTAGGAATGCCACGCATAACTACCTTTAATGTCTTCTCGCTTCTTAGTTGGAATGTGTAGTATTGTATTTGTTCGTTGTCGAGTGTGTGTTTAAGTGTACGGTAGTCATTGTCAGTTGTCGATTCGATGTGTATGCCTTGTCTCACTAGTTTGTTTTCTACAGTGTTAATATTGTTTGTTTTCAGTATGTGTCGTATGTATGCCCATTTGTCTTTTTCTGTGATAATTATTGGTGCGATTTTGTGTGTTTTACGTGTTTCTGTTTTTGTGTTATGTGTGATGTTGGTTTTGTCACTTACCTTGGGTGTGCTGTTTGATGTAGACGGTTGTGGAGTGAACTCGGAGGTTTCCTCTTCCATTTTTTCCTCGGTTTTGGTATTGAGGGCGTCGTAAGAATTTTTTATTTCAATTGGTGTATTTGCGTGTTCTGTTTTTTGTTTCTTCGGGATTGTAAACGCGTCGGTGATTATTGTTTCGGTTGTCGGTTTTGTTTCTTCTGTGTTTTCTGTGTTGAATGTAATTGTTGCTATCGGATTGTTTTCTTCTGTGTGAGGTGTGTTGAATGTAATTGTTGCAAACGGATTTTCGCGATCGACCATAAATATTTGCGATTGTTCGCGCAACAGACGTTGTATTTCTTTTTCATCGGTGGTGTCTTCAATTATCGTTTTGGCGTCTATTAATTGTTGTTCTGTGCATCTTCTTCTGAATGTTGGCCTCAGCGCCATGTTGGTGATTTGAATCACGTTATTTGTTCTTTCTCCGGCCATTTCTTCCGGGTTCGTATTTACGCTGTATTGACGTAAGTGCTCTCAGCTGCGATGTTGCAAGAATGGATATCGCAGTGAGAATGAGCTATGACAGAGACCGGCACAACTTATATAGGGGGGACCGGGTTAGATGGTGGCCTGCTATTGGCTGGGGAAAATGAGCCAATGGCATGCGTCGTATGGGCGTGGTGATTCTTAGTAGAGTTCAGTAGAGTTTGCCATTTGCCACGTCGGATGTAACGTATAGCCATCGTCTCTATTGAGATTGCGGGGATGTTTGTAAATTAAAATAGATTCACGGATTTTCCTAGGGAAATAATGCGATTCACGAGACAGAAGCTTGACATCTTTGAATAGAATTTTATGACCGGAGTTGAGTTCGTGTTCTGCCAGCGCTGAACCGGCTATATGTAACAGTCTAGTACAACGTTCATGTTCGGGCACACGCACGCCGACTGGCCGCTTAGTTTCGCCAATGTACACACTGCTTAACTTCGGAGGGTAGTGCCCTAGGTTCTGAGATAGAAAATCCACGATGTACAATAGTATTGATGACCGCTTGTTTTTGTGCCGGGTGATGATGAGAAAACCCGTTCAGATATCGGTCCGTATGAGTCGGTTTCCTGTAAACCGTGTGGCCCAGTTTGCCATTGATATTGCGGGTCACTAAGACGTCTAAGAACGGGGAGACTTCCGTCTGATTCCACCTCCATGGTAAAGCGAATGTCACGGTGCTGGGAATTTAGAAAAAGTAAGAATTCATATAAAGACTGCCGCACATGCGGCCAGATGACGAACGTATCGTATACATATCTAAACCAACATTTAGGTTTTAAATGAAAGGAGCTTAAGACCTGTTGTTCGAACGCTTCCATAAAAATGTTAGCGACAACCGGGGATAAGGGGGAACCCATAGCGGCTCCCGACACTTGTTCATAGAACTTGTTTCGAAATTGGAAGTACCTGGAAGTGAGGCACACATTTACGAGTTCGGATATATCATTCGGTTTGCCGTGGGCGGCTATAATGTTGGAGATGATAGACACTGTGTTCGGGATCGGACATGATCCCGGACACAGTGTCTATCATCTCCGACATTGTAGCCGCCCAACCCGGAAACCGAGATCTACAGCTAGAGAACGACCGCGGAAACCTACACCTACAATTAATAAATTGATGCTAACAATAACCTTATTCAAAAATTTCTTACTATCTATACACTCTATTGTTGAATATTTACATGTGCCTATTTTCGTAGGAAGCTTTTCTAGATTTCAGTATTTATTGTAAGATTTCATATATGATGGTGAATTTTCAGAAAGGTCATCCTTATTCATGAGCTGTTATCAATTTGTTCTCTGTTCAAGCTTAGTTGGGCGGTATTTGCTTGTTAGATGTTTGTCTATTGTTGAATGTCTACATGTGCCGATTCTTCTAGGAAGTTTTTCTAGATTTCAGTACTAAGTATAGGATTTCGTAAATAATGGTGATTTTATAGAAGGGTGATCTTTCCTCGTGATCTATTACCTATGTTATCAATTTCGTCAATATTCGAAGTTAGGCGATATTTGCTTGCTAGACTGTCTACACAATCGATTGTTAAATGTTTACATGTGTCGATTTTCCTAAAAAGCTTTCTATATTTCAGTATTGATTGTAGGATTTCATTTATCATGGTGTACTTCATTCGTTATTGCTACCTCTATAATCCCTCGTAAGTGACACCAGTTAGATAATGCAATTAATTTTCTCTGACTTTAGAGCAATAGATTTCATTTGATGCTATATGAGTCTTTCACATGTTTAAATATATATCACAATGTAGCGACATATCCGCCTTTTGAGAAATATATAAACTTCGAATTCAAGTTTTGATAATTTTTCAAAAAAGGCTGCTACCATCAAAAACTTTTTATTTTATGGTTAAACAATGTTTCTTAAAAGGAAATGTATTATCCAAGGTCGCACAATCACATTTTAAGGTGGTACAGTTTTCCTTTTAAAACAGTATGCTTCCTCAAATGGAAAGTGCATAACTAGGTTTTGCAGCAATTTCTATAACAAATAGCTCTTATTAAATTCTTTCAAATTTTCTAATTCAATCTTTGGTATGTATATCATATATGGTTAACTTTTTAATATATTCGAAAGTCGATACACAAAACAGTATAAATCTTATTAAAATATTACTGGCAATTTCTTTTTAATCTTTTAAACTAGGTCTTTATATAACTTTTTAAAGATATTACAAGTTATTGATGCATGTAATCATTAGAATTGTTTCATGGGATTCCTAATTAAAATGTCTTAATATACATACAAGTAAATATTCATTGGTATAAACAATTTGGTTTCAATTGCCGAAAACTTTCGATCCTCAGCTATTGTACTATTAAATACACTACCACGGAAGGTTGACCAAACAGAAAAATTATAGAAAACTTAAGAAATAAAATTACAAAATAAAAACATAATTATTTCAAAAGCACATCATAAAAAAAAAATCGAATTAATAATGAAATATATTATTAATGATTTTCCATTTACTAAATCGATTTTTCGTCGAAAATTACTATTTTAGAATTGAGAACTCCTTGAACAACACGTGGCATTGTTGAAACTAAATTTTGTATTTTTCGTTTCCTTTCATCAGTGTTTTAAATGAATTCCAAGGCTGTTGTTTCGAAGTAAAATCACCTTTTCCCTAGTTCCACTTTAGTTTGTCCCACAAGAACTCGATAGGATCACATTCCGATCATTTACAAAACCTTTCTATCTTGTTTTTGTTTCAAATAATCTTTGCATATTATAGCAGTGTGCCTTAGATCATGATCATGCTTGAACGTGAAGTTTTGCTCAATTAAATGTAAACCTGATGAAAGTGCAGAATATTGTAAAACTTTTCATCATTTTCTTGCACACTTTACAAAGATCCCTAATGAAAACCAACCTCATAGTAAGATGGAACTACCTAGGTGCTTCATAAGACCTATGCAAGACCTATGGAGCATTTTTTCAGTTTGGCATGTTCAGGATCGACCAAAACTTGACGACGTTGATCCAATATTTCGAACTTCGTCAAGTCAGAGAACATTTTGCTATTGTGCTGTGTCCATTCTAATCTTTTCTGTAAAGTATCCGACGCGAAAATCGTTTACGCACCGTTACTAATCTATAACAGCCGGTTCCTCCGGTGTTATTTTCCTGTTATTTCTTTTGCTGAATAGTTATATTTGGCGATTATCTACTTCGGTGGTAATTTCAGATGTATCTGGTCATGTATTCTCAGTTTCTTCACTCCGACGAATACTATTATAGGTCGCAGAGTTTTAAATACATATTTTATCTTTCACTAATTTGCTGATCCTTGATAGCGTTTTCGTAGAGTACAATAATAGTACGTCTACACCAATTAGGTTTCCGTCTGACATTATTCACTCTACTTTTGAGAACTAAATTATTTTGACTAAACGCTTAAAATAATTCGGCACTTGCAAATTAATGATCACAATGTAATTAAGAATGGTACTGTAGTATTGCATAAAATTACATTTTGTATAGTTGTTACCTGCTTTCGACGTTTTATAGTTCTATTCAAGAAAGGGATGAATTGTCGGAACAACTACTGATTTACGTAATTCCGATGAATAAGGGTACTTTCATGTATAAGACGTAGGTACTCGAATATTATTTTTAGATTTGTAGAATTACTTAAACATTAAATTTTAACTTAATTAATTTCCTTTATACAGTACGACACAGAATAAAGTATACCGAAACTTAAAAATATATTTCTAGTGTTTGGTATAATTTGGTATAATAAAGAAATTTAAATTATTGGTATGTTTGAGACGTTTTCCTTGTATTTGAAGACAATTTTCGAATCCGTCCGCTAGTTTCTGAACATTCACCTGATAGCAGTAAGTGGTACTTCAGCAAATACTTGCAGAATTTTTTTTTGTTATTCCTCAATATCCTGGGCCACTAGATTCTGGTAGATCTTCAGCTTGAGGACGCTCTACAAAAAGGCATCAGGAGGTGTAAGATCCGGCGAGTTTAAGGGAAACGGATAATCAGTTCCTCTTGAAATGAGACGTCCAGGAAAACTCCATTGCAGAAGGAGCAAAGTTTCCTTAGCAGTATACGCAGTAGCACTGGCTTGTTGAAACAATTGAGATCCAATACGTAAATTTCTCGTACGGCAAAATCGACTTCGGTCCTCATAAAAAGGAGTCGCAATTGCTTCCTTATACCATTGCTGATTAACTGTTACACGCCCACCATGTTCATCCTCCACAAAGTGTGGGCCATTATTCCATGCCCGGAAACAGCACACCACACGTTTACATTATGCGGGACCTTTCAACAAATTCCTGCGGCTTCTCAAAACCATGGTATCGGGTTGTTTGTTTGTTAATAAATCCTGATACATGTTATTCATCGCTGAACCAAATGTTTCGTATTCCATAGCTAACGTTCCGGCGCAAAATTCTACTCTTTCTTTTGTCAGCTTGACAAAACTTGTTAACCACTTGTATACGATAGGAATAGGCCCCTGTTGGTGGCCGCTTGTTGAAAAGTGAGCAGATACAAATTGCAAGCGTGGTCCACCATTTCGCCTTATTCCGTGTGACTTGGAACATCATTCTACAATAAACGCTTTTTCTATTTCACTATTGGGTATGGTTATTGAATTTTATATTCATTTTGCACAATACTAACTATTGTGACTTTGACATAAAAGTAACATTTAAATTATCAAGGGTGCCTAGACTGGAGATCATTTAATTTTGATAGACTTTATTCTGTGTCATATTGTATTTATTTTTCTCGGTACACTTAGTTGGCTAAACTTTCGTGACTAGTGGTGCATATATTTGAAAGCACCAGCATTTACATTTTAAAGTTATGTAATCAGAAAGTGTATTTGTCAGAAAATAAAGTGGTTCTTTTTGTTTAATAAAAGAAAAAAAAAATTACAATTTTTCTATTGCATATTTTCGGGGTGAATAAAAAATACTTAAGTATCTAAATTAAATTTAATATTATTTGATATGTAATATCAAAATTAATTCAAGAATTAAAAATTGTGTTTTTCTTTTATACAATAAAAAAATAATAAGAAAATGTCAATTTTTTTATCAATAAGAGGATATCTTTTACAGGTCAATGTGTTCTGATTTGGTATACGTAATTCTATTTCCTCAACTATTGATGGTAGTTCATTTCAAGGATTACTGTAATACTTATGGCAGTTTGGCAGCGTATATAATAGCACTCTTAGTGAGAATGTCAGGTGGCGAACCACAACTCGGTTTAAAACCGTTGATTCATTATCCCGGTTGGGACGAGGAAAATGAAAGGCAACTTTTTCCGTTTAGGACCTTAGCGATGATCATATCGTTGGTAACACTTATTTTTATATCTTGGTGGTCGAAATGGTTGTTCGAAAAAGGAAAATTAGCACCTGGTTATGATATATTCAATTGCGTCGTGAACATACCTGAAGATATACAGAGGGTCGGGGAACCAGCAGAAGATGGTGAACAAATGTCTGTTATGGCTTCTGGAGGAATGGGCAAATTATATGGTACAACTTTAGTTGGTAAAGATGAAAGAAATGGAAGGGTAAATCCTGCCTTGGAAGCAGATGACGATATCTCAACATCTGAAGTTGAAAAATTAAAGAACTCGATTGGGTCCGGTGGTGGAGGCGGTGGTAATATTGCGGTTTCAAAGAATATTACGCACCCAAATGACATACAAACAACACTCTGATTAGAATAACATGTCGCGAAAGCTTACCCTATCAGCAGTCGTCCCATTCACCGAATGCTACCCAGCTTTAGAACAAATTACTACTAGACATTAGTGGTTCTTCAATGGAGCGATTCTTGGAAAGTACTGGAAACATTTATCACAAATTTTCTTTTTTCGTTATTATTCAACGAATGGTTTCTGTACTTCACACATCGAAACATATACATATCATGGAATTGAGTCCTACATATCTCAATCGAAACTAATACATATCACTGTTGCTCTTTATACAAAAATGTTATCTTATTGTATGTATATGTGTATATAATATAGTCAGTATTATAAATATTTTGAAAAATTTAAAGGATTGTTGATGTGTTATGTGGGATGAGATGGTAACTATAACATATATATTTTAAAGCAATGTTATTCATTTATTCGACTAAATCTGTGTTATATATAGTATATGTGGCTTATAGTTTATATAAATATTTGATTCCTAAATGTACAGATGAACTATAAACTATAAATAATTATACAATTGTACTATAATAGTTCAAGTAAAAAATGTACTCAATATATATATTTTGTGTAGTTGATAGATACATCACCTTCATCACCTTTATTTGTAACATTTTCAAGGCTATAATAAAAAACAATTCTATTATTTAAGTTTATGAAAGAATAATGAAATTTCATCTACCTAACGCAATAGTAACTGTGTTTAGGTTTTATTGCGATTGAAGTTTCAACTTTGCTGTTTCTGATTTTTTGCACCATTTTCATGATATATTCAAGATTTGCTCATCCTTTGTTGCTGCTGTTGGAGAAAATTAATTTTTTAACTGGAATAATAGCGCATAGGTTTTCCAATTAGATGAGTCTTGGTGAAGAATATCTAAACAAATAATTTTCTTAATGAGTACAGATTATTTTCATCTGTATATATATATATATATATATATATATATATATATATATATATATGTATATATATATATATATGTATATAGTATAGTATATATAGTATATATATATATATATATATACAATTTTTCTTAGCAGCTATTCATTATAAATGGTTAATTGTTTCTCGGAATTTGGTTTGATTACTATATATGAATTAAAAATACTAACATTAACGTTTCGACTTTTTATTGTGTTCGACAGAATACATTGTTGATAATACCAGATGTTTTCTGTAAATAATTTAAATTAATAATACATTAATAATATGTTAAATGTTACTTACACATCGGTTTCATCGTTTTCACATTTAATATGTTTTAAACTATTTTACTTAAATATACTGTGACTTATTAATTATTCAACATGCAGAAGTACACTGAAATTTACTCAACACACAGAATCTGTTTTATTTTAAAAAATTTTGTGCTTATCTCTGCCAGTAATGGTCACAAATATACAAAAAGATAACAGTTTAAAAGAACCACGAAAACAAAAATAGCCACACATTCAATTACAGAGAAGTTAAAGTAAGAAAATACAAAGCGAGATCAATACTAGAATTAATTCACATAAAAAACAAGAAGAAAACGCTGTAAATGATCGTAACGAGATTGCAAATTTATCAAAATTATATTTTCCTGTAATATAAAATATATTAATAAAATATAATTTAATTAAATGTCAACATTTAATTATTTAAAATCACCCGCACGAAAATAAAGTATCAAATTAGTGGCAGGGATAAGCCCAAATTTTTTAAAATAATACAGGTGTGTATGCCAACTAAATTGCAGTTTACTTGCAAGTAAATTGCAGTTTATGTAGAATAGCCAATATGTCACAGTATATTTAAGTAAAATAGTTTAAAATATATAAAATGTAAACCTGATGAAAGCAATATGAAGTAACATATATTATTAATGTATTATTAGTCTAAATTATTTACACAAAATAATTAGCATTGTATTATCAATAATTTATTCTGACAAAGAATAAAAAGTCGAAACGTTAATATGAGTATTTTTAATTGATAAATAGTAATCAAGCCAAATTCCAAGAAACAATTAACAGTTTATATATATAACGTGTGTATAAATTGTCGCAAAAGCTACACGCAGCAACGTTCTTCGTTTGGTTCTGAATAAAAAATCTTAATGTTAAAATGTCGTATCATGCTTCGTTTGTTTTCACGGGGTTCTTGAAGTTCAAACTTTTAGTGCGTAACTAACCTTTGCTCTTCGATATCTGTTAATAGAGATAGATGCAATTGAGTTTAAAGAAAAAAAAATTACTAGTATTATTTCGTAAACGTTTTCTTTTTGATTTAAAAGCTTGTTTTAAACGTTTATTCATTAACGTACTTTCACGAAAAACACATTTGGCAACGTTGTAGAACAATAAGTTTGTATTTCAAAGTGAGTTCAATCAAAATCATTACTGTCAAATTTTGACATTTACGAATTTACGAAGCATGATACGACATTTTAACATTAAGATTTTTTATTCAGAACCGAACGAAGAATGCTTCGTGTAGCTTTTGCGACAATTTATACACACCTTGTATATATATATATATATATAAATATAATATCTTCGTGATCTTGGTATAATAAGGTAAAATTAATAAGTCGGCGATTAAAGGTCTGGTTTACTTCAAAATATATATATTTAAAACAACCCTACATGTTTCGGCAGTACGCCTTTGTCTAGGGAATACAAAATATAAATGAGAGAATATAAAATTTTATATTCTGTCATTTATATTTTGTATTCCCTTGACAAAGGCATACTGCCGAAACATGTAGGGTTGTTTTAATTATATATACTTTGAAGTAATGAACCAGACCTTTAATCGCCGACTTATTAAGTTTACCTTATATATATATATATATATATATATATATATAATTATTTTTTGACCTTTGTATATTATAGGATATTTAGTTAGCCGGCGATTTAATATGTTATATTTTAAGCAATTCAACTCTTACATGTTTCGGCAATTACGCCTTTTTCAATGAATTTAAAATTATATATATATATATATATATATATATATATATATATATATATGTATATATGTATGTATATATGTATGTATATCCTAAATTAAATAGATCATTTAGGTCTGTAATTGTATAGTCTTCCGCCATTTTCATCTATCATTAGCAAGCTCTCTCCAATTAGCTTCACCGCTTTCTTCCATATCTTTGTCAGCCTTCTTTTTCTTTCTACTTGTACCTTCCATTCCTTAACATTTCTACCATTACAATTAAATTTCATAATTTAAATACCAACACTTAACGAGCAGATACTGGAAAACTTACGAAATTTTACATTCCATTTTAATGTATTGAGTTGGAAAAGTTTAGTTCATATTTCGTGCTTGCCAAAATTGAGATATCTAAGCGTACAACACCTTCTGACAGTTAATAATCTAGATTTTAATTTTTGAAACGACGTGGTCATGCCTACGACGTAAATGTGTTTTACTAACAATTTCAAACAAAGCCTTGGAAAATTATTTTGATTTTCCGACTAACAGCAACCTTAGAATATTGATCAGCATCGAGTAGGTAAGTGCAAGAGTCACAAAATCCAATTGATTTTTCTATCACCAATGATGAAAAAGTAAGAAAGAGTACTATTTTTCAAGACTTGTTGCTTACATTCTCGCGTATGTTGTATTGTTGGTCATGAAAAACCCGCTATGGTAACTATTTTGAAGATTCAATTTGGAAAAGAGGTTGCAGGCGACTGATTTGAATTTACACAGAAGGATAACATTAAAGGGTTAGATAAGAAATGAAAGATATAAGGAAGCTTTTGGGCGTAAAATTTGTCAAAGAAACACTAGGAGAATGTCAATGTGTTTTTTTACATTTAATGAAAAAAAAACACATAAATTAAAAGAATATTTGAACCAAACCATTAAGAAAGGCTAGAGTGGAGAAACAAAGCAAAAATGAAATGACTGAATGCACAAATATTAAGAGAGGCAGGAAAGTACTGGAATTTTGCTAAAGAAATAGGAAAGAATGGAGAGATTTTGTGTAGAAAAAATGCAAACAGAAAAGAACAAGTAAAACCTCAGGGTGCTAGGATAGAAGAGGAGCTTATTACGTATGCATGTATCATAGTTATTTATATACTGGCATGTCCATAGAAATGCTTTTCCGTTTTAAAATAAAAAATGGTAATAAAAGTACATTAACGCTTTTAATTAGCAATAATTAATGTCACTTTATTTGTACATTAAAATATGACTAATTGCAAACGTTTTTCAAACCAATAATCATTTGTAATAACGCAAGTTATTCCATATTCAAATGTCTTTTATAAGTTATTGAAGTACGCCTAATTTTGGGATGCCTATATATCTATAATGTCGCAGCAGCATCAAAGATATTCATAAGTTTCACAGATGCATAAATTATGAATTGGTGACAAAACAACAGAGACTGAAAGATCATATATGTATAGTTATAAAATTAGTTCAAAACCTATGGCTATGTAATACATTAATTGACAATTCAAATATCTTAACACAATGTTGTTCGATATCTTAAATGTACATTTCTGCAACTAGGTTGTCATGATGTGATAAGGGATTTGGATTCTTTTAATATTTTATTTTTGTTTAAAAATTAATGTGAATTATAGATTCAAAAATACATTACAAACCATAAATTTAGTAAATAATAAAAGGACAATATAAAAACTTGTATTTATTCATGCTAGGGTAATATATGTTATTTATTTAATAGATACGAGTATATGTATATTGTGTTTCTTCTTGTTTAAATTGTTAATAATCATCCAAATACAGAGAGTAGATAGTTCAAATAATTTGTTCGATAATTTAGAATAGCCCTGTGTACATAGTAAATAAATGTATTTTGTGAGAAGAATTTACCAAAATAAACAACACTGTTTTTAAATGTTCCTTTTTGTAGTGATAATATTTTTGTAGGGTTACGCACAAGAGCTACGTAACTACCTTAAAGAAAGTCTTCTGGTTAAATGTGCTTAAATGGAAAAATTAAAAATTCTTATGGTTGTTGTGAGTTGTTCATAAATAGAAATATTAAAATGTTATTAATTTCACATTCTATAAGAATTTTACATTTGTACATATAGATTACAAAGTCTTCTATTGCCACATACTCTGTTATAATTAATTATTTTGTGTCTCGTTACGATTTCAGATCTTTTCATTAAATGAAATGTGATCACTACTGTTAAATTATAAAGATATATGTATGTATATGTTGAATGCGTTGTTGTAGTAAGCAAACGAGGTGGTACTGTTGATAATTCATACATATCCAACTATGATAGCCTTGCTCTATACCGGGTGTTCGGTGTATTTACATTACCAAAGAAAAACCTTTAGTACCTAGGTAAAACTGGAATATATAAAATTATATATATATACATTCTTGTCAGTAATAAAAATGGAAATAAAGACTAAATGATGTACCTCCTGTCTTTTCTTTTAAATTTCATATGCTGGAACAAGCGTCTACTGAGAAAGGTAAGTATGTTTATCTACATATATAAGGAAATTATATCTATCCAAGGGGGCACTTATATGAATAACAATAATAATTTTAGATTAATCATGCTCACCATGTATGGGGTATTTGATAGGAACGTGGCTTTTAAATACAAAACTTTCTTTCCGCAAAAACATTTTATTTTTCTACATAATCGCCGCAACTATATAGGATGTAAATGAAATATGCCTGTATACTTTAATATGTAATAGATGTAATAATATTAAATATAAAATGCAAATGCACGAAAATTCTTAGCTCGAACGAGATCAAAGAAAAAAAAATTAATAATGCGCGTGTCCCGATCCGACTCTGGTAAATTTAGTATTCCTTTATAATTGCAGCGCTACTCCTACTGAAGCGTAATGGTGGGAGTTGTAGATGCAATGATGCATACTGTAAGTCATAAGTAGAGCTGGGGATGTTTGCGGTGTGCCAGGATAGTATTCAGTTAAACGCACGAATAAAATGACCTTGTTTCGATCGGTGATGCATGCGTGATTTTATTGCTTTACATGCATTCGCTATTTATATCACTTAGGTATGTCAGTTATGTGTACTGTATATAAATAACATACTTACCTTATTTACGATTATTATAGCATAGCGCCAAGTGGATAAGACTTGCAGTAAGTTTGTAGCATTAGATACGTTTCCATATTTGTAGCGGTGAGCGATTTACGCCGTGATAAATAAATTTTTTTATATTTTGAGAAAGACCGCTCGACATCTACGGATGTAACACACGCACAATTGAAATAATCTTTTTAGATAGAAACCGAATCTACACTTGCACCATTACTAATTTGTTTTAATCTGGTAAAATCAAAATCATTGTTTATTACACTCTCGAACTTTTCTATTACATTAACATTTTTGTTGTCATTTACTGCGCATAGCTGGGCGTGTACATCGTTCAGTATTTGCAGTAACTCCGCTAACGATAATGCAGTATTTTGAAATTTCTCGATTGCGTTAAACAATCCTATATGATTGTTATAAATAGTTTGTAAATCAGCATCAAGGGAAGGGTTTTGAAAGAGTCTCTGGCTTTCCTTAATGGCTACAGCTTCGGCAGGATTGAATTGTAGAACCACAGATTTTATTTGTTGGAAATACTTGGCATAATAAAATGCCGCCTTTAACCAACTTCCCCAACGTGTAAGGATTGGCTCTGGTGGTTCGGGAATACCAGGGCACCGACTGTGAAACTCTCGAATTCGTTTGGTAGATTTTAGAAACACTTTTTTTGTGGTTGCTATTAATGCATCCACCTCTGGATAACATTGCCGAATAGTTTGTGCCACAAGGTGTAAAGCATGAAGTTTACATGTCACATGCAAAAGTCTCTCACAATCTGCTTTAAGAAAACGGCCTACAGAACGCATTGTCGCAGCACCATCGCTCATAAACATCAGGAGTTGATTAGTTGAAACGAAATTTTTGTAGCGTATCGAGCATTACCTTCGCAATTACTTCGCTAGTGCACTTTTCCAATCTTTTGCTGGCTAATAAAATGGGAAATGTTGATTTGACAGGATCTAGTACACGCACTATAATATTCACAATAGAATGTTTTTTTCGATCTGTCGTTTCGTCGACACATACCCATAACTGTTTATCATTTACTACTGCTTTCATTCTGTTTTCAATGTCCTCACGCACAATTGGTAAATAGGTGAGTAACGTTCTCCGCGACGGTAGCTTTTTGTTGGAATTGTATTTATTCCAAAAGTCGTGAAAGGCTTTTTTATCTAGCAGGTGAACTGGCACATCGCATACGAGTAGCATTGTCAATAAATCGAAAATGAATTGCGTTTTAGACAGCACATTATTCTTTTTGTCTTTGTGGTGTACACTTTCAACATGTCTTTTACAGTCGTATTTGTCCCAGCAAAGTAACTGTTTATCGCATAATTTACAAACCACTTTTGCTCCATTATAATACAAATCGGGAAAGTCTCGGATAAATTTCTTCACGTCGTTATACAATGGGCGCTTTCTTGGCTTGGGCACGTCCGTCATACTTATTAAATAGAGCTCAAGACAACACACGATCACGTTGCCAGTTCACGACTAACTAAAGTGTTTCGCTGCATCGTGTTTATACGCTTGTGGGGATGCACTACATACGGTCCTGCCGTACCGCAAACATCCTCAGCTCTAGTCATAAGTCAGTCTGTTATCAACTTCCATGAAGTACGGCTTATTCATATCACGAATTAACAGCTATCGTCTTACTATACGCTGAAACAGGTGAAAATGTTATAGCTTCTAGACGTATTTATAAAGGGGTGGTTTCCGAACCGTAGATGTCTATAAAATGATTTGATTTTACAAACCGTGTACAGATTGAGAGAGCTCGGCACGTTGCATCCAAGTTATAAAGGCCGTGGCCGTGGCCGTGAAAGACGATCTTCGGCAACAGTCTTCTTTTCCCATATCCGTGAAGACCGAGCCGTGTTACCTAAAGCGTGTACAAACTTCGAAAGTTTACGGATCGAACATCTCCTTTCAGCATTCCACCTATTTCACATAAATTTTCCCTTTTTAGTTTCTATTATTCTGGATCTTAGAAACCAATGAAACTTTTTACGCTGTGTTGTTTTAAAATAATCCTCATATATATACATTGTTGAGGATACATTTAATATCCTTTCGTAATATTTTAATTTCAAACATTTTTTATTGTTAAATATAAATAGATCTACGATATAGAACTTAAACATAAACACTTCCAATTTTATAAAATATTTAGCGTTCATTTTCGAATTTAAACCACTGTATAACGTACTTTTATAACACATTTAAATTGTAAAAACTTTCTTTAAGAATTCTTTATATCTGCAAATTTATTTATTACCTACATGCAGCTCTTATTACCTAGGGTTATTAATAATCGTCATCTTTTTCCAAATTTATTTATTGCTTTGTAACGGGTGTTCAGAAACATTCGAAGTCAAGTGGGCTCTGAACAAAAAATCGTATATCTTTACTTAAGTACATTTGCGTGTATGATAACCTATAAAATTGTATTAAGTAAATGTATTAATCTATATCAGACATGACTTCATATTTTCAAGGACTACTTTGACTTCGAATGTTTCTGAACACCTGTTATATCAGACCGTTTCCTTATTGCCAAGAGTTATTAGTGAATGCATTCAAGGTGGGACGATATTTCGTCTGACCACCCATTGTTAACTAAATATGTATGATAGGATCCCATTACTGTGCAAAGGAATTAACCGGAGCTACATACTTAGGTTTGTGATACCTACTAATACACTATGACCGTAAATATACAGTACCGAAACTGATCAAATTAAACGAAAACTAGGAACAAGTAATGCTGCGGGTTTTAGAATCACCGAAAAAAAGTATACGTAGAACTGCCTTAAAACTGGATATAAAAAGAGAATCTGTGGGTTTAGGGCTTAAGGATAGTGGTCGTTTCTCCTACAAAATTCAAAAGTGCCATAAACTGAACCAAAATAATAGAAAACACAACGTTTAGTTTATTGCGCTCAGATCCTGGCTTACATTTATGAAGATGATGGGTTCTACTAATGTCTGGCTTTCAGATGAGTCGCATGTTTCACTTTCTGGCCATATTAACAGGCAGAGTTTTAGAAACATTGAGTTTAGTCCTCCCGAGTAATTCATTGAAACACCATTTCATGAACAAAGCGTGATCATATGGTGTGCCTTTTCTAGAAATGGGATTATCAGCCCTTATTTCATAACTGATCATGAAGGGCGAACTGCCACCGTCAACAGTGAAACATATCAACAGAAAGTTCTGGGGTCACACTGCTGGTCAATCGGATTAGGGATCATTTTGGCGACAGAGTCATTTCCCTAAAAACAGATTTTAATTATCCTTCACATAGCCCGGACCTTACTCACTTGGATGCAAACATCTGGGGCATGATGAAAACAGTAATTTTTCAAAACGATCCACCCACTACGTTTCCAGAATTAATAATGGCAATTATTCGTTTCTTCCGAACTTTGCAACAACCAACATTTGAAAACATGGTACGAAATCTCCAACACCGCTTTGAGTTGTGCGTCCAGAATGGTGGGCATATGCAGCATATCATTCTGTGTTAATTAATCATACTGTACTTAATTAGTAATGATAGTTTAGTTATTTGTTTATTAATATAAGATCTTTAAAACACTATCGTAAACCTTGAGTATGATTGCTTAAAATAGTATAAAAAACTCGTTTCATAAGGCCTTTTGCCGCACTCGCTCTTTAGAAAACTCGCCGCTATCGCGGCTCGTTTTCTAAACTGATCTCGTGCGGCAAAATGGTGCCTTATGAAACTTGTTTTTTAATATACTATTTTCTATTTTGCGTTCGAAATGAACTCATTATGAAACCCAAAACAGTATCGAAATGAGCTTCATTTCGATACGCTTTTTTTCATTTTTCAATGTTGGCGTTGTTCGAATACAGAAATAAATATCATTGCTGTCATTTGATTTTAAGAATTTATGTACATTTGACAGATATGATATATGTCCGTATTTTACACAAACAACGTATGTTGTATACAATTGACAACAACATATATATGTTTCTATGTCACTCATGTTTATATTTTTAAATGAAATATCAAGTAATGTTAACGAAAATTAATAAATAATATGTAATATAATATACTTCGCGGATAGCAAGATTTAAATTTGAAAATGTCAAGTATCAATGTGACCAACTGCATGCTTTATATAAAAACTAAACTCTGAACTTTCAAATTAAATAATTCCAATTTAAGCAATTTATTAATGTAAATAACGCAAAATAGAAAAAATAGTATAAAAAACTCGTTTCATAAGGCCTTTTGCCGCACTCGCTCTTTAGAAACTGATCTCGTGCGGCAAAATGGTGCCTTGTGAAACTTGTTTTTTAATATACTATTGTGAACGTGTCCGAAAATATCTATATATAAAGATATTTTCGGACACGTTCACAAAAATATTAATAGTGAACCTGTATTTGTGTTCTTCACACCAGGTTTTTAATAATATTTTATATTATTAAAAATACCTTTGTATTATACAAAACTGGTGGGGTTTACCTACTCATGTATGTTTCAATTATTCTGATATATAAAGAATTGCTGTTTTTTTTGTGAGTGAGAAAGTCTGTCAAGAAATTACCACTACATCGTTAAGAACTTGAGTGTCAGGACTTAATTTATAGCCAGACAAAAGAATATACTTGATAAGTAACTAGTTGAATTGTTGGACATTGATATCAGAAAGTGCCAAAGAACAGTATAAAAGAAAAGTAAAAAGAAAAATATTTTAGACAGGATGATATCAGGTACTTTTCTAATCGTTTTTCTATTTACAATAAAGCAATTTTTTAAAGTTTGCATTAAGTTTTTTTTTGCTTTAGTGATACGCCACAGATATTCTGTCAGAATATTATGAATGTTAAGATTGACACAAAAAGTCAGGTTTGCAGTAGGTAAATATTCAAAAAGCAAAGCAACTTGATAGCAAATCGTGCGAAATTTAACGACCACGATAGTACGTATCTAATTAATATTATTTCATTTGCTTTTCATTATGTTTATCCAAAACCTGACGTTTCAGAATAAATTTGTTGTTATTTCTATTGTTCTTTTTCTTCTTCTTCATTCTTTTTTGAATCATTTTGCTTGTTCACTGAAGGGGTAATACCTCTTTGCAATGTTGTCGCTCTATTGTTTTCTGTGTCCGCTGATGCTTCTTCTGCCACTTGGTGACTTATCCCTTGCTATCTTAACTAGTCATCTATTCTCCTTATATGATCGCTCGACTCATTCCTTCTATGCAATGTCCACTCGTTTATTTATCACACATCACATTTGTTTCTGATCTCATCGCTCCTTACTCGGTCTCTTAATGTATTACCTGTAATTCTTTTTAAAATTCTCATCTCTGTTTTCTCGAGCATCTTCTGTATGTTCTGTGTGTAGAAGTAGGTACAGGGCCTTGTTCTCGATGCGTACGTCATCATTAGTCTTATAGTAGCTTTACACATTTTTGACTTCATTACTGTGTTGATGTGTTGCCTTCGCTATATGGTGTTGTTAAGGCGTCCTGCTATCTTGTTAGCCTTCGGTACTTGATGTTTTACTTCTCTCCACGTCTCCATAGCTGGGCAACTTGGTACCAAGGTATTGATCTCCGGTACTTGCTTTATGCGGATACCATTAAATTCCAACTTGCATCTGATCGATTCTGTGTTAATCCCAATTGTTTTTGGTTTTTAGGTAGAGATTACCATATTGAATACCTTAGCTGAATGTTGAATCTGTGGATCAGTTTTTGGAGGTCATCGGCATTCTGAGCCAGTATTGCATCATCCGCGTATCAGGATATTTTGATTTCGCTATTCCCTATTTTGTATCCTCTTTCCCTATCAACACTCCCGATAATTTCGTCCATGAATAGGTTAAACACCAGAGGGCTCAGTGAGTCGCCCTACCTTATCCTGTTGCCCATGTCTATGTGGTCCGTAGTTTGCCCATCTATTCTGACTACCATCTTGTTGTTTTGGTAGATTTTCTCAATTGTTTTGATGATATCCAACAGGATTTCTTTGTTGTATAAAAGATGAACTATGTCCCTACGTCTTGCTTTGGTTACTCTAATTCTATCAAACAGAGAAATGCTGGGCTTATAGTACTCTAGAGCCTTCTCTGTGATTTGTTTTATGACAAAAATCGCATCGTTACACGATCTTCCTGTACGAAAACCCTGCTGCTCATCTGCTAGGTTTATCCTTTGCGTTATTTGTTCGTGGAAAATTTTGGATGTGAGTTTAAGAATGGTATTTAGTCGTTTTTACCTTTGTAGTTCTCTGGTTGCTATTCATTGCTCCTTTTGAATAGTTTAGTATGCTCGTCGTCCACTCTCCTGGTATTTTATTGTGTTTTATGATTTTGTTGATCAGTGTAGTCAGTTGTTCCGCCATCGCTGGTCCATCATATTTCAGGAGTTCAGTCGAGATTTTATTCGATCTATTGTGAAATCTATTGTTAGAACTGTAGAAGAATCGGAAATTATATATAGTTTCTAAAGAAAAATAAAAATGTGAAAATTTGTTGACTAGTGTAATTTACCTCCAGTATGCATAAATGCATAAATTCCAGTATGCATCTGTTTGAATTGTTGAAATTCATATGTATGGCAATGTACGAGAGGCATTTTTAAAGTAAGAACCGTTTTTAAGTGGAGTAACAGCAAATTTATTTATGAACATAAATTGTATCAAAAACTGAAGTATGAACATATTTTTACTTTTCTACATAGTCACCAAGAATATCTAAGCATTTGTTAAGTCGTGGCACTAGCTTTTGGAGCCCCTCACCATAGAACTCTGCCGCCTGAGCATTTAACCAGTTAGTAACAGTTTCTTTCAACACGTCATCATTTTCAAATCGCTTTCCACCAAGATATTCTTTGAGTTTAGGAAAAACATGAAAGTCTGATGGTGCCAGGTCAGGGCTGTAGGGGGGGATGGTCCAGTAATTTCCATCGAAATTTGTCCAGTTGCGTCTTTGTCGTTGCTGCAGTGTGAGGACGAGCGTTATCGTGAAGCAGCACGACGCCACTAGACAGAAGTCCCCGCCGGCGATTTCGAATAGCGCGCCTAAGCTTAGTTAGTGTATCGCAATATCTCTCAGCATTTATGGTCATTCCTCTTGGCAGAAAGTCAATCAGAAGAACGCCTTTCCGATCGCAAAAGACCGTGGCCATGATTTTCCGTGTCGAAGGTTCTTGTTTGAATTTTCGCGGATTCGTTGGTGAATTTGAGTGATGCCATTCACTGGATTGACGTTTAGTATCTGGAGTGTAGTACGCTACCCACGTTTCATCACCGGTAACAATATGATTCAAGAACTCATCACCACTCTTATCGTAGCGCTCCAAAAAGACAAAGAATATGCCAAACGCTTCTTTTTGTGTTCTTCTGTCAACATTTTTGGCACCCATCTCGCACAAATTTTTTTGTAATGAAGTTTGTCGGAAACAATGTGATAAACAACCGATCTTGAAACTTGTGAAAGTTTCCCATGAAGCTCGTCAATCGTAAAGCGCCGGTTTTGGCGAATTTCCTCATCAACTTTTTTTTCCAAGTCTTCATCAATGACAGTTGGTCGGCCAGATCGTTCTTCATCATGAACATTTGCTCTTCCTTCATTGAAAAGCCTACACTATTTACGCACATTACTGTCATTCATTACACCTTCACCATAAACTTGAACAAGCTGCCGGTGAATTTCGGCGGGACGAACTTGTTTTGCGTTTAAAAACCGAATAACCGAGTGCACTTCACAATCGGCGGGATTATTGATTGACATGGCGACAAACAAAGCAGTGTTACGATAGAACCAACAGTGGCAGAGACATGAAATCAACTGACTGCGTAGTTGGGGACCGGGCAAGAGTGGCTGACCTAGAGCGGGCGTCACGTGACAGCCTGCGCAAACGGTTCTTACTTTAAAAATGAGCCTCGTACATGCCACGTTATTATTCAGGGAACTGCCTATTACTATTAAAACCGTGGAAATTTCTTAAAAAATTTTTAAAATTTATATATTTTCCTAGTTTTTTCTTTTCTGTGTTTCAGAAAGCACGAAATTATTGATTTTTAGTGCATATTTACGTATTTATAGTCGATTGTATTCAAAGAAAATATTAATTTTCATTACAACGGTAATACGTACTAACATTTTTTATTTAAATTATAATTCCATATTAACATAACTCGTCGGTACTTTTGTAAAATTCATTATACCCAATTCAGTAATACTGTAACTTCAGACTTCAGGCGAATTTGCATAAAATTCCATTGACGTTAGAGTACAAGTGAGCTAAGAATAGTAACACTTGACACATAAATATTAATTTTTGTGACACATTACGCCCAGATTTGATGAATATAATGATGCAGGAACTTGCTAATAATGTTAATAATAGTTTATTTCAATATGCGTATTTTACATGAAGAAATGTGCTAAAGTACTAATACAAAAAGTTTATATAATTATGTAATAATTCAAAAAGTTATATATATTTTAAAATATGATTATAAAGTTCTTTTTAAATTTGTGTTTAAACATAATTCATAAGAAATCGTTAATCAGGAAATAGATAATTTAATTCTAAAGTTTTTATGAAAAATAGTTACTACATATAGATTGGACATACGGTAATTATTGTTTCTTGTAAGAATTTATGGATGATAAGTCTTTCTATATTAGTCAGCGACCTATGACCTATGATCTATGCGAACCTATGACATGCGTATACTCTCTATGGACTGTACACTCGGTTTCCTTAAACAACCTTAAGTAGTTGAATGTTTGACACCAGTATGATATAGGTATAGGTACCTATATAGGTATACATTTCTATTCTACGTACAGACTGTATTATTTCAAGTATTATTTCAAAATAAAATCTACTTAAATGTAATATTTGTAAGAGATATTAATAATAAAAGATATTTACAATAAGTTTAGTTATAAAAATTAACTGGTATTTTATAAAACAGGAATAAATAAATAGATTAATTTCTAAAATTAACTTATCATTTCAAAGTAAATAAAAGAACTCCTTAAACGCCAAATTAGTTTAATATTTTGAAATAAATATCGAAGAATATAATTTTAAACTGAATTTACTTTAAAATTATGTATTAAAAGTCCAAATCATAGTCTGCAAATGTAGTAAATAAACTGATTAATCTTTAAACATAAATCCAGTTAAAAAAACAAATTCTGAAATAGAATTATACGAACTATATACGAGGACGATTCGTAAAGTAGGCTTCGTTTGATTATTAAAAAAAACCACTAATACATGATGAGGTTTTTTTTATAAAAACAATTTTTAGCTATTTTTCTTCCCAGCTGCCATTAAAATTGAGACATTTTTCATAGCGATGAACCAGATTTTTAAAACTCTCTTAATAGAACTCTGCCGTCTGTGAATTAAGCCATGCTGTAATACTGGTTCCTCGTTCCATAAAGTCTACAAGAAGGACACTTTCTTGTCCTAAAAGGCAGTGACCATGACTTTTCTCACAGAAAAGGTTTGATGGCACTTTAAAGATTTCCTCGTAGGCAAGTTAGAACGACTCCACTGCATTGAATGTCTTTTTGTCTCAACGTTGACATAAGCTATCCAAGTCTCATCACCTGTTACGATACACCTGACGAAATCTTCACCTTCAACATCGTAACTGTGAGAATAGTTAGTGCCGATCCAATTCTTTTTGCTTTATTGTCATCGGTGAGAAGTTTTGGCACCCATCGTGAATAAAATTTGTGTTAGTCTAAATGTTCAATAGCAACCTCGTAAAAAATTGTACACGAAATTTGTTCACTCAGTTCTGTGATAGTGAATCGCCGATTTTAACGAATTGTTTCCTCGGCATTACCTACAAGTTCGACACTTGGTCTTGCACTCCGTTCGACATCATGGACATTAGTGAGTCCTTTTCGTTTTCTAACCATACTGTCGCTCATTACATTTTCACCATAAATAGAACAAGGTTCACGATGAATCTCAGCAGCCTACATCTTCTTTGTACACAGAAATCGGATAACAGCTCACGATTCATATAAGGCGGGATTTTCAATTGTGGCAGGCATTTTAAATGATCAAAATTGCAAGAAAAAATGTCCGAACGATTCGCTCACTGGTACTGCCAGACTCACACTGACCCAAACTACACTGTAGCTCTGCGAACGCGCCAAAAATCCTCACACTGCTCACTGGGCGGAAACGGAACTTATTTTACAAATAGCCCTCGTATATATCAAAATAAATCGTATTTGAAATTGAATTTTATTGTAAATAAATAATTTAACAGATGTTGAAATAATCCCCCATTTTGCTCTCGATTGTATGATAATGGTCGTACACGTGAGAGCATATCGACAGTAATACTATTACAGGTGGCAATCATTATTTGTATGTGTACAATCTGCTTTAAGTAACTTCACAAAAAAGTCTGGCGGAGTCAAATGCGGAGATCTGGTATACCATTGTCAGAACATAGTTAGAAAATGTTTTCCTTTAAAAACGCTTTTACTATTCTCGCAGTATGTGCAGAGAAATTGTCTTGTTGAAGTCATACATTATCGAAATCGATATTAAGATCACGAACTGCAGAAACAATGAAATTATTTAACATATTCAAAAATTTTTGCACCTTTATTGCCATCAATAAAAAATGCTTCAATGATGACATATTGCAGTGGAATTTGCTTTGAAATTGCTTATTAATTTTAATTCACACTACAGCTTATATTGCCGGCTATTCAGTCTAGTAGAATCCACGAACTCCCATCTCATGAATCGTTCCTTGCGGAATAGGTCCAAGTTTTTTTTATTTGAAAATAAAACAATGAATGTCAATGAAAGATCTTAATTAGTTAATTTAGAAGTTTTTATTAAAAAAAAATAAAAAAAATCCCTCTACCGAGTGTATAGGGTGCTAAAGCATCATTAACAGTAGCAATGGGGAAACACTCTTTGTGAATAATGACTCGCACACAGAGAAAAACCCCTTGTGACACTCGAACAAAATTAAAACTAATAAATACTAGTGAAATTTGTCAAGTCTGACCTCTACTTTAACCCCTACAATCAAATGTCAAAAACAACCAAGTTTTCAAAACCCGCGAAAATTGAATTTTAGTCGTGCGCAAAAATAACACAAGAAGGTCAACCCACAATACAGAAAACTCCAACCTTGAATTCAAAACGTTCTCGAATATTATTTTTAAAAAAAAACTCCCCTTACAAAAAACATGACAATTTTCTCTAATACCCATATACTACTTTCAAATATATAAATTATTACAAGAAATACATGAAATTATAATAATGATAATAATCGTGATATCAAATATATATAAATACAATATTTTTATCAAACTTACATAGATCTATGCACCATTAAAAACTACGTGAGAGATATCTTATTTATAAGAACATTTTATAATAACCAAAACTCTCGCAAAAAATCGAATTAAGATTAACATGCACCTCACACAAATGCATAAACAAAATACACCCCGATTTTACAAAATAAAGAATAAAATTGAGTATTTTATTCTTTAATAATCCGATCACTTCAAACGTCAAGATATCTCTAACAAAAATGAAATTTTTAACATCCACCTGAATATCCCTACCAACTATAAAATCAAAAATATACAGACAATACACATTTTAATAATAATACAATATCCGGGAAAGCGGCAACTTCAATCCTCTGATCAACCTAAATATACGAGGATGGATCAAAATTTCAAACATAATAACATTTATCACTTATAAAATAAAATATATTTATAACGATCCCCGTCTGAAATAAATAAACATAAAAATTGAAATAGATAATTTTAATAAATGTACTACATAAAAATTTTAATATCGTTCAATCATTTTCCTTTCTTGTCCAACGAAAAATCCATGGCATGATTCACCGAAGTTATCCGAGAACAAAGTTAGAACATTCCTGAGCTTTTTTCAAGGATAAAATTCCAGCACTACACTCAAGACAGTGACGCACCCTGTCTTTGTTCCCCGCACTAATTTGTTGCATTGTTGCTGAACAGGACCATCCTCGTTCTGATGCTGTAGTGTGGTAAACGGTTTCAACTTCTCCATATACATTCTGTATATAATTTTTATTAATATAAATGTCTTATTTGACTTAAGACATTTTATCTTTTATGTCTTTTTACTTGACATAATTTATTTAATGTCATATAGCTTGACATTCTCGAATGGGCTTCGTTACACACATCATAGACGAAGGAACACGCCGAAGTAACAGTCATCCTCGTCGAATATTCGAGCACTCTCTCGATCTCATGGACATGAACATCTCCAACGAATTTTCATAGATAAATTAACTCCTATATAAAAATGTCCATATGCGGGTGACATTTTTGTCACTTTGACAGCGATAAAAACCTACATAGCTTTTTATCACCGATAAAAATGCTTCTTCCTCCGATAAAAATGCTTCTTCCTGTTACATATCTAGTAGCCCTGCATCACTTAATTTATTTTGGCAGCTGACAGGTAATAACTATTAAGTATCGTTGAACGTAAAATACGAGTCGGTTTGGGGAAATTTCAACAAATATCAAAAGATCAATACTGCAAAACACAAGAAATACAAAATCGTCAATATGGAGACAATTTAAAAAGTTTTATTCATGTCGTTAATTTATCTTGCCAAAAAACACTCGAGCTTTTCTTTCAATCGGATAAATTTCTTTTTAACTCAATATTTTTCCAATCAGTAATTTCGCTCGAAAAACTTACATTAGAAAAAATCGCTCGACTATCGTCTCGCGATTTTTTCATGTAAGTTTTTCTCGTCAAATTACTGATTGGCAAAATAATTTCGTTACAAAGAGAAATTTATCCGATAAAAAAAAAGCTCTTGTGTTTTTACTTATGATAAAAGAAAAACATAGCATCAAAATCTCATATATCAAATCATTTTTATAAACAAATTCATAACACCATTAATTCCCAAGCAATAACAATAATAATAATAATAACAATCATATCATAAGCTTAATTTCTTCTTCCTATATATTTATATAATTTTAATTTTAATCTTTCAACGCAATTCCCATAATCAACAATTTTTTTATACGCAGATAATTCTAATTAATTAATTATATCAACAATAATTTTTTTATCATAACTCATCCTGTATATATCCATTTACTCAATCCAATTTATTACCAGGTCAGTTAAATCAGCACTTCGTATACAGTCCTAATCAAATATATTTATTCATTAACCTTTTTAACATGCCAATAATTCTTTTTTATAAGTTCATAAATACCATAATTTTATTTCAACAATATATATATATATATATATATATATATATATATATATATATATCTCTATTATCATAATACTTTTTTTCATATATCACGACGAAATTTTATAAATTTTTTCCATATTCAACATCATATAACTTTTTATCACGACGAAATTCTGTAAACACCTTTTTATTTTACCTACTTCCTCTTCTTATACTAATAATCTTAATTCTAATTATCCTTTACGTTAAATTCATTTCAATATCCTTTATCAACTCCTATTACATTTTCCAAATTTTATTTATATCCTTTAGTACATCACATTCCAATTAATTAAATCAAAAGCAAAAATCCTTATATCTCGCATATTCATCTAAATAGTTTACAACGAAATTTCTCATTAAGTTGGGCCTATTTGAAATATCCGACAGTAAATAAGTTTTTATTTATTTCTCTCGTTACGTCTATTTTTTTATTAAACCCAGGTCGAGGACCTTTAAATCTAGTCCACTTGTGATTACCTATAAGTCTAATACTTTTGTATCTATTACCTTTATACTTTTTATTATCTACAATAGTTTCTTTACTAACTTCTTTATGATAATTATTGCTATTTATTCTTTCTAAATTATAATTGCATCTAATATCTTTACTATTATTGCTTATTGTCTCTGGTAACGTTTCCCTTCTTATATTCTTTTTATTATAATCTATCCTACCTGGTGAAGCCATTCTATTCTTTCTCTTACCATAATTATCTGCTCGTTGAGGACTTGAATAATTACTATTATTGTTATTATTTTCCATTCTAGAATATGGAGTTCTATTAATATTTCTATCTATATAATTATTCTGATATCTATTATTATACTCCATGTCATCTACTCTTTTTAACAGTTCAACAAACTGTTGCATGCCACTAATGTTTTGAATGGCTACTGCCTGACTAATTTGTTCATCAAAATGGATACTTAATTGACATATTAGATCTCTATTAGTAATTTTAGGTTGCAGATATTTTAAAATTGCGTGTCTCCTCATAACATACGACGCTCGTGACTCGTTACTATTACTATTATATCTACCAACTAATAAATCATTTCTTACCATCGTTTGTCTTGTTGTTCCCCAGAATTGACTGGTAAATCTGTCCTCGAACTCCTCCATCGTCTTCACCTCATCCGAGATCATGTCCCACCAGGTCATCGCATCGTCCTTGAAACAGTTCCCTATCTTTTGGAGCTTCTTTTGGTCCCCTGGCACATCCTCTAGACTTTATTTTAATTTTTTTAGAAAACCCATGGGATTTGTATTTGCCATACCATAAAATTTCGGCAATGGTTCATTTTGTACTGGTACAGGGATGAACACAGGCACATTCGCTTCGTTTTTTTCCTTTTTCATTTGATCGATTTGTTTCTGCAAGTACGTTACCTTTTGTTCCTGCCATTCTCTTTTCTCCTTTTCTTCTAAAAGTTGACCATTCAATATGCCTATCATTTGCATCATAGTATGCATCATGTCCAGCATCCCTTGACTGCTTTCTCCGTCGCCCCCTCCTTCATGTATGTAACTAGCATTACCCATTCTTTGTTTCAAATTTTCCATTATATTTTCCATATTTGAATTATATTGTTTTATTTCTGTTTCTACCAATTATACGTTGGACTCGCCAAAATTGTGCAGTCCAATTATTAACTTATTTATTCTCGCACCACGTTGGGTTAGCCAAAATTGTAAATTTTGGCATTTGCTTTTCTTCATACGCCGACACGTTGGGCTGCCAAAATTGTGCAGTGGAATTTGCTTTGAAATTGCTTATTAATTTTAATTCACACTACAGCTTATATTGCCGGCTATTCAGTCTAGTAGAATCCACGAACTCCCATCTCATGAATCGTTCCTTGCGGAATAGGTCCAAGTTTTTTTTATTTGAAAATAAAACAATGACTGTCAATGAAAGATCTTAATTAGTTAATTTAGAAGTTTTTATTAAAAAAAAATTAAAAAAATCCCTCTACCGAGTGTATAGGGTGCTAAAGCATCATTAACAGTAGCAATGGGGAAACACTCTTTGTGAATAATGACTCGCACACAGAGAAAAACCCCTTGTGACACTCGAACAAAATTAAAACTAATAAATACTAGTGAAATTTGTCAAGTCTGACCTCTACTTTAACCCCTACAATCAAATGTCAAAAACAACCAAGTTTTCAAAACCCGCGAAAATTGAATTTTAGTCGTGCGCAAAAATAACACAACAAGGTCAACCCACAATACAGAAAACTCCAACCTTGAATTCAAAACGTTCTCGAATATTATTTTAAAAAAAAAACTCCCCTTACAAAAAACATGACAATTTTCTCTAATACCCATATACTACTTTCAAATATATAAATTATTACAAGAAATACATGAAATTATAATAATGATAATAATCGTGATATCAAATATATATAAATAAAATATTTTTATCAAACTTACATAGATCTATGCACCATTAAAAACTACGTGAGAGATATCTTATTTATAAGAACATTTTATAATAACCAAAACTCTCGCAAAAAATCGAATTAAGATTAACATGCACCTCACACAAATGCATAAACAAAATACACCCCGATTTTACAAAATAAAGAATAAAATTGAGTATTTTATTCTTTAATAATCCGATCACTTCAAACGTCAAGATATCTCTAACAAAAATGAAATTTTTAACATCCGCCTGAATATCCCTACCAACTATAAAATCAAAAATATACAGACAATACACATTTTAATAATAATACAATATCCGGGAAAGCGGCAACTTCAATCCTCTGATCAACCTAAATATACGAGGATGGATCAAAATTTCAAACATAATAACATTTATCACTTATAAAATAAAATATATTTATAACGATCCCCGTCTGAAATAAATAAACATAAAAATTGAAATAAACAAATGTACTACATAAAAATTTTAATATCGTTCAATCATTTTCCTTTCTTGTCCAACGAAAAATCCATGGCAATATGTAATCCGGCCCACATATTCACTTTTCTGGATTACTGTGTTTGAAAAGGCAAGAAGAGGAATTTATTGCTGGCTGACCAATAATTGACGACAGAGATGTTATGTTTACCATGTAAAAAGAAATGAAGACTCTTAAATAAATAAAATATTACTTATAGAATTATTATTTTCAATCGCCATTTGCATCTGTTCGGGCAAAATAGATTTAATTTTGTATTTTTAGTTTTATTTAGATATAGGTATATTTATGTTAATATATTTAATCCTAGTTTTAAATTGTAAATATTATATATTGTATATAGAAAAGGTCTTGGAAAAGGAGTTCAGAGATATTTACTATTGTTAATTACTTTAGGACTGGTCAGGTATTACATTTCTTCATTGTCTTATTTTCTACAGGCATAAAAACTATTTATTTTATTACATGGACAACCCTCTGGTTAATCCATTCATTATGTAAATAATGTATTTGAATAAGCATAAATATATATAAATATATAAAATATAAATATAAAATATATAATATATAAAATATATACATATAATACAATAAGTTTTATTGTACATATTTCCTGTTATATATTATTATAATAGGTTAAGTAATTTGGTTCGAGACGATTCTACGAAATATTAGATTCTCTCTGTGCATTGTATATTTATTACTTTAAGAGGTATTTTATTTTCTATAATTAAGGGTTTCCGGCGTATATTGTTTATTTTAATACATTTATGACGTCGGAAACTACAGCATATACTTTTCTTGGAAAGGCAATAATGGTTATATGGAAATTTCCGTATACTATTTTTCATTGTTTTCTCCCTCTCTTTGACTGGCGGGGAGAAAACTTTCTTTCCGAAAAATAAGGGAATGAAGAAATAGTTCCAAACAAGATCTCTTAGAGCTCACTACAGTTATAAGTACGATCTCTTCGAGTTAAAGCTTAGGTCTCAGTGATCTAACAAACAGTTCCTACTAAGATCTCAGTGATCTAAATAGGAGCAATATTATTTATTAGCCAGTTTTTCTCGGTCTTTAGTATTAAGACCAGATACTGCATTTATTTAACGGAACTCCAAGATTAAACTTGTAAATATATGTATTAGTGTAATACAAAAAAATATTGTATTATTTCAACACATACTTCGGTCTACACATACCGACTTCCTTCAAACCAGGAGGATGAAACAGCATCATTCCTTCACAAAATGCTAAACGTTTTATGTTGACTTCAGGAAAAATTTCTTACCTCTCTCTTTAAAATATTTCGTACTGTTAGTGAACTAATACCGACTTCTTCGGATATTCGACCGGATGAGCACGGTTTATTGTTTTCGACTACACTACATACATCTTTATGTATGTAAATATCTCTTGACTCCATTTTCTCATTCCTGTGATTTACGATAGGTTGCTAGACGTTTAATTTTTTGCATTTTTTGCAGTTTGTTATAGCGAAGAGACCGACAACTTCATTTGAAATACTACCACCTGTATATGCTGCATTCTTATATTAGTAATCAATATTTCTCCTTGGAACAATTATGAAACAAATATATAATATTATAAAATAATAAGTTAAAACGAGACTAATTTCAAGATCGTTTTTCATCCCTTAAAATACTTTTACCACACCAATCGAAAACGATTTTTTACATACTCGTTATATCGTTATTTAACTACCAAGTTTCAAATCGAAGCTTCCGGAATGTGAGACTTTTCTTGTAAATTAGGAATACATTTTCCAATCTACTACGTTCAAAAGAGAAATGTAAGTACATTGCGTGAGTGTGTATAAGGTGATATTTCAAATATTAAACCAAAATTGCCATATGTGATTACACCGTTTAGGGTTATCAACGAAAATATTAACCATATACAGACAACAAGTAAACTAACAAGAAGAGTTTAGGTACTTCAATGTTGAAATGGTCAAAAATGTTCGGTACCTATTTTATATATAGCATACAAGGAAGATTGTGCAAGGAAGGAGGCCTTTGCCACATGCAGTGTCCTAAAGATGGCCAACTAAGATTGTAAAATGCAAAATCGCCAAAACTTAATTGCTAGAGTGATTTATACTCTCGCAATATCCAAAATAAAAAATAATCGCAACTCATAAAGATAAAGTCAAAACGTGTTTTAATTAAGATATAATTCACTAAAAGATTAAAATATGTTTTTGAAATAGGAAAGTTTTGCTAAGCGTTACGCCAGCTTGTGGCTGCTTATAGTACTGCAGGTAAAGACGTTAAACTCATGTTTTTCGTATTCATAACGTGCATATGTTGAAATTTTATTTAAAAGTCGACTTGTTTTAAATTAATATACTAT
This sequence comes from Melolontha melolontha, assembly GCA_935421215.2. Taxonomy (NCBI): domain Eukaryota; kingdom Metazoa; phylum Arthropoda; class Insecta; order Coleoptera; family Scarabaeidae; genus Melolontha; species Melolontha melolontha. The sequence continues at coordinate 66,585,751 of OW285240.1, forward strand.
AGACATTATTTCTAAAATGAGTAAGGATAATAATTCGTATTGCTCTGTGCCGGGATGCAAGTAATTGGCGAAAAGGAATCCAGAATTAATCTTTCATAAATTTCCTGTTGAAAAAAAAAACAATTTCTTTTGAGAATAAATTGGGTATTCGAAATAAAAATCACATACTTAGTAATCATATCAAAATACTTTATCTATTGCATTTACCTAGTACACCATATTAATACAGCTGATATATGTTTACACTTGCCACTGTTTCCAGCTTTACAATTGCACGACATGCTTTTAACAGTCACATTATTTTTAGCATTCAATTCACATATTTCATGGGGATCACACTTAATGCATTAGTTTGCAAATATAGAGTATGCACTTCAATATGTTCATTATTGTGTCCAACTATTCCACAAAAAATAATATGAGCAGCTTTCATTTCCTTGCCTTCATAAGCACATCTTGAGTTTGTATTAGCACCTAAATGGCGAATATACTCCATTAAACTTATATATTTAGTTGGCACGACAGATCCATCTAAAACAATATACCTTTATTATGTTATTCAACACTATTAATATATTTTAGAGACTATTAATATCACTTTAAACACAAAATTATAAAAATAAATACACTTTTCAAAAGTCTATACTTATTGGAAGTAGAAACAGATATGTTTCCACTGGAAAACATGTGTTCTAACGGGTGTTCAGAAACATTCCAAGTCAAAGTAGGCCTTGAAAATATGAAGTCATGTCTGAGATAGATTGATACATTTACTTAATACAATTTTATAGGTTATCAAATTAGTATCTTCGATATTAGATTCTGACTTAAGTAAAGATATACGATTTTTTGTTCAGAGCCCACTTGACTTCGGATGTTTCTGAACATCCGTTATATAGTGAGAAGTCAGGTAAAAGCAGGTAAACACGCGATAATAACCAATAAATACCTATGTACCTAGGCGGAAATTAAAATTAATGTGTTCACCAATAGTTCATAATTTTTCTACCATGGCGCTGCGATCTTAAAAATTTATCCCTATATTCATACATTCAAAAGTTGTAATATGAGAAAGATAAAGTTGCTCACTTTCAAGGGTGGTTTTTAATGATTCAAAATTAAAATCGACGTGTATGTGTTCATGAATTTTTATTATTATATTTTATTTTTATTATTATTTTCAAATTTAGTGATTTTCTCCTGTTTATTACATTTGTATTACTGAAGAAAACCCATGAATGATTTGAAATTATATTATATATTATTACGCTGCACTATAGTTCAAATGACTACTTTTTCTGTGCGAAATTAATAAATATCAAAGTATTAAGCCATTTAAAGCCAAAATGGGATGATATGCGAAAATAAGTGCATGTTCAACAAATCTATGGAAAAATTAGCCCTTTGACGGCTATTAACCCTTTGGAAGTAAATAAGTCATTACAGTTTTTTCATTAAAAATTATTTTATATTATTATTCAATTAACTGTAACTCATTTTGTAAGGATATTTCATTCAAAATATTGATTGAAGAAGCAGGTAAAATTTCATTTTGTTCATTGTCATCGTCTTCAACAAGATTCTCTGTTGGCTCACTACCACGTAAAAGGTCGATAACTTTAGGCGGAAGATTTAAAAACTTGCTCTTGCTATTGTTTCTGTTACTTTTTGCCTAAAGGTCTGCATTTAGACTTCGCATCAAAAATTTTATTGTAGTGTGGATATATGTCGCAGTTGCGCAACTTACTTTCACGACGTATTGCGTTATACTGCTCCTTTGAAAAATTGTTTTCAATAAAAAAAGCTAACGCCTCATCTCCAGTAAGTGGAATCGGTGTAGGAGGACTTGTAGAACACAACTTATTCATTTTTGAGGGTCTTGTCGGGCCAGCAAGAGTTTTTTTTAAGAACAACAGCTAAGTCTGAGTCTCCTTGTTTCCGAGCTGATGTTGCTGCTGCACGAACTAATAGCTCGGTTTTGCCACCTATTGCGGTTGAGAGCTCTGCTGCTGCTCTTCTTTTTCCATATTCTGATTTATTACAAAATGGAACCTCCGGACGTCCGACAGCCAGAGAAGTTGCTTTTACAGCTGCGTTTTTAATTTGAAAACGTTTGTCACCATTAAGCCATGTAATGTTTTTATTTCGAAATATTTCTTCCTTTCTCCTGCATTTGTCCCATTTGGTTCCTAAATAGTTGCAAAAAAAGCGGACCTTTTCATCCAATAACTTTCTCCAATCATCGTTAATATCAGGAGCACCAATTTTGTTCAACACATGCTTAATAACGGCATCATACTTTGTCTTCTTTGAGCGCTCATTCAACCAAACTTTAAAAAGTTCGATTTTTTTCATGGCAAAGTAGCCTAGAAAAAATTATATTTCTCAGAAAACGCAAAAAATAGCAATTTGTACATAACTGAAATGAATTAATAATATTTCGATCTATCCATTTCTGTCAACTTTATGTTTAACAAACTTTAACAAAATATTAAAAGCTTCCATGAACTTTAAATTTGCTATTAAAAATAAATTCTTAGAGGTTAGGTTAAAAAAATTGCATTTTTTCCAGAAAAGGAAAATAATTTCCAAGCATTTAAACAAAAAACATTAAGTACTTACATGTCTCTTTGTTTTCCATTAAAAACTTTTTCTTAATTATTCACACACTTTTTCCACTAAACGCTTAAAATTTTTTATTAAAAACTGATACTGCACAAAATTTTTATAACAAATATCGATTCGGTGACTTTGATTGAGTTCTGTCAAACAGTATTTGAATGTTTACAAAAAAAAAAATTTGCACGTGTTTGAATTGGATTCTTAGTGACTGGCAGGCAGCAAAAAAAAAATATAACGGCTGCTTCAAAATTTGAATTTCGCACAGAAAAAGTGGTCATTTGAACTATATTGCGTTGGTTTGACTTATATAAAATCTGTACCTTCACGGACATATTGAAAATATGAAAATATTCTTTTAATTATCAATAGGAGAATAAGTTTAATTTTTTCAAAACTAATATATAAATCGAATGCTACTAAGCCGATTAATAATATAATTAATGTAAAGATAAAATTCGAAAATTTTATATTTTGGGAATAAGAAATAGAATAGTTTTATTTACAGGAATAAATAAACGTTAAGAAAAATATATGAAACATGTCATAAATTTTAAGAAATATAAAAACAATGCATAATGAATATAAAAATACTTTTACGAAAGACATGGAGTTGAAATAAAGAATTGGTTGTGCCGTGAGACAAAGACAAAAGGAAATGAGTAAACACAACATCCTGGAACATATAAATATATACAATGCAAATACCTGACAGGCAATATGACACTAATGGTTTTGAAATTTATGCGAAATTCAAGCTCGTTTGCTGGTATCAAAATCGATTTACAGTTTGACATTTTAGTCTAATAACATTGGCATCGAATATAATTATAATTTGTAGTAGTTTGAACGGTACTAATAATAATTTCGTGTAGATCACGTTTCCCAAAGTATCATGTTTTAAGTACTCAACATACTATATAGAAAATTACAGTAAAGGCCTTTGTATATTTTTAAGATCTTTTTCCCTGACAATAAAAACTAATGCAACAATTATGTAGGTAGTTACAGAAACATTTTCTTGTTTTTGATAAAATGGAAAAATATTCTTAATAGTAAATGAATTTATTTAGAAAACAAATAGTTTTCGGTTCACGTTATACAGGCTCAATGTTAAGTCAACGTTATCCCTTGTGGGCATGGGAGGGGAGCTGATAGGCCAGCTCATACCTAGTTAAAATAACTAAATATAATCTCAGTAAAAGTCTATTAGTTTTCGAGATATTGGCCCTTTTATGAATTTCGAGAAAATCGACTGCTCACATTAGTTTTTCAAGTGCCAGAGCTACAAAATTTGATATTCTAAGATTCTAATTTTCAAATGCAACTCTGCTATTGACGGCAATCTAAAATAAAACTAATAGTTATTATACGTATGAAGAAAAAACAGTTTTCCCCGATTGATGAGATATTACTATTTTATTGGCTAATTTTGACTCTTTAATACTGTAAACAAATGTAGGGCGCTAACATGGCAAGTTATTTTAAAACATTGTTCATTTACTGAAGTTTTGAAAATAGTATAATATTTGACATGTGTTACTTTAGAAAAATATTTTTTTTGCTGCATTGTGAAATTATTATAATAATAAAGAATTTGAATAAAAACATTATTTAATAGTAAGAGTATTTATTTCAAACTCAATAAAACAAATAATAATTATAGAATGTGTACAAATTGTGTGCCAGTAAGTCGAATACAAGCACGGCATCTTTTCATAAAAGATCTTTTTATTCGTCTTGCACTCCCGGCGACATTTATTTGTTCTGCGCATTCATTAATACGGAGATAAATCCGGAGCAGTCGCTTTTCTCGAAATTCATAAAAGGGTCATTATCTCGAAACTAACACACTTTTACTGAGATTATATTTAGTTATTCTGGCTAGTTACAAGCTGGCATATCAGTCCCACAAGGGACTTTAGGGACAGGCTCTATATATGATAATTTTATATTTTTCTTTCTCTGAAAATGCTGTCTTATGAAATTCTTTAATTAGTCTAAAGGAGCTATTTGTAATATATAAACGAATATATTACACAAGATTGAAATTGCTTATTGAATTCATCACTCACTGGGGACATCTTTAGGGCTGTTGCTGCACTGAAACTGGTGAATTCGTTAAGAAACGTAATGCTATACAAATATCCAAATTAGGATTCAAATTTTTGTCGTAGACTAGATTAAATTATGTGAATCTTCCAACATGTACGACAGATTTTCCATAAAGACTACAATCACCAAAACCTTTATTTATGAATCTTAAACAGCAATGCTTTTATTGCGTTCTATATAGTCCCCCACCAATACAATAACCTTATCCCAACAGTGCTGCCATTGTCTAAAGGAGCTATTTGTAATATATAAACGAATATATAATACAATAACCTTATCCCAACAGTGCCGCCATTGTTCAAAGACATTCTAAGATTTTTTTAAAAGCTTTTTCGAATTCGCCGTCTAAAATTTTTAAAAGTTTCCAAACCTTTTTGAAATCGCCGTCGGTTTAATGTTTTTTTTTTGTTTCACAATAATAGTGTATGCACGGATGAGGGCTGTCGTGGTGAAACTTCTTTCTAATCTTAATAATTGGCGGTTATTATAGTACTAAGTGGGATTCTATGCGTGTACCTTATCCCCTTGTAATAAAAAAATATTGTGACTATGAAACACATTTACCAAGGAAACCAGACTCCACCTCAAAATACCAGCTCAATTGAAGCTGCTACCAGTATAAATAACATGTCTACATCCGAGGAAAATGCAGAAAAGGAAACATATATTTCAGTTCTAGACTATTCAAATACCAGCTTCAAAGTTCCGCCCCACAATGTTGCCCAAACCTACAGGGTACTCGAAAGGAAAGTAAACGAAAGAGAGGAAAAGCGTCTATTTTGACATCCACTCCTTACAAGGACGTATTGAACCAACAACAAAAAAGTTCCAAAATAAATGTGGCAAAGAAATACCTTGAGTTCAATGCCGCAAAGTCAAAAAAATTATTACATAAAAAATGTACTGTTTCATTGGTTGGAGTGTCGCCGGTGTGACAAATGGCATCACGAGGCATGCACTGGTGTAGCAGATGAAGATTTAGACTATTTCATATGTAGTAAGTGCCTTTAGACAGAATTGTTGGTTTTGCCTCATAGGATGGGACAAAATCGTCAAAATGTTTCTGGAAAAATTTTAATTTATTTATTACTGTTATGTCAATTTAAGAGAGTTGTTTTTTTAATGTTTAATAAATAACTATTTGCTACATGTGCCCGTTTTTTTTCCATTTGAAAAACCAATAGAATCTCCAGAAAAAAATATAAACCTTAAGTGTGCGGTTTTGCCCCGCCTTCCCCCAATAGTTTTCATCTGAAGTTTAAATTTGAATATGTTTTTTATAATTTATGACATCAACGTATTTTTTGCTTCCTTTGAATTATTTCAGTTTTAGTTTCTTTTTTGTCAGCTCACAATTTTATTGAAATTCTGGTTTAGTATATACGTAGCCGTGATTTTTTGAGGATTATCGTTTTTTTTTTTTTGTTTCGATGGCTTGTTCTATTTCATTGTTTTGTTTTATCATTTTTTTAATTTCAAGAGCATCGGCTATTCAGCCCGCAGTGTCGGTAGCGTTTATAGATTTTTTCAGTTTCCATTGCTACGCTGTTTATTTAATTAATCGGTTTATTTGTTACTTCATTCAGGCTTTGATGTATCGTTGATGAAATCAATGGCTTTTCATATCTATAGCCGCTGACATGATCGTTAGCTAAAGCATGAAATACATACATTTTATATGAAATATATGCTATAAAAGATAACAGTTTTGCACTCGTATATCGTACTGTGATGTAGTAAATTGATTTTTACATGCGCAAAACACAATATTAACAGCCTAAAAGTAAATCAATAATTATGTTATAATTTAATAGCAATATTGCAGTAGAATTTATTTAGAAATCATTATAGATCTTTCCCAACTTGCCAATAAAGATGTCCATAAATTGCAAATGCACTACTTGCCATATCTATTTATATGCGAGACGGAAAGTAATACCAATGAAGATTGTTAATGTTATAATATCGAAGTGTTTAACCTTGTTTTTTAATGTCTTTTAAGCACGTATTAATAATAGATACTTATTTATTTTATGTATCATCATGAGTAATTGCTACTTGATTAATCTATAAAAATATTGATGCTAATAGTTCTTATAAGTATAGATTCGAATTGTATTATATAATTACAGCTTAAAAATTAATCATTCCATTTACATTTTTGACAAGGGATGCGTTACAAGGTGAGCGAAGGTGATATAATTGCCAATAATTGCGAACTGGGTGTTTCATAGCTCCGTATTTCTTCTCCTACGTCTTTGTCGTTTGAACTAATTTGATGCGGTTTGCACAGAGTGCAATTTCTAAAAATATTTTTCTGGTCAAGAAAAAAGTTATACACTAAAGCTGCCTTTTTTTAAAATGGCATTGCCTATTTTTGATTGCATATTTGAATTTGCCTTAAAAAGACAGAGAAAATGATATAGCATGCTATGCGTGTACCTACTATGGAAACCTGCACCAATTAATGTGGAATTTTGTGTTAAAAACAGATCAACTTTAGGACAGCATCATGAGGTAACTAAATTACATTTCTGTCTTATGTAATGGTTTCAGCTTTAGAAAATACTTCTTCTTTGCCATCAATGTTTTGATTCTTAAAAAGTAGATACTATTCCAGTGAACGACTCTCTAACGCAAATTATAGTTTTTTTTTCACTTTTTTTTTAAATGGAACACCCCCTGTATCTTATTTCATAGTCAAATAGATATTTTTATGACCTTTCCCACGATACCACATTTTATATTACTGAACTGTATGGTTAAGTAGTTATTCTCGATTAATTCTGAATTTTAGTGTAAACGTACTATTTCTGTGCTTTTTTTTTTTCTTAGTAAAGATTGCAACATTTAAGGTGATACGTTTTTTGGTTCTTGTGCTTGTGCCTGGAAGATACAAAAGATACAAGAAACAAAAATTAAACCATCCCATAAGTAGTGCATTAATCTTTAACAGAATTTCAGAGTATTCTATTTAACATAGTAGGCATTTATTTTGACATTATCACTGTTTGACAGTTATATGTGAATTAATTAAGAATGAATTTTACAAAAGATGAAAGATCATACAAATGATATACATTTTGGGCCAATGTGACAAAAATTGTGTCTCTTTAACGTAGCTGCATGAAATTCATGTTGGTTCGCAATTTGGCGAGTACTGATACTAGTATTTTTTTGCAAGAGCATAAAAATATCTATTTCATCATCCAAGGTGACCGAGCGTAGAATATTTGTAGGATTGCAGAAGCTTACACTTCCCGAAACCTCAAATCTTTCTCTTAATTTTACCTGTGAATGTGTCGCATTTGGGAATCTTTGTCTGTAAAGTCTTGTGGCCAATAAACAATTTTTGTGCAGCGTCTGACGTTTTTAGACGTAGGCTGAAGATAGGTATCGTGCATTGCGTTATTCTTTGGATAACAATTTGAAGTCTAACACTTTATTTGTTTTGAGATGGTATAATGTAAAAATATATTTAATATTTTTACATTATACCATTCTTGTCACATATATCGAATTTCAAACGCTTCTCTCTCGATTTTATTAAATGGAACTTAGATTTTTCAATATCTTCAGCAAATTCCCTGTAAAATTTCCTTCCGAATGAAACCAATAACGCAATAGTTATTTACAGTATTTTCAGCGATATTCCACTTTTATGAGAGATATCTTTAATACTATTCAATATACAGGATACCCAATATGGCTATGATTTTCAAACAAGTAAGAATCTAACGAAACGTCAAATCTCTGTTGAAAATTTCCACATCAAGACGTTTTTTGTAGTTTCTCTTTATTATCATCGCGTTTTAATATTTGTTACAATTTTATCACCGCTCGCTTATTACAATTTGAATTATTTAGTTGTGGATTATTAGTTATTACGTATTACTTTAATCTGGCTATCAATTATACCGTTGTTCCCGTAATTTTTTGCCTACTCTCATTTACTAAAAATTAATTTCTCGAAGGAAGAACTCGTAGACATGGTATTTGTTCTTGGAGCTTGCGACAGAAATCCACTATTAGCATCAAGAATATGTGCAGCGGAATACTCCAACCGTAGAGCGCCGGATAGTAAGAGCTTTGACAATTTGTTGGTAAGATTTCTTCGGTCGGGCTCAATAAATTACCCAAAACATGAAAGGACATAAGCTATGGTTACAGAAGATAATGAAGTGACAGTTATTCAATCCATTATAGAAAATCCGCACGTGTTTACAAGGGCAATTTCGAAACAACATGGAATTGCAACCATTAGCACGCGAAGAATTTTAAAAAACTTAAAGTTCACCTTTATAAAATTAATATTCACCAAGGCTTATTACAAACAAATTTTGATAAGAGACTTGGATATGTGCTTTTCACAGATGAAGAAACATTTGCCAATTCTGGAATAATCAATTATAACCTTGCTCCCGTTATTTTCTGCCTACTCTCATTTACTAAAAATTAATTTCTCGAAGGAGGAACACACTAGTATTTACATTAGTTTTCACACTAGTATTCATACTAGTATCACACAAGTAACCCTCATTTTATGCAACTTATATTATGTCAACACAAATGGAGTCTTAATGCTTCTAGAGGCATCATAAGAAACGCCATTGTAGTTCCATTCTTCTTTAACAATACTTTAAATTGTGAAATTTATAGAAACTTCCTACAAAATAAATTACCAATACTACTTGAAGGTCTACCAGATAACTACATGATCACATTGTGGTACCAACACGATGGCGCACCCGTACATTACTGAGATGATGCAAGATCGCAACTAGATAGGGTATTTACTAATAGGTGGATTTGGAAGGAAGGTCCAATAAGCTGCCATCGCAATCACCAGATCTCAACTTTTGTAATTTTTTTCTGTGGCCTGCTATAAAAAACATGGCTAACATGACTACATGTACCCCCCACAGCCGCAGAAAATATGAAGCAACGTATACGAAATGCTTTTCTTCACTTGCACTAGAACAATATGACCGACAATATAAGGCAGTCCATACAGAGAAGGTTGAGAATTTGCATAGGGCAGAATGGAAACATATTTAAGCATCATATAAATTTAGATTACTTTATTACTAAGAAATAAAAAAGGGTATATAATAATAATTTTGTATTAGATATTATGTATGTAGCTATATTAGATGTACTGAATATTGAATAGATTCAAGATATATCCCATAAAACTGGAATATCGTTGAAAATACTGTAAATAAGTATTACGTTATTGGTACCATTTTCAAGGTAATTTTACAGGGAATTTGTTGACAATATTGAAAAATATAGGTTCCATTTAAAAAACTCGAGAGGGAGAGAAACGTTTGAATTTCGATAAATGTGGCACGCCGTATATAATTTTACATTATACCATCTTGAAAGATATAAAGTGTTAGACGTTAAATGATATCCAAAGAATAATTTGATGCATGACGCCCACCTTCAGCGTACGTCTTAAAACGTCAGACTGTAAAATTTTTGACAAAAATTCCAATATAACCAATCCTAGTTGTTGAAAGTGTATCACTGCGAAGGTAGTTTAGGTGGCTATCGAAATAATTTCTAAAAAATATAGTAATTCGTTTACTCTGAAAAATCTGAAGATGGGTGCGGGAATTTGTAACAACCTGTACCTCCGTAAATAATTTTACAATAATGATTTGTCTAGGAATCTTTATTAAATAGTTTAACTGTATATACAGCTATTATAGTATTTAATTGAAGCTCATAAATATCAACCAGAAAAACAGTTGACGGCCTTGGCGAATTAATATTTCAGGGGAAGATATTGCGGTCATATTTCGCATTTGATTGAATAACTATAAATTAAGTAAACCTTGTAAGATATTTTCTGCCACTTTATATATCAACTTGGATTTGTCATAATTTGAATAGGTACTACAGGGTATTACTTGAAACACTGTATCTAAATGGAGTGAGTAAGTATATTTTCTATGTAACACAATTTCTTGAAAAAACACAGTCAAAATGCTTTGAAAGTGCATAATAAATGTATAAAAATACTATCTAATACAACAAATATACAACAAATTTTCCATTTAAGTATTGATTGATTGTAGTGATACAAGGCAAGCTTTTGTAGCTTTAGGTGTATTATTAGTTCGTATATTATTATTACATTCGACTTTCATTCCTTTATCTACCTGTCAAATGCTTAAGAGATAATAGATGGTAGTTGCAAAATATATAAACAAGTTTCAATAGAGCGTAAATAAGTGACTCTTTCCTTGAATGTAACTGATCATAAATAAATATTTGAAAGTATATAAAGAAAATTGTTTGTTAAAAAAATACTGTGACTTCGAATCCTTTAGAACAAACGTTAAAATAAGAATACAGATTATGAGATTTAATATACAACATACTGCAAATGAGAAATAATTTGTGTATTGATATCATGGGAGTATACTAGGTTATTGATATATTTTTACAAATATATAAATATATATATATATTATATAATATTTTATTGTACAAAAGTATGTATCGCGGAGCAGATAATCGCATTCACGCTACAACGACGACAGGAAGAAGGACTAAAATGACGGGTGAGATTTCGTCGAAACGTCGGTCAAGAAGAGATACTTTTTTTTCAGGACCTTCCATTTACAACTCTAGTTAACACATCATATGTATATACATATATATATATATATATTGATGAATTGCTGTGGGCTCTATTTTAAAGGGCCTCACGTTAAAGTGACAAATGTAGTAATACTTAGCCCCACGTTGGGCTGGCAAATGATGAATTGCTGAGGAGGTGATAATAAATATAATGAAAGAGTTCAAAAAATATTAATTTTGTAAGTAAAAGATGGGCGCCTTTATATAACTCCTCAAACTGCTCGATCTGTGTTTTAAATTGCCAACTAGTCGGATCGCATGAAACTAAATTAAAAAGCTTAATTAAATGTGAAATCTCAGGCTCTTCGTTAGATATATGTTGTTGCTTCCATAAAAGTAAACTATTAATGTTAAGGCTTAAAGAAATAACTCCTACAATTAAATATAGACAAATAAAAGATTGATATGATAATAAAAATATTAAGTTTATTGCTATAAAAGAAAACTGTAATAAAATAACATGTATAGGAAAGGGTTATATTTATGAACTATATATAAGTGACGACAAGGTGTTAACAAGAAAAAAAAAGGTTATGTGTGTTACGAAATTATAAAAATATGGATTACAATACAAATGATCTTTTAAATAAATAGGTGAGTACCTTTTAAATTAATGTTGTTACGTTAAAATTGGTTTTTATTTAATATTAATATTAGTATAGGACGTTATAGGTTAAGGTAAACAAAATCGAGAATTTTATTTGTGTATAATTAAAAGAATTGAAAAATTGAATAATAAATACGCTATGTCTTTAGCCAGTGTTTATAGTAAACCTGTTGTTTGATTTGTAGATTGCACGCTTCGAAATGGATAAGTCTTGGCGTTCGAAAATAGTCCGATCGCTGATCAAATTGTTGGCGGTGTGGGTAGCCGTTCTTGATGACGCTATCGAAGTTTTTCTTCGGACTTGGTTCCTAATGCCTAATATCTCCCTGCGTTCTTGTTTGGCTGCTGAATATAAGGTATTGACGTAGATTGACGATAAACAGTTCAGTAGATGGTCTGTGGTTCTTTCTTGATAATATATCTCCAGAATTCCTTGTGATTATGGATGATACTATGTCAATGACGCTTTGTTTTACGTTTATACGTAAAAGTCTAAATATCTTGTAGAATATCACTTGTTGATTGTATTAATATTAATGCAGGATACTTTTGATAACTTTTTCACTGAATTAGCGTTTGAATTATTAATATTTTGAGATTTCTAAGATTCGGTCGAAAAAAATGCGTCTATTATTTTATGAATTTCAAATGATGATGCCGATAGCGTCTGTTTGTTTTACAAAACTTAGGTATCTAATAATGCCAAAAAAATCTCGATGTTTTACCTTATTAAAATATTTTAATAGATTAAATTTAACTAATTTTAATATTCTCACAGATTTAAAAAATTATTTAACAAATTATCAAGTAAGGTTAAGGTGAATCTTAATGCTACAAATTGTGTACTGCGCACGATAAATATTTACATTTTTGAAAGATGTCAATTAGTGGGCGTGTCTTACTAGCGTCGATATAAAATAAAGATGCATATGAATTTATATATTGGTGATTTCGCGCTAATATTTGAAATTTGAATTAGAAATAATAAAAATGAAATTGATGAAAGAAATATAAATATAGAAATTTTAAGAATGTTATATTATCGTTATATAAATTCGTATACACTTCGACACTACTAAAATTTAATAACACCGCTTATATAACCTTTTATTACTTTTTAATTTGAATATCTTATTTTTCCCATTTTAGATGCAGCTCAAAAAGCTTATCCCCGTGGAAAAGATGTCTGAATGTACAAATGAGGATATTCTTTTCCCTAACTAGATACATGAAATGGAAAATAACAACCTTGCTATACTAATCTTATTATATGTGTCAACGAATTTAAGAATAATGAGTAATGATTATAAAAATGTATTTATCTATTAACAGGAATAACTTCTTCTATTTTATATAACTAATATTCAAGAAATGTTTAATTGCACTATTAAATTCCTCTTTTTTTTTTTAATTGTACATATGATCTTTTAAATCTTTAGTTTCTTGTTCCTTTTTTAGTATAAGTTTTAGTTTACTTAATTGTTATTTATCTTAATAGTAATGTTGTCTTTGTTTATATTTATAGTTTTTGTATAATTTATTAGTTATTGTTATTATAATCTTTTAATTTACGAGCTATAACATACCTTTCAATAATATTAATAATTTTTAAGACTGTATTCATATTCAATTGTGATAATGGGCTGTTTTCTGTGGTTTTAAATTTGTATTATTTACTTCTGGTACTAATTACATTATATATTCAGGTATTTGTTCGTAGTATTATCATTAGGGTTATTTTATTTATATCTTTCATTGATGGTGCATGCTTTATAATTCTATTAATAACTGGTTATTCTTAATCTTTTATTATAATTGATATACTGATATAAGCTTTAGCTTTCATAATAAATAATTCTCTCCTCATACATACAAGACGTTACATTCACATTCTATTCTCTAATCATAAAAATACCACTCCTTTTAACATATATATTCTACCTTATAAGAAGACACTTTTGTCTATATTTTAATATTTTCATAATAATAATAATTCATTTATTTTTTTATATAATTCTATACACCCCTATCATATGTATTAATACCTTCAACCTTTAAAATCTTTACCTAGTCCCTCTTATGTCATATCTGCACTCCTTTATTATTTATTTTCAATCATGCTCTCTCTTTTTCAATAATAATACGTTCAAACTTTCATTATTTTTTTTAAAAATTAGCATGTTTATAAGTAAAGATGTTCCCCTTTTAAATAATTCGATTGATAGTACCAATATTATTTTAAATAATTGTTCTTTTGTAAGCTTGTTTTAACCATCTGAATATGTGGTGTTACCTTTTTTCTCACAGAGTATAGTATCTCTTAATTATTGTAAATTAGTATTTATATTCGAGCTCCAGCTATGTTTGTTTTCTCTTTTATTTTATTTATTAATTATCTAGCTAGTTATATGTTCATTTATTGTATTATAGTTTTATTATGTGTTCTTTCTTTTTCTTATTAAATTGTGTTTATCATCTGTTTATTTATGTTTAATATACGTGTAATTATTTTAATTTATCTGTAATTATAACTCGTATCCCCGTATTCTGCTTTGTTCATCATCGTGTATTAGAATAGCGATATTCTGTCATCGTATTTATTTAAATAGTTAATTTTCGACGAACTGTTTTAAAGATATTGATGCTGTTATCCCTGTGTAAAAATGTCATGTTGCCTCTACCTTGTGATATATGTAAGTTTTTGTTAATTAGTGTGTATGTAGTTATAATTTTGGCGTAAATGTGTATATTGGTATTGATTTTTATACTGTATAAATTATGAAGAAAATTGTTATGATTTAAGTATTCGTATATCATTGAATTGTTTATCATGCCTTCTTTATTTATTAAGTTAGTTATCATATTATCGGGTATAGTTAAATTTGGTGAAATTAAAGTGGTGTTTTGTATGTTAATTTTGTTAGTTTGTATTAAGTTGATTGCATAATTATGATTAATATTCTTGATTTTGATATTGGATAAATTAAAATTAATGTTATTAATCCCCGTCTTCTCTATGTTAAAATTATTATATTCCCTTTCATTGTTTATTAAGAAACGCTGGTATGCTTTGTCATTTATTTGAAATTGGTTGTATAAATTATTTTTAACTTGGTATCTACGCAGATTGTTTATATTTGGCTCTTGTATTATTTTCGTTGCCTCTTTATTGTCGTTATGGTGTCTATTGTTAGTTGTATCCTTATCCTGTATCTCTTTTTGTATGTTAAATATATTAGTAATAGTTTGTTTTTGATCGGCATTTCTGGAATCTATTTTATTAGTCTGTTTATTGCAATTATATTCCAATTTGTTGGTTGTACCTAATCGTTTTGTCCATTGTGAATTTAGTAAATTAACGGTTTCATCTAGTTTTATTAAGTATTTCAGCTTGTTCTTCTCCATCTTTTTCTGAGCTGTAGAAATCTCAGCTATTTTACCCTCTAAATCTACCTTGAAAGCACTTAATTTGTTGTCTATATGAGCATTATTGAGTTCAAATCTTTCATTAATTTTTTTCGTGTTAGCCTCTAATTTTGCCGATAAGTCAGTACTCAGATTAGTTATGTCTTGTTTTAAGTTATCGTTGTTAGTGTCTAATTTGTTATTAGTATTGTCTAATTTGTTATTAGTATTATCTAATTTATTGTTCATATCAAGATTATTTTGTTTTAAATCATTCATTTGTGTCATTAGTGTCTGTAGCATGTTCATCATCACCTGACTATTATCTGGTGAACTTACCTCTTCAGCTGTGGAAGTTTGTGCAACCGGAATGTCTCCCTGTTCAGCCCTGTCTTCTTCTGTAGTGTCCTTTACTGCTTTTGTCCTGTGTCTGGTGTCCATATTAATATTGATTGAATTAATATTATGCAAAGAGTTTATATTGATATTTTTCTTTAATTGTTAATAGAATTATTATAATGAATATTTGATAAGTAGAAATTTATGATATAAATGTGTATAAACAATATTCGAGACACAGTAATAATATAAGTAGACAAAAGTTAAATAAAACAACGTACATACAAGGTGATATTTCCCCTTCACTAACCTTTACTATATCCGTAACTCCTTCAAAGTCTGGGATGTGAAGAATTGTAGGTAAAAATCAGCTGAACAATAGGAAAAATAGGTACACAATTCTACACACAAATACAGTAATAACATACACCTTTCGTCTAAATTATATATGTAAAATAATTTTGAATGTAGCAATTATTTGTCCTAATTTATGTTGTAGTCGAGTTATTTAAAAGAAGCAATCTGGCCTCCACGTTGTTGCGTCAAATGATGAATTGCTGTGGGCTCTATTTTAAAGGGCCTCACGTTAAAGTGACAAATGTAGTAATACTTAGCCCCACGTTGGGCTGGCAAATGATGAATTGCTGAGGAGGTGATAATAAATATAATGAAAGAGTTCAAAAAATATTAATTTTGTAAGTAAAAGATGGGCGCCTTTATATAACTCCTCAAACTGCTCGATCTGTGTTTTAAATTGCCAACTAGTCGGATCGCATGAAACTAAATTAAAAAGCTTAATTAAATGTGAAATCTCAGGCTCTTCGTTAGATATATGTTGTTGCTTCCATAAAAGTAAACTATTAATGTTAAGGCTTAAAGAAATAACTCCTACAATTAAATATAGACAAATAAAAGATTGATATGATAATAAAAATATTAAGTTTATTGCTATAAAAGAAAACTGTAATAAAATAACATGTATAGGAAAGGGTTAAATTTATGAACTATATATAAGTGACGACAAGGTGTTAACAAGAAAAAAAAAGGTTATGTGTGTTACGAAATTATAAAAATATGGATTACAATACAAATGATCTTTTAAATAAATAGGTGAGTACCTTTTAAATTAATGTTGTTACGTTAAAATTGGTTTTTATTTAATATTAATATTAGTATAGGACGTTATAGGTTAAGGTAAACAAAATCGAGAATTTTATTTGTGTATAATTAAAAGAATTGAAAAATTGAATAATAAATACGCTATGTCTTTAGCCAGTGTTTATAGTAAACCTGTTGTTTGATTTGTAGATTACACGCTTCAAAATGGATAAGTCTTGGCGTTCGAAAATAGTCCGATCGCTGATCAAATTGTTGGCGGTGTGGGTAGCCGTTCTTGATGACGCTATCGAAGTTTTTCTTCGGACTTGGTTCCTAATGCCTAATATCTCCCTGCGTTCTTGTTTGGCTGCTGAATATAAGGTATTGACGTAGATTGACGATAAACAGTTCAGTAGATGGTCTGTGGTTCTTTCTTGATAATATATCTCCAGAATTCCTTGTGATTATGGATGATACTATGTCAATGACGCTTTGTTTTACGTTTATACGTAAAAGTCTAAATATCTTGTAGAATATCACTTGTTGATTGTATTAATATTAATGCAGGATACTTTTGATAACTTTTTCACAGAATTAGCGTTTGAATTATTAATATTTTGAGATTTCTAAGATTCGGTCGAAAAAAATGCGTCTATTATTTTATGAATTTCAAATGATGATGCCGATAGCGTCTGTTTGTTTTACAAAACTTAGGTATCTAATAATGCCAAAAAAATCTCGATGTTTTACCTTATTAAAATATTTTAATAGATTAAATTTAACTAATTTTAATATTCTCACAGATTTAAAAAATTATTTAACAAATTATCAAGTAAGGTTAAGGTGAATCTTAATGCTACAAATTGTGTACTGCGCACGATAAATATTTACATTTTTGAAAGATGTCAATTAGTGGGCGTGTCTTACTAGCGTCGATATAAAATAAAGATGCATATGAATTTATATATTGGTGATTTCGCGCTAATATTTGAAATTTGAATTAGAAATAATAAAAATGAAATTGATGAAAGAAATATAAATATAGAAATTTTAAGAATGTTATATTATCGTTATATAAATTCGTATACACTTCGACACTACTAAAATTTAATAACACCGCTTATATAACCTTTTATTACTTTTTAATTTGAATATCTTATTTTTCCCATTTTAGATGCAGCTCAAAGGGTGTGTCTTGCATCACAACAATATATATATATATATATATATATATATATATAATGACATTGACATTTATATCCTGTCATTCATATTTTGTATTCTCTTGAAAAAGGCGTATATAGCCGAAACATGTAGAGTTTTTTAAATACATATATTTTGAAGTAATATACAGACCTTTAATCGCCTACTGATTAGGTTTACCATATATATATATATATATATGGTAATGTGATGTGACCTGGCCCCGGAGGGCACATCGCTGCGTTGGTACGCAGATTCACCAATATAATAAATAATAGATGGTCAGCGTTTTGATAACGATATATAATTAAATAACACCATAACAAAGATTTCAACAATAACAATATAACATAGTAATGAATAGACACTAGTCTTAAGGAGGGTTTCTATGATACACTCTCTCGGACTAGTCTCTGTTAGACTCTGTGTATGTCTGTATCTCGAGATCTAGTAGGATCTCCTTATATATCCGAGCGTGTCCTCCTTTAGCCTAGTGGCCTAGTTACAAGATCAACAAAGTGGTGAAAAATTGTAACATACCGAGGTCGTGTTTGGACGCACCGAGGTCGTGTTTGTATTCAATCGAAACAAGACCGGGGTCGTAACTTGAAGGAGATGTGTTTTCAATACATGACCCGGTTTGGTTACCGCAGTAAATTCTATTTGTTGGCGATTTAAGGTCTGGTTTTACTTCCCAATATATATATTTAAAAAAGTCCTACATGTTTCGGCAAGTGATGCCTTTTTCAAGGAATATAAAATATAAATGACAGTATATTAATGTCATACATTTGCAATTGCTATGGATAAAATTATTCAAAGATACATTCCAATTGAATAATAATAAATCATGCCTTAGTATTCTAAAATAGATAGACAACAAAAACAGGGAAAAGCAAGACATGAGTTATTATTGTGTATGCGCCCGTGGAGCGTCTTAAGATGTAAAGCTGTCGGCATACGCCTTAAACGAGAAGGAGAACCACAAAACCTACTCGGACAACCAGACAGGAATCAAAACACGGAACTGTCAGCATGATATGCAAATGTATAGATATTTAGATCGCTTAAGATATATAATTATATAACAGCAACGTATATTATGATGGTAAATTGCAGATCGATACATAATTAAGTTATAGTATATATTGCTTAAATTTTTTATATCACTTCTGTTGTTAATTGTAAATATATGTTGCTGTTATATAATTATGTGCGTGGTTTTAGTGCTAAATTATAGAAACGACCATCCAATAACAAGGTAAGATTATAAAATTTATCTTTCTGCGTTAAATATAAATTAAATTGTATAAAATGTAAAGTTGAGTTTATTTTCGTATTTTTGGATATAAAATATAAATTTTGTGTGTGGATGAAACAACAGATGTATGTGGATGATACGTGGCAGATTTAATAGTCGCAGTATTAAATGATGAAAATTCATCATAAGTATAAAACAATTGAGTAAAACAAGTAATAATACAATAACAAGCTTTATTCACGACAAATTAACACTTTCTTACTGGAGTCGGTACTGAGTGATTTTACTAATTTTACTAATGTAGTCAGACACAGTGGCATGTATAGTAAAAACTACATCTAATATAAACATTTTTTATCAAAATTTAATTTGTTGCACGTTCTTAGGACCTGGATTTAAGCGAGTAGCTGAAACTATAAAATTGCAGTTCCCGTTAGTACATAAATTAGTAATATACAGCAAAACAAGTATTTGCTAAAGCTTCACTGAAATCGCCTAGTCTCTTTCGTCCGTCAGATGTCACTTATTAAATTAGTGCCACCTTATAGAACGAAATTTGCTATATCTTGTAGGCGATTTCAGTGAAATGTATATACAGATACAAATCTGTTCTTAAAAGATTTGTCTCATTTGCATACATTGCTTCCCTAGCTTGACTGACGACGCCTATAGATGGCAGAAACACATGTCTTAAGCAGAAGAAAATGCTGAAAATACGAGGTGTGTTGTCCATGTGTACAGTTACAGATATGTATATTGCATGTCTGTTTCATTTGTAACAAATGCGTAATACGTGCATATAACATATTGATATACTTAAAACCTTTTTGTATACCCTGAAAATGGATTTGCGTGACGCTTATGAATTAAAAATATTAAGAATGTGTATAAATAATAAATACCTCACACGCACATGCGCTGTAGTATATGCTTGCAGACGTAACAACTGGACGAGATAGATAATAACAAAACTATTCTTTTTGTTATTGTCGGTCAACTTTAAGATGTTATCTTTTATAATATAGTCGATCGCATAGTGGCGTAACAAAATTTTTTTTAAATATTTTTGTCATATTGTTTCTCGCTCATGAGGGGGAATCTTGCTAAAATATTTTGGATTTATATTTTATATAATTACATCTTTCTATTTTTCATACGTTGTCTTTACATTTCAAGGACACCCGATATAAACTTGTTTAGAAATGTATATTTGGTGAAAATAAAATGTTATTAATTAGGTATAGTATAAATAGTAATTTTTTATGTCTCTTTTGGAATTTTATACCTTATTAAAAAAATATGCCTTTTTAATGCTTTTTTTCGTAAACATTTTATGCATTTTAAGTGCATTTTTCTGTTCCTTTTAGTCCGATCTTTAGTTATAACATGTTTTTTAAATTTTACAATGTATGTAAATTTTAAAATATCAAATTAGATATTAAATGTTACATTATATAGATATTACATTACATTATTAATTGTACAATAACATTTTAAATCTTTAAGTTATTACGAATACTAAAATATAATACTAGAAGCCTTTTCATTTAATATGAATAATAATAAGAATTAATCATTATTATTAAGGTAATTAAAACCAATTATGGTTTTTTAAAATGGAATATAAATTTATATAACTCGTAGAAAACATGTTTATGTTTAAATTACGGTAAATTAAGTTACATATAATGGAGGACATGAAGTTTTATTACAATATATACATAGTAAATATTAGATCTGTATTTATATTTTACGTTAACCTAGGTCAGGTCTGGTACTTTCCAAACTTTCTATGAATAAAGATTTGTAAAAATTAAGTTACATTATCTCATAAATTAGTAAAAAATTAAAAATCTCTTAAAAGCGGTATAATACGTTAATATTTGTTTTCAGTTGTTGTTAACTTATAACTTTCACCCTCAATTTGCACATAGTCATATAATATTTAAATAAAAAGTTATTGTAATCAGTATTAAATTTTATAGATAAATAAATAAAATTTTTGTGTTTGCGTTTACTAAACTACGTTCATTCATTGCATTATATTAGTAAATAGATAGAAAATACTTAAAACATTAGATAAATAGCAAATATTTATGTGAAAGTTCATTAAGAAACTTGTGCGAAGATTCTCTATTTCAAGCCGGTTCATGTTCATTTCTTTACTGCAATAGTTGTATGTGGTACGTAGAGAATTACTTTTCACTACCGTGAAAGAGATTGTTTCATGGACTAATTTATTAAATAACATACTTTTCGTAGCCTAGTTTAGTTTTTTCTTATGCTTAATTTTAAAGTGAAATTGAAGTAAAAATTGAAATACTAATGACTTATCCATTTTCGAACATTGTAAATACACACGTATACACCCAGAGAGAGAGGCAGATATATATATATATATATATATATATATATATATATATATATTAAAAATAATAGACTTTTTATTGGTTTAGCGACCATTTATTGAATTTTGATGTTTTATTCTACGACGTTTCGACTTTTATTATTATTCAGTCTTTTTCAAGTAACTAGAAACAAGAATTAATACAATGAAAACATGAGAACTGTGTTTGCTTTTGTGAGACTGAATTAACAATTAAATTAACAATTAAAATTAAAATTAGATTAAAGACTGAATTACCAATTGAATTGACAATTAAAGTTAAATTAAAATTAAAATTAGATTAATGACAAGTAAGGAAAAATTAAATTGATTACATCTGTATAAATGAATTGAAAATTTGAATTAAGCTACAAATACAGTAAAGAAGCATTGAATGACAATAAACTCACCGTTTTTTTGGGGTTTCAAAAACACGCATTCTATGCAACATGTGTTATCGGGGACATCCGAGACCTTTTTTTTAATGGACCGACCGTACTGATTCGAATATTGTAAGTGTCTGTGTCTTGGTGTAGAGAGGTTAATTTCTGTTCTATTTTGGAATTAGCAAAGTTGTCAGGACCGTGTTTAGGGGTATATAGTTAAAGTATTTACAAATGGGAACTGATAAAAAATTTTTTTTTTTTGGTTTGTGTTTGTGTGTGCGGGGGGTTTTGAATTTTGAAACATCAAAATTCAATAAAAGGTCGCTAAACCAATAAAAAGTCTATTATTTTTAATATTAAGACACGGCCAATAAAATAAATAAGAAAAATAAAATTCTTATAAACACTAAATATATATATATATATAGATAATTATTTCGTGACCTTTGTATGTTATGGTAAATTCAATTTGTTGGCGATTTAAGGTCTGGTTTAACTTCAAAATATAGATATTTAAAACAATCCTACATGTTTCGGCAAATGATGTCTTTTTCAAGGAATATAAAATATAAATGACAGTATATTAATGTCATACATTTGTAGTTGCTATGGATAAAATTATTCAAAGATACATGCCAATTGAATCATGCCATAGTATTCTAAAATAGATAGACAACAAGATCAGACATGAGATTATTATGTATGCACCCGTGGAGCCTATTAAGATGTAAAGTTGTCGTCTTCGACTTAAACGAGAAGGAAAACCACGAAAACCTACTCGGACAGTCAGACAGGAATCAAAACACGGAACTGTCAGCATGATAAGCTAATGTATAGATATTTAAATAACTTAAGATATATAATTATAAAACATAAAATATATATTATGATGGTAATTATCAGAAAACATTAAATACACTTTAAAAAGATATGATATAGCTACAACATATAACTTAGTAATACTAATAAATATTTATTTTCAAAACTTAAACCTAAAATAGAATCAAAATCGACAAACACATGTCATCTATAAAATACCATGTCGCGATTGCGATAGTTACTACACAGGCCACACTAAACAATATTTATACAAAAGAATACAAGCCCACAAATACTCTAAAACAGACAAAACTGCTTTATCTACACACAAACTACAACGCGATCACCATTTCGATTTTGAAAACACACAGATAATTGATAAAGAACAACACACAATGAAAAGGGAAATTAAATAAATGATTAGTATTAATCAGGAAAAAAATCAATTAACAACAGAAGTGATATAAAAAAAGTAAGCAGTATATACTATAACTTAATTATGTAACGATCTGCAATTTACCATCATAATATATGTTCCTGTTATATAATTATATATCTTAAGTTATTTAAATATCTATGCATTTGCTTATCATGCTGACAGTTCCGTGTTTTGATTCCTGTCTGACTGTCCGAGTAGGATTTCATGGTTTTCCTTTTCCGATTAAGGCGAATGCCGACAGCTTTACATCTTAAGACGCTCCACGGGCGCATACATAATAATAACTCATGTCTCGGGTTTCTCTGTTTTTGTTGTCTATCTATTTTAGAATACTATGGCATGATTTATTATTATTCAATTGGAATGTATCTTTGAGTAATTTTATCCATAGCAACTACAAATGTATGACATTAATATACTGTCATTTATATTTTATATTCCTTGAAGAAGGCGTCATTTGCCGAAACATGTAGGGTTGTTTTAAATATATATATATATATATATATATATATTTTGAAGTAATACCAGACCATAAATCGTTAACAAATTGAATTTACCATATATATATATATATATATATATATATATATATATATATATATATATATGTATATATATATATATATATATATATATATATATGTATATATATATATATATATATATATATATATATATATATATATAAATAATTTTCGTAAGAGTATGGTTTTGAATTCCGCAAAAGCCTTTATATATGAAGGTTAACAATGTACAATTTAGCATGTTTTAGCCAGTATTTAACTACATCAATTGAGACATTTATAGCGTCTCAAAAGAACCTAGACCTAGAACTAATGTCGGCAAATGGAATAAAAGCAATTATTTCCTAAAGCTAGTAAGATTAAAGTAATATCTTTTTCTACAAAATACGAGTCTAAATACTAAGAACTCATTATACCTCACCATAGCTACGTAACACGAATATTATTTTTGGTATAAAATCGTATGTTGTTGAGAATATAAACTAGATGAAATGCTTTTTGATTTATTTAGATATTTTATGTGGGAAATTTAATTACTGCATAATATTAACTAGATTCTCTCTAGATATTAGATATTGCATGTTTCCCATTAAACTTTTACAGTTTCGTAAGTAATATTCATTAGTAATATTTATTTATTTCTAAGGTACGTTTTGCCTCCTTAATATGTAGGCACATGAACCGTTATAAAATAGTATATTAAAACGCAAAGTACTATTTTGTCGCACGAGTTCATCTTTAGAAAACGAGCAGCGACAGGGGCGAGTTCTCTAAAGAACGAATGCAACAAAGGCCTTATGAAACGAGTTTTTTATACTATTTTTCATATTTTGAAATTTTTCATTAATAAATTGAAATAATTTAATTTAAAAGTACAGAGTTTTATTTTTATATAAAGTATGTAGTTTGTCACACTGATACTTAATATTTTCAAATTTAAATATATCCGCGAAATATTATTTATAATTTTCGTTAACATTAATTGATATTTTATTTAAACATAAAGAGTAATCATTAAAATTTTCACTCAAGTAAACCATGTACACAAAAATCATGTCGTAACTTAACTTACTAGAGACCACTGAATATATTTTCAAATGTCATGATTGTCTTAAAATAATTTAGAATATTGGATTTTACACCGTAATATTAGATAGTTTACGAAGATGGCACTGAAATAGAAAATATATGTCTGAACTTAAGCTATATTATCATACTCGTAACTCAAGCTTAACTTTTGAAAATTATTTTGTGAGTGTCATCTTAGCATCAGTAAATATGTCATTTGATTTGAAGATGTAATAAAAAAATAAGCTCAGCTGATATTCAAAACTTCATTAATAAAAAAAGGCCAAGTTAAGGCAAGGATTGAAATTATTGTCCATTATTTTCAATTCCCAAGTACATATATACGTCTTCTCGTGCTGTTCAAGGGATTTTGCGGAATTGCGGGCGTTAACAATGCACATCCTTCAAAAATTATTTCCTGCAGATCTTGCAAATTAGCAACAGGAGTTTTAAATATTCTATTCTTTAGGTGAGAAAACACGAAAAAATTAATAATTATCAAACAATGTGATCGTGGTGGAAATTAAATTTCCGTATGTAAGTTTATAATCCGATCATCAAAAAACTCACGAAGAAAATCAATATTTTCATGTGTTGTGTGTTCCGTTGCACCATCTAGCTGAAAGTAATCATATTGTAATTCATCTTCGTGCAGCTGTTCAATAAATTCATTCAAAAAGTTTCTATACCTCTCACAATTAATTGTAAAATTTAAAAAAAATAGTTTCAACAATTTTGCGGCGAGAAAGTGCTAGTAAAACACCAAGTTTCGCAGTAAGCAGAAACTATTCAACAAAAGTATGAGAATATTCACTATTCCACATCCAGGTGTTTTGGAAATTGACGTACCCTGAAAGATGAAACCATGCTTCATCAAAGAAAAATGTTAAATTTAGCAGATCATTATCTTGCATTCAATTATTTGCAAACCACTGGCAGTAAGCAAGACGTCTGGGGGAGTCTATCAGCAAAATAGCTTGATGTGGTTGCATTTTATACAGATGCAAGTGGAAGTTTTTCTTTACAATTTTCTGGCATATTCCATAAGAAAGTCCAATCTCTTGAGGAAGACGTTTCAAAGGTCTTGTGGGTTCATTTTCCATACGTTGATGTCATTTCTAACTTCTTCCTAACAAATAGTTGGTCTACCAGTTCCCACAGAACCAGCGTTTCAAAATACACTAACACAATTGAAAAGGCAATTAGAAAAATTTTTGGAAATTACAGCTAACTCTCGCTGGCTGTACACCCAAATTCCATCAATAGAAGAAAAAAAAAATATATAGTACAATTTAAAAAAAAATTACTAGTCTGTCAAAAACGAAATGTCAAAAATTAAAAAAAAAAAAAAAACAGGTTACAGTGCTTTAAAAACGATTTAGTTTGACATATCATTCATTAAAATCAGATAAAATATAAGGAAGCTACAGCCCCAAAGGTTTTTCATAATACACCCGGTATAATTGACATTGATAGACGTTTGAATTAACATGTTAATGACTTAAGTTAGACATACTTTTAATATACACGGCCTGAGTGAGAATTTTAATGATCACTCCTTACAAACATGAGTGACATAGAAACAAGTAACGGGTGTTCAGAAACATTCGAAGTCAAGTGGGCTCTGAACAAAAAATCGTATATCTTTACTTAAGTATTTGATTTGTAATAATTATTAAATGTCAACTGTTGTCTGTCAAAATCAATCTATCTCAGACATGACTTCATATTTTCAAGGACTACTTTGACTTCGAATGTTTCTGAACACCTGTTATATCTTGTACTCCACTCCAATATATGTTGTTTGTGTAGTACTTTTCTTTTCTATGTGTATCATTTCTGTCAAATGTACTTAAATTCTTAAAATCAGATGACAGCAATAAGATATTTCTGTGTTCCAACAATGCCAACATTGAAAAATGAAAAAAAGCGTATCGAAATGGAGCTTATTTCGATACTGTTTTGGATTTCGTAATGAGTTCATTACGAATGCAAAATAGAAAATAGTATATTAAAAAACAAGTTTCATAAGGCACCATTTTGCCGCACGAGATCAGTTTAGAAAACGAGCCGCTTGTGGCGAGTTTTCTAAAGAGCGAGTGCGGCAAAATGGTGCCTAATGAAACGAGTTTTTTATACTATTTTTTCTATTTTGCGTTTTTTACATTAATAAATTGCTTAGATTGGAATTATTTAATTTGAAAGTTCAGAGTTTAATTTGTATATAAAGCATGCAGTTGGTCACATTGATACTTGACATTTTTCAAATTTAAATCTTGCTACCGCGAAGTATATTATATTACATATTATTTATTAATTTTCGTTAACATTACTTGATATTTCATTTAAAAATATAAACATGAGTGACATAGAAAAATATATATGTTGTTGTCAATTGTATACAACATACGTTATTTGTGTAAAATACGGACATATATCATATCTGTCAAATGTACATAAATGTTTAAAATCAAATGACAGCAATGATATTTATTTCTGTATTCGAACATCGCCAACATTGAAAAATGAAAAAAAGCGTATGGAAATGAAGCTCATTTCGATACTGTTTTGGGTTTCATAATGAGTTCATTTCGAACGCAAAATAGAAAAAAATATTTTAATACTCTTACATGTTGTATACTATTATAAAATGCGTATATTGTATTTTAACACAACATATCTACATATATATCTAGGTATAAAAAGTGACTTATTTTTATCTAGGCCTTCGTTTAAAACTCACGTTTAAAAAGGAAAGTTAATTTCCTTAACGTTATACGTTTGACCTTGAAATGTCAATCTAATAGCTATTACAAATTTTAATGGAAATGCATCTTGTAAGAAAAAATAAAGAGCAACAATAAATGAAAGTGGATACATTATCGCATTAAACGATTTCTTTTTCAAATTCTGACATTGCGCATTGGTCGTTATAAAAAATCATACAGAATAGAAAAAAAATTGGATTTATTTTTTACTTTGATATACATAATAATTACTACTATAAGTAGGTTGCAATATGGGACCTGTTTCTGCTTTTTTCTTTTATGACGACATTATTTGAATATATTTTTTTGTCGATTATTTAATAAAACATGGAAGAATTTAATACAAAAAATTTATTCAGAAAATGTATAAATTGCTACATACAAATATTTTACATTAAAAATAAATAAATAATACTATTTCATCAGATTGTATATACAGGCAATGTCGATGACTTAATAATGGACGTCAGTTTCAGGTACTTTTCTTCAATAGGAATACCCTCCGTTGCTGGCATACGATTGACCACCACCACCACCTCCACCAGTAGATGGAGCCCCGTAAGATTGCGATGGCTTTCCAGAACCACTGTATCCGCCTGAAGACCCACCTCCTAAACCGCCTGATGAAGGAGCGCCGTAAGACTGAGATGGCACGCTGCTGTGTCCACCAGAACCGAAACCGTTCGAACCTCCGAAACTACCCGATGAAGGAGTGCCATACGTCTGAGATGGTCCGCCACTGTGTCCATTTGAACCCGCATAACCTCCAGAAGAAGGTGCGCCATATGTAGATGATGGTGCTCCTCCAAAGCTTCCGCTACCACCAAATCCACTCGATCCACCAAATCCACCGGATCCACCAAATCCACCAGCGCTAGGAGCTCCATATGTAGATGACGGTTTTCCTCCAAATCCTCCAGAACCTCCAAATCCTCCCGATCCTCCCAATCCCCCCGATCCTCCAAATCCTCCAGAAGACGGCGCCCCATATCTAGATGATGGTTTTCCTCCGCTGCTGTATCCGCCTGATCCTCCACTGATGTAGCCGCCTGATCCTCCACTGCTATGTCCTCCGGATCCTCCACTGCTATATCCTCCAGATCCTCCACTGCTATATCCTCCGGATCCTCCACTGCTATATCCTCCTGATCCTCCGCTGCTATATCCTCCCGATCCTCCACTGCTGTATCCTCCTGATCCACCAAATCCGCCAGATCCCCCAAATCCTCCAGATCCTCCAAATCCACCAGACGAAGGTGCTCCATACGTTGACGAAGGTGCTCCATATGTCGATGAAGGCTTTCCACCAAAGCCGCCACTACTTCCGAATCCACCGCTCGATCCTCCGAAACCACCAGATGGAGCTCCATAACTTTGTGATGGAGCAGAATAAGTAGATGAAGGACCTTTACCGAATGAGGATGATCCACCTCCGAAGCCATTTTGACGAGATGGGCCTGCTGGTGTACCATAACTGGTTGAAGGTGGTAAGTAACTACCGGAAGGTCTTGACCCGCCGAAGCCTCCTCCTCCACCACCGCCAGATTTTCCAAAACCTCCTGATCCTCCAAAACCACCAGATGGTGCTCCGTATGTACTTGAAGGCTGTGAAGGAGCACCATAAGTTGATGAAAGTGATCCACCTCCGAATCCACCACTTCCTCCGAAACTACTACCACCGAAACCACTTCCACCAAATCCTCCACCGCCACTGCTTCCGAATGAAGGAGCACCATAGCTGCTTGATGGAGCGCCTCCACCTCCTGATGGTCCACCGGACGGATAACCAGTTATTGGTGCTAGAACAGGAAGGTATATTTCATTTGTCAAGGCCAAATTACTGTATGGTCCATTTAGATTAAGAGCAATAATTTTTATACCGAACAATATGTTAATAAGAAAGTTTTAGGTAATGAAATTACAAAATTAGAACATTAGAAGGAAGTACTAAGAGTGCTTTCTTGTATACAAATCACAATCTGTAATTTTAATAGTAGTTTGTCAATTGTTATTACAGCATTCCTAAATGTGGAATACAAATAAAGTTAATTAGCAAATTAATATTAACTATTTTTATATACTATCTGTCTTTAGGAGAATGTATCATTATGTAAAAGGAAAACACTTTCTTTTGAAAAGGGTATTACTATCGAATTAAAAAGATGAGTTATTGATTTAGTTCAGAGAAAAAGAAGTTAAGAAAATTTTGTTTTGGTTCAAAATAGTAAATATTTTAAATAATCTAAATTACTTTTTTTGCAATTTTTATTTTAAAATCTTTCTCCAATTCATTATTTTGGAATAACACAATAAAAGAGACTACTAATCACTTTATTATGTATTCATTACAAATACATTGCATGTCGTATGCTTGGCTCTTAAATTTTCAAATAAGATCGGAATTAAACAAAACTTGCACAAAATCATAATTATATGAAAGTAATTGTAATTAATATCAAAAATAAAATATATCAAATTTAAATGTCTATTGTTTATTTTGAAAATCAAATTAATTAATATACTTAAAGTGGTTTCGGATATCCATTTTATATTTGTTTCTTATTTCTTTTTTGAAAAAAAGACCAAAATTTTAAATTTGAATAAAAGGAAATGCGAGCTACTTGCATTAAACCAAATTTAACTTAATCAAAACTTTAACACAAAAACTAAACAATAATTTAATAAAACTATATATCGTTATAAACAAATTAAACTATTTTTTGTAAACATACCTAACACATAAAATATTAAAAATAATTGTTGAATACAAAGAAATTCACCGAGAAAAATATTGTTTTAGCATGTATAAAAACAAGTAATTAATGCTTTACCATCTCTCTTAGTTATCGCTCCAGCTTTGGCAGTTGAAGCCGAACAGACGATCAATGCGATACAGGCCTGAAAAACGATGGAAAAATTATAACAATAGTCCGATTTTCTCTTCACCAACTTAGAATTTCTATAGCGTTTCGCACACAAAACACTTACCACGAATAATCTCATCTTTTATTAAATATGTGTTCACACACAAAATTTTTATCTCATCCAAAGTGGATGTCTTCACGTGAGTTAATGCTGAAGAATCACCTCCTCAGATATTTATAGTAACTATTACAGGTAGGAGTGAAAGTTTGTTAGCATCTTCAGTTGGTGTGGGAGGCCCTGTAGAAGATGTCCTTGTCTAAATTGAACCACGTTAACGCAAGGGGATGAAAAATAATTTTATTAGCTTCTAAGATTAATTTGATTTATGTTATGACGTAATGTGAACGTTCTTTCTAATAAGTTCATGTTAGGATAGAATTTTAAGAGTTCAAATATTCATTGTTTAATTTTTATGATAGTTTTAATTCAGTTTTTGTTATATATTGTATTCCATATACGTCTAGTTCTCCTTGTTCGGTTGCTTCATTTAAAATTTATTTTTTCGTAATGTATATTTTATTAAATACATAATATATATAATTCTGGAATTGTAAAAGGCATCAGTAGAAAAATAAAGAATATACATAAAGGCATATGAAGGAACAACTAAATCTTCATATAATTGTACAGCACTTAAATATATTATGATTTCGTGTTTTAACAAATTTAAAGAAAACTAGTAGGACATTTCTGTTATTTGAAAAAAATAACTTTTAAATGATATTTTAACAGTGTTATTGAAAATCCATTGTACATGCAATTTTTCATACAATTAGACAGAATGTAAATCGGATATGATCCTGCGTTTTAACCAATTTAAAGAAAACTAGTAAAACTTTTTTTTTATTATTAAAAAAGTCTATTTTGAAGAAATTACTTTATAAATACATATTGGCATTCTTATATTTTGTGAAATTTCACTTCTAAATATAAATTTCTCTTATAGTTTGAGGAGATGAGATCTTTCTTTGGAGACTGGTGTTAAGTAAAAACTCGAAAAAGGTATAAAACCCCTTACCACAATTAATAATCGTATCCTAAATACGTGCTTCGACAACTTAGTTGCCATCATCAGTAGGTAAAACCACTAATTAAACCATTGAACATGGTCCACAGTACTTTACACAGTGCCCACGTATACACTAAGTGTGTACGAACGATTATTAATTGTAGTAAGTGGATTTATACCTTTTTGGAGAGATGAAAGATGGTTTTTGTATCTCGATTATTATAAAAGTGTTAAGATTTCTAATTAAAACCTTAATTCAAACAAGAACCTGTCTATTATTTCTTGCATTACATGTTTGAAACACTGAAATTACTATTTTATACTGTTTTGCTAATTCTACCAAATTTGTTCTTAAAATTTTTGTATAAAGAATTTGGTTGTCATTATATAAATAAGTTTATCTTAGCCTTCATATCATAAAATAGTACTGGGAGTAAATACTATCTTAATATTCTAATATTTATATTATGTTTTTTTTTAACAGAAATAGTTTTCTAATTATTAAACATATTCTCTTCTGATTAAATCGGCGACTGTGTCCTGCAAAATAACCTTTCCTTGTGTAAAGTGTGTGCTAGTATTCCGAGAGCAATATTTCTTTTTTGTTGTTGTTGATGATGACAACTTAGTTGTCGAAACACGCATTCAGAATTAAAGCTATGTTGCGGTAAGCATATTTCGTACCTAATTTTTGTTTTAGTCTTTAGTCTTTAGTCAAACAATGTTAATTCATAACTGCACTTATTAGTATTTGGTTTTTCTAAATCCCGCTCCTATTTTATACATGTCGCGGCAATCGAATAACATCCATAAATATATTAAGTGGTTTCTCTCTACCCATACATTCACATAATGCTTATTCAGTTGACTAATATTAAATTAAATTGAGTTTTTATATATAGGGTGTTAAATTTTAAACTGCTTGTTTTTAATGTACCTAAGTAAGTTTTCCTATTTAACTGATGTGGCCTTTACTTGATGAAATTCTGTCGTAAAAATCGTAAAATTAAATACGAAACACAATGTGTGATTTCACAAATATTTTATTATATTCCTAGTAACAATTGTTTCACGAAAACTGGCTTCTTCAGAAGTTTTACTATTTTTTATGTGATTCCTTGATTATTATTACTATTACTAGTGTAAATACGTCAATTTACAATTTTGATACCCTATTTGTATTTGTAAAACAAATTTGAGGAAAGAACCTCCTAAAAGTGACTTCATATTTACATATTTTCTTTTACACTGAAACCCAGACATGTTCTGAACAATAGCAATTATAACTGGTAAATTTTTTTAACACAGAAGCAATTGTTTCATTTTATGGAGTAATTATATGATTGCTCCCATTTTCAAAACTTTATTTATTTATTCATTTTTTGGGGAATGTAATGTTAATAATTCTATTATAGTTCATTACATAAATGATTTTAGAATGCATTTCCGGAAAAGTTACTTTTTATAATATTTGTTTATAACGAGTCATCGAAAAAATTCATAATTGGAGTAGACTGTGAAATTGGGTTGGTACTTTAACCACTTCCACATAATGACACATTACTTGATGCTTGACAGTTTCATTTGGTTTTATTGTAAAAAAAGGTTATGGCATTGAAATGATACTACAACAAAAAAGAAAACAAATAATTTATTTAATATCGAAATCATTCATAATTAAAATTTACATATAGCTACAGAAGTTGTTGAAAATGTTGTCCATTTACATCTAAACACAAACAATTTTCATAATAAGGGTTTTGAAAAATTTGACACAAACTTATAGTTTCAATGTCAAATAATAAATGTCACAATATGGAAGTGGTTAAAGTATCAACCCAATTTCACAGTCTACTCCAATTTTGAATTTTTTCGATGGCTCGTTATATAAATGATCCATAATAAATTGTAGAGATTGTTTCTGTGGAATGTTTTGTACTATTATTCATTTATCATTGAGGATAAGTCAATACTAATATATACGAACATTATTTGAATGTATCAACCATTCATCGTTTTGCATAAATTGGGATTATTTGGTGTCACTATGTCGCTGATAATCGCTGTATCTTTCTTATTTACGAAATTAAATGCATTATATCTATTGCAATGGATTTATATCTCATCTGTATCAGCAACCTCGGGAGTTCCCCAAAGATTGAGTCTGGGTCCTCTAATGTTCTTCTTACTTATTAATGATTTAGTCGAGCAGATTAGTAATAAATTGTAATATGCGACATTACGTCAGGCGGTGACCTAATCGATGACGTCACCGAACGTGCACATCATGAGACTTCCGAATCCCCTAGAAGGCGAACAATCCAGAACGACCAAATGACTATATAAATACTAAATACTATAATACTTAAGGGTAAGGATGATTGATTAAAGCAGTAATCCTCGTGAACCTACTATCGTAAACATAAATGTGTATATAAAGTAATATAAATACTGTATTTATTGTTAGTTATTATTTAGTGTGCTTTTTATCAATATAGTTATTTTTAAATATCGCGTGCTTTATTAATCGAACCGAACAGAAGATTTATCACAAGTACTGTTCAAATACATTCACGATGTACCACATATACGGTATACTACTGTTGAGGATCTAGGTTTTCATTTTGACTCATTAGAGAATATGGCCAAATCTTTTGTTGTAAAGATGTTGAAATTTTTAGTAAAACAGTCTTCGTAGTTTCAAGTAAGACATATACTAGAGATCGTACATTGATCTGGAATCCCTAAAGTATGTAACAAAAGTTTTGAGACAATTTTCGTAATTAATTTTCATCACTTAGAAATTTTTCGATTTAGTTTCCATTACTGGGAGTTTATTCAAGCAGGTTTTTTCAATATAAATATTGACAGTTCTCGTAAATAAACTTTAGTACCATGGCATACAAAATCGAAGTCCAAAAACGCATCTCTAATTTAGTTGGCCGATTGTTAAAAGTAGATTTTGTAAATATGTTTCAAGTACCTAATATTTTCAGTGCAACAATTTAGCGAACAGTAAGTGAATCTGAGGAAGGAATACCTTGTCTTAAGCTACCAAAAAGCGGAAGGTATCGGGTGTTGACTGACGTCAGAGCAGGTAGACTGAGAGAAAACGCAAAAGAAAGAATTTGTGTATCTACGCGAAGATTAGGAAGGCATTGTTACAAACTAGTCATCGTTTTGAATTATGAAATAGTATATTACACACTGAAGCGGAAAATGGTTCATTACCGTCGAGAGATTAGAAAGTTCACCGAGATGCGAAGCGTCGACGTGAACTTAATCTCGAGACGGGAATTAATATTTCCGCTGAGGTTTGTATACTATTTTACTCACGACCGATTAGTAATTAACTATTATATAAACCACTAAATCACTAAATTTCAAAAATATAATAGTATTAAATTTCATGCATTTTGATAAATACTTTTGATAGGTACTGTTGCCTAGCTACAGTACCTATCAAAAGTATTTATCAAAATACATGAAATTTAATACTATTCTATTAGCTAGGCAACGTAACAATTAATAGTGATATTTTTTTACAGGTTACCAAATTATTATCCTACGATTTTAAACATCGTCCGTCTCTAACAGTAAACAGTCATTGAAATTCTAATCTAACAATTAATATTAAATCCAAAAGCTAAAAATTTTATATTAAAACGCTGTCTTGTTATTTACTTATTAAAGATTTGTGAATAGTTTTATTATAATTTGATTTAATTATTTAAATGACACTGACGTTTCATAAATACTGAAATGACACTACCTAGCCGGGAAAGTGACATAAGCTAGCCGGTAAAAATTCTGGTGTGGTGCGCCATTTCTCCTCCAGGTGCATCGCAGACATATGTAGGAACTGCTAGAGGAGAAGCCGTCATTGCAACTCTTTATATCGAAAGATTTTTGCCTAAACCGTAACGATTTCTAAACGATCGTCACAATAGTGATAAAATTATGTTCTGCAATCATCGATGTTTACAACCATCCAATCACTTATGTGACACTTAAGAACAAAATTGCGAAGCATTGAAGACTATGGGCCGCAAGCTGCATTATCATATATTCCTATTGTTTAGACATGATGTTAACCGTTAATTTGTTTAATTAAAGTAAAAAATTTAAACAAATAGTAGCATTTTAAATTTTGTCTCAAAACTTTTGCTGGAGCCATTATTACTCTGTTCATAAGTTACATCTTATGAAGTTTGTTTATAATTTAGTACATTTCAAAGTTTATTCGCCTCATTTATTATGTCAGGTAAAGTTTCTTACTCATTGAAATTCTGCTAGACAGTGTCCCACATTCTACACTATATATGGTTGCCCAAATTCGTCTTTAAGCTGCCCAATCGTTTCTGTCTATCGTAACATACATTTTTATCTACAAGTATTTTCATTTGTTTCGTAAATGGTTGATAACATTGACCTCAGCAATAAAATGTAATATTTTTGCGATATTTTCTTCAATGACGACTTATTTATTTACTTTCTATAAAAGTAAAAAATTAATTTTTCTGGTAATTTTATAATA
Source organism: Melolontha melolontha (assembly GCA_935421215.2). Classification (NCBI taxonomy): domain Eukaryota; kingdom Metazoa; phylum Arthropoda; class Insecta; order Coleoptera; family Scarabaeidae; genus Melolontha; species Melolontha melolontha. Next base: position 66,621,913 of record OW285240.1, read on the forward strand.
AAGTAGTAGTTTCGTTAGCAAAAGATCGAGGGAAGTATTATTTTAATGTCATTTAAATTAACAAATCTCTTTTCAATTAAACTATTCTGGAACGACAAAAACACACGGTAATTTGTTGGTGCGATATTTTATGTAGATGGAATTCCAATCAAAGAACATTAGTTTTTGACCAGTGATCATAGATGCATACAATCTCGCTGCTGGGACAAGTCGTTTCTTCAAGACTTTTATTTTTGGATCATAAATTTGAGAATAATATATAACTATGTTAGGTATTGTTGTCTCAATGTCTATAATTTTCTTTAAATTGCATTATATATTCCATGATACTTTTAGGAAACTAATTGGTGGAATACAGTCCACTTTTTGTTTGTTGCAAGAGAAGCTCCTCCATGATTTTATACTTCGAACGAAATTGTAGAGGACCTACACTTTGCCACAGATGATTGTGGACACGAAAACGACTTTATCGTTCAATAAATTCTTCTTGCTAAGTACCTGTAGTGTACTTATTATGTTAAGATGTGTGATCAAATGTTTGAGACCTCCTATAAAAGAATCTTGCACTATGTAGAGAAAGTTTAAAATTATCCCAGGGTGTGGGTTTTCTTAAATCAATATGGCAAAACGTACAATACCGAATATGTTGAACGTTGTACTAATTCTGGTAAACTATGCCTTAATGATATATTTATTAGAATTACAATTTTTATTTAGGTGCTTTTTAAACATCGGTTTGAAAATGCATGTTCAAAAGTTAAGAATATAAACATCGTGTGATAGTAATTAATAGAAAATTAGGTTGATGGTAGTACCACGATTTAGTTGTATAATGTTTATTCAAATATAATGCATGTCGGCACATACTATTTCGATTTACATATCTCAGATTATGTAGAATGTTTTAAGAATCTATTATTTCATATTTATTAAAGGAAATCTTAAGCACCTACGTGTTCCGGATTATTAGCATTTTAAAATACATTTTAAAAACTATGAATGAAGTCCTAATGATGTTTAAAGTATCATTAAAACTTAAAGTAAATAGGTTTCGAATTAGCACTATCGGTACGAATTACTGCGTGCATTGAAAAGCATGTCATAAAAGCTTTTTACAGAAACATTTCTGATAATTTTCGTTTGAGAATCCTTGAAATTAGATCCTGTTTATGAAATAAACCTTGCTGATGCATTAAAAAATAACATATTAGACAGTTTTAGTTAATTACATTCTAACATTCAAATTGATGTTATTTGTAACCTTACATATATTATATATCGAGGAGTATAAATTAATATTACGATATTCATTTCTGGAATTTATTGCAAGTACAAGTAAAAATATTTTTCTACGTCCTGTCTTTTTAAGTTAATTTGATTTTATTATGTAATACAATAACTTCTTTAAATAACATAACAGAAAAAAGCGTTTGACAAATAGCAAACTCTACAGAAAACATTTACATTTAAACATGAAAGTATTACGTAGAAGAGTAAATAATCCAACATTTCAAAGGCAAAATTCTTTTTAACTGTATGAAGCAACTCTATTTTCTTATTAATCAAGACGGTGTCTTATTTTTCAACATTTATAGATTTTTCAGTCACTGTCTTTAATTATTTAATCAAACAAAATTAATTTTTTTTAATGACACTATTTTCAATCATGCTACCTATTTTTAGTGTTGTTAGATGGAATTGTTTCATGAACATAGTTAGATATTGTTAGACTTGTCAATGCCTATAGCTTTTTCGATGTGCTAATCTAAATCAGGCTTTGCCCTTGATGGTGTAGTTTATGCTGGTTGCCAACCTGGGTAACCTACATATAAGAATCTGGAATTCGAAATAATGCAAATTTTAGTAGGTACGTAGTATTGATAATTCTGGTCTGAATCTGATAATTGACATTTTCTTCGAATATTTCTTTGGAGGACTACTTTTTGAAAAAAAATATTACTCTTGTTGGTAAGCTACGTCAAAAATAAGCAAGACATTACAAAGAAGATTAAACCATTGAAACATCATGTAGTTTAATATCGAATCAACACAGTAATTTGCCTGATGTCGGCCTGTCAAGACTGAAGTCGAGAGCTCCTCAACTACTGCTAGCAGAAAAACTTATAGCAGAAGATTTCAACCGAAATGATAATTGGAGAGAGTATTTGGAACATTGAAATTCTATCGTACCCTTACCAGGAATGGAGCTGCCTCGCCATGAGTGGAAGGCACTCAATAGAATAAGAAAATCCTACGGAATTTGTCGTGACTTATTCTATAAATGGGGGCTGACTGATACACCAGCTTGCGAATGCGGAGAACCTCGTCAGATTATTCATCATATTACAGCTGAGTGCCCCCTTATAGCATATGGAGGTTATATGAGCAATTTCGTTGAAGCAACTGACTCCGCGTTAGACTGGATTAATGGCCTCGATTTTAAAATTTAACTTCTAGATGTATAATCCGTGTTAGCTGTACGCTAAATGAATAAATAAATCGTTTAGTTACATCTTTTTTATTATGCATCAAAAACAAAGCGAACTTGGTAAGTTACGCACCCAAAGCAAAACAAATGCATAATTTTACTAGGCAGTGTACAGCATAACACGGCTGTTAGTGGCAACGCTATTAAGAATCCCAAAAATACGAGGGTATATCAAATTTAAATGGGACTGCTTTTTTTTTATTTCCATACAGGTCGCTGACCCGGGATGGATTGATTTTCAGCTAAGGCGGGAGTTTAGGGAGGGGTTCACGTGGATTTTCTCCACGATCGTGGCACAATTAATGCGGGATATTATTGTGAGCTTCTGGATGCCGCAAAGCTTGCGACGAAAAAGAAAGACTAAATCTGTCAAAAGATTCTTCTTCGTGATAATGCCGGGCCTCATTTAGCAAACGTCAGAAGGCAAAAATTATTGGTACAGTTCAGACTTGGCGCCTTATGAATGTGTTATTGCTAGGGTTTATAGCCAAGATTTTTATCATTCGAATATAGTAGTTCGAATGATAAAAATATTAACTATAAACCCTAGCGATTACATAATATTTTTGTGACCAGTGTGTCAACTATGTTGCTCGAATTATATCCGTGATTTATTAAACAAAAAAATGCTAATTCTTTACCTTTTTAGAATAGGTATAAGAGAGGATTTAATACACGGCACATGCGAGGTTTAAATAAAGTAATGAGACTATGCGCCGTTTACAATTCGAAAACGTGTATGTCATCAATGATGCAAAACAATGTTACAAAATCCATTGGCAAAATCGATTTATTTACATTTTAGGTTAGTGTAGTAAACGCTTATGTTAAACTTAGAATATTTAGGTTATAACTTCCGATTAAAAATAGTGAATTAATAAAAGTTGGGACTATAAAATAATTTTTTTATTGATAAATGCAGCAATGGTCCATCATTATCGCGTTCTGTTTCAGTTTGCCATCGCGGATGCAACAAGTAGCTTACATTAGCTGCAAAACGCTTTCGGCATTTCAAACCAAGAGTAAACAAACAGATGCAAAATATGACAGGACGATATGTGCCAACACCGAACGTTCGCACAAACATAAATATGCATTCGCAGTTATGTTTATATAATATTATGTATACTTCGTTTATTGTTTTTGTGTTGGTGATTTCGAAAATCCTGTTGACAACGTGCACGTCTTCGAATCGTGAACGGCGTATAGTAGCGAAGCGTTCCTTTTGACAAAACTCTTGGCTCCCCTTTTGCGAGCAGACATGCCAAAATGATACGTCTACAGTACGAGTCCGGAATTAATAAAGTTAGTTGATGATCTGTTACAATTATTTTCGTGAACTGGATTTATGAAGTGCGTTATAAAAATGAGTGACGGCAATTTCGAATAATAATGGAATTTTGTATCAAATTCGGACATCGTGCACCTGAAATTTTTGCAAAATTACAATAAGCCTATGGAGACTTCATGTTTTCAAACGGTTTAAGACATTCTCAGAAGGGAGGGGTTTGATTAATCTCGTAGCAGAAAATCTCAAACTATAAGAATGAAGTGATAAAAATATCAACAGAATCCGGGATCTTGCAGGTTCAAATATTTGGTTGACGATTAGAATGAACGGGGATGAGTTGAATATGACTCACACAACAGTTCACCAGATCTTGCCTAGTGAATTGTGAAGTAAAAAATATCTGTTTGAAAGTGGTTTCTGGAAACATTTTGGAAGATTAAAAGGTCAATAGAAGCGAAACATGTCTTGATTTTTTTGGGGTGGTGTTAAAAACGACTCACCTTTTTAGGAGCGTGTAATTACTGGGACATGCTTTGAATTTTTGAAAAAGACTGCCCGAACATGAGAAGCGTTAGAGCCGAGAATGACATCCTCTAAACTTACCACAACCAAAATAAGTCAGAACGAGCATATTAAAGATCAAAATTATACTAATTTGTTTTTTGAAGACAAAAGATCGTAAATCAGAAATTTGTGCCTTATGGAGTAATCCAGCATTTTTACCGAGAGAAAGATTTCGACAAAGGGTGTTTTGTGTGAGACCGGACACGAAGAACGGATAGGTACTGCATTACGACAATGCACCCAGCCACAGCGATTCTAATGGATTTAATACTTGCTTTTGGCAAGTAAAAACATCTTTTTGAATCCGCAGCTCCCTTATTCACCAGATTTGAGTCCTTGTGACATTTTTCTTTCTTTTCTCTAGATTGAAAATTCGCTTCAAAGAAGACATTTTTGGGACGTTGAAGAACAATCAAGGAATCCAAGCCGGCCAGCTGAGGGTGATTTCAGTATCTGACTTTCAGCCCTGCCACGGAGCGTGGAAAAATAATTTCCAGCGCTTTCCAATGCAAACTGCTTTAAAGTAAACATTGTGGAATTTTATTTCAAGAAAAAAATTGTAAAAAAATCACTCTCATTTCTGTATTTACACAAAGTGTATAACACACACTATAACGTGCCTATAGATTTCCATTAATTTTTTGTATCCTGTTGTTGGATCGAACCTAGAACTTTTAAAAGCAATATATTGCACTTTATTTAACATAACCAGAATACCAATTCTCTCAGCTATAGGTTAAAAGTTTAATGACAACATGTAATCTATCAGTTATCCATTCATCTACGAATAAATTATTTTCCAGATATGCTTATTTAGAATTCCTATTAAATTTCTTTAATATACATACATACTTTTACTCTGTGTTCTAAGTTAGAAGTCCATATTGGGTACTGTTTTTGTGACATAATTTCTTATAAAATCATTTCATATCATTTATTAGAAAAATCTCGTCAGCTAATGTTAAAGTAATCTGTTTAAATCTAGCGATTAGCAAACCGTATATCACTAATTCGATTTTTTTCTAACGGAAACTACGATTTATTAAAATTGCTAACCCATCGTAAATTGTTATTAATTTCTATAAATGAAAGAGCAATTTATGGTTTGTAAAACACTAGTTTAACATACAAATTTGTATTGATTAGAACTGTACAGCAATATGTACATAATTAATTTGTGCACGTGTAAACATATATACTTCAAAGAAGGTTGAATTGCTTTCCTGTTGTTTAGTATTTTTTATGTGCGGCTCTGATACATAAATTTATTTTGCAAATTGCATCAAGAGAAAGGATGTACACTTAATTCACGTAATTTGCTTTTACTTTTTGTGTCGAATTGTGCAAATTGCCAGCAGGAAAACTATTATGAAGATTACTTTTTAATTAGAGCAATAAAAGTTTTGTATATAGTCTAAAATTATTTTGTAACATTATGGGAGCTACTGCACCTACAAGACATAATGAAATTAGAAAATTACTACTACTTCGGGTGTAAGAAAATTCTTGAATATGTATGTAAGACATTTTGCGACGCAGTGGGTGGATTCTTAAATATGTTAGCTAATCTGCCTGCACACGAATTTTGAAATTTGACTTCGTTTTGTTGAAAGGAAAATACGATAATTAAGTCATCGTCCTTAAAGATTTATTTAATAGGCCAGTGAAAGATATAAGCTTTGATATTGATTAAAATTAATAAATGAAAGACATATTGCTGCGTTTCTTTCTAAACGAGACAAATTGAAAAATAAGATAGAGCTGAAAACAGCAGTGTAAAATTTAAAACGGGTAAATTTTGAATGTACCCTGTATGAGAATCGACATAACAAATTTAAGGTTTATTTTATGTAGAGTTTCTCGTTATTCTCTGTAATAGGTTTAAAAATGCAACAATACAGATCGTGTTAAAAAAACACATCTGTGCATATTTAGTAAATTTATATTGAATGTTAAATGCCATATAGATTATTATACCTCTTTACATTTTAGTTTATATATATATTAATAACTTTAACAATTATACAAAACCCAAATTATAATGATTAATTATAGTGAAAATAAATATATAATCGGTCGGATTTCAAATTCCGCGATAGTACGTAAAATTTCAAACAAAGATAATCCATTAAAGTTATGGAATATTAGGTATTTATTACTATTTAATATGCACAACAAAATAGGATAACCTAGAAAAGACAATAGTAACTTTGTAATAAAACTATTCGTGATAGAATATGCATTTTAAAAATTGACATTTTGTAATACTTATCTATAAGAACAGTATGGCATTCGATCAAAAATATATACGATTAATCAGAAGAAGGATCAACACCAAGAAGGATCAACACCAGTGAAAATAACTCAAAAGATTCTATAGTATACAAAATAGAGTCTAATATGATATTTATCAATCCATTAGAGATAGATATATTTAACAGAATAAATTGAAACATACATGAGTGGGTAAAACCCCATCAGTTTTGTATAATACAAAAGTATTTTTAATAATATAAAATATTATTAAAAATCTGTTGTGAAGAACAGCGAACTCGTGTTTATTAGTTTTGTGTGGTATGGTTAAATCTGGAAAATTAAGTTCGCTATATACCATAAACCAACACATACAGATACCACAATACACACTAATTCTTTTCATCCTATAACACACAAATTATCAGCATACCAATCAATGGTATATAGATTAATTTATGTACCTATGAGTAAAAGTAATTTCGACCTTGAACTAAATAGAATATACACAATAGCATTAAACAATGGTTACTCTATAAATATTGTCAATAACATCCTAAATAGCCAACAAAAATCTAAAACCCTTTCCTTAGTTTTTCCAAAATTAAAATACAAGATAATTAATTCCTATAATTCAATCACTTACTTAGGAAAAATTTCGGAAAAAATTGGTACTTTCATTAAAAAACTTAATAACGAACATATATCATTTAAAACAGACAATACTATACAGAACATTATTAAAAATAACAAAGATAAAATAGACAAAGAATCAAACTCTGGTGTATGTAAGTTGACATGCGAAGATTGTAATAAGGTATGCATAGGACAAACAGGGGGACATTCAAAATTAGGACGAAGGAACACGACAGAAGCCATAAAGAAAAGAAAACAGATTCAACTTTTGCAAGTCATTTTATAGATATCAATCATAGATTTAATATAGATTTCAAAATTTTACACATTCAAGAAAAAGTAAAAAACTTAACCTGTTAGAAAACTTAGAAATTAATAGACACGATAGTTTAGGATTAGCTTTAAATGACCAACTAGATTTAAACAACTCCCCTCTACTAAATTTAAGATTGTAAATATTTTTCCACCACCATTTCCTCAATAATTTTCACATAAATATTCAAACTTGTATTGCACATATTCAGTATTTCACCCACCTGATGAAGCCATTGTATTGCGAAACAATATTGTTGTGGTATTTACAATAAAAGAATTTTTGAAACTAGAAGTTTAATTACTTATTTCTTAGCGTTATAATGAAGTTTCAACAAGTATCTCCTTCGCCAATTAACTATATATATATATAACACTTTATTTAATTTAAAAAGGTTGGATCTGTATCATGCAGAATTTGATAATCTTTATGATAATGAATTCGACAGGTCAGTTATATACTAAAGGTATTCATTCAAGACTTTGAAGTTCATTCAAATAAATTTATAAGATTACTTGTTTATGTGGATATTTGATAAATCGTGACTTAATTTTAATTTCTGTTTTGAAACAAGAGAAATAACACAGATGTCTTTTAAATTGTAAGTAGAGTAAGGTCTCACGAGCATTTAAGGATATCTGGATTTTGGAATCGTAATTAAAGTTCTCATTAAATATTTGAAAAATAAAATAGAACAAATGTGTGATATTGAGTATCTCATGTGGTAGGGTAAATTCTCGTCACATGAATATGAAATAACACATTTCTCTTTTGAAATATTATTATATTATAAAACTATAAATCCGTAAACTTTGCAATTTATCTATTTTAAATGAAAACACTGTGTCATACTTCGGTATTTTGTAGTCACTGTAGTCACTGGTCTAAAGTGATACACAGGTATATTTTGGAAGATTTATTAAAATCAAACAAAGATCTTCAAAGTCATATTTTCTTTAGATGTATAGACATGCATATATTTTGACTAGAAATAAATATTTACATACCATATTTTATTTTGAAAGGAAAATATAATGTAATAAATGTATTAAATTTAACATGCTATTGTATTATTTCTCTCCCTATTACATTGGATGCTAGGGCTAGTTGTAAGGAACCCCTTTTGAAAACAAAAATCCTGAGAGTCTAAACCATAAATATGTGTGTATGACGATTCATGTTTAATATTTGGAGCCCATTTTGAATATCAAAGTACACAGTAATATGTACAGATAACAAACAATAATTATTTACAGACTGAAGGAAATTGATGAATTTGAAAACGTAGTTAAAGGATTTAACAATACAGGTACTCGCGTGCATTTATTCTAGGTCGAATTCATGATGTCGGTCGACGGGTAGTTGTTTCGTTACGGTGGTTGAAAAGTAAGAGAGCTTTTTCTCAAAATATCGATACAGTGTGAGGTAGTTTTTATGACCGAGTTAGGGCTTACCAGTGACATTACGAATAATGATACCAAGAAATTAAGATTTAATTAAAAGGCGCCGAGTAAGTTTTAACGCCAATAAAACTAATATCCTTAGAAGACTCCTTGCAAAACAATTTTTTGGAATGATACATCATACGATATGGTTTAGGTAAACAAATTACAATAGTGAATTAAAATGTGCCCATTCAATTATGTCAATTAATACACGTCAATTTCTTTAAATGCCAATTTTGACACGTAAAAAAAATTTGTTTAATAACAAACGAAATTGATAATTAAGACACAATCGTAATAGGACCTGTACATAATTAATAATTGAATTAAATGTAAAATAAAATTACAATCTTCGAAAGAAGTCAGTTCGATGACGCAAAAGAAACATTGTTTCTTTAAACTATGTATAAAATCAAACAGTGTCTTACCAGTTTGTTTTAAAATTTTTAAACTGTATTTATATATAAATAATACAATTAAAAAAAACATGATTAACATATTCTTAGTGTATACGAAATATAACAGATCATAGTTTGTCTCTGAATAAGGAATGATTCAAATGTCTCACTAAAATTTAGGAACCTACAGCTCAAATAATTTGGCATCTGAGAGTGCTAAGTGGTGTTAAGTAGTTGCTTTTTATAACGTCGTAAATTTTTATTACTAATTTTAATAAGCTGTGTAAATAATTTCATGTAAAATTTAATAACATATTAATATCATAAAAATTATGAAGAGTTTCGGACTGAATAACTATTTGTGGAAAATTTATTTTCATCATTAATGTACTTGCCGTAATAAAACAACAAAACCGAATGCACGAAGAACATTAAATTAAAAAGATAGGAACCAAAGAGCAATATAGCAAACTTAATATAAACATAATTTAGTACGGGCAGATATCTGTTATAACACTTATTATAACTTAAAACTTTAACTTAAATTTTTGTATTTATAATAATAATAAATGTTTAGCATAAAAGTAATTCACAGATAAGAGCGATATGTCATGAAATAAGGTGTGCTGCAAGTGTCTCTCTTTCTACAATGCATTTTCTTAAAGACAGTATGTATACATTTTCCAGCATTTGTTCTGGAATAGCGCGAACTTCATCTCGAATGCTAGTTCAAGATTTTCAAAAGTTCGTGATTTGCTTCTGAATAGCTTGAATCAGGTGATTTTGCTGGCTACGTCGCGAAAGTTATCGCGACGTAGTTAGCAAACAATTAAATGACTTTTAGCGTCATTTTTCTGGAACAAATAATATTCTATTAACTGTTCAATTCAAAAGTTTAGTAACATTTCTACATATGATTGTGAAGTTGTTGTCACCGTGTAGCTATTTTCATTGACGAAATAAGTTTGTTAACAAAATAATATGAAATATACTTGAGTAGGTTAAACCTCACTAATTTTTTATAATACAAGTATTTTTAATAATATAAAATACTGAAAAATCGAGTGTGAAGAACACAATACAAGTTAATATATTTGTGAAAGTATCTTCTCCAGAGACATAGATACATATTTCATCTTTCTACAGAATCATCAGTTTCTTTCCAATTCTGCAATAACTCTTATGTTGACTAATCCCTAGTAACTAATACCTTGTCAAGAGTGTGAGTATTGCTACATAAAGCTAACGTAGCAACTACTCAAACAACGGATTAGTCAACATAAGAGTGATTGCAGAATTGGAAAGAAACCTGTGTTTTGTCATTACAATTTAATAATTATAATCACAATTTTAATTATGACAATGTTTAAATTTTGGAAAAGTAAAATCATTATAAAAACAGACTAGTATTTGGAATGATACAAATTTAGAAAGAAAAAAGCACGTTGAATTTTAAAACGGACACCAATAATTTAAGTGTAATTTATTCAAATTTATTAAACAGAGTATAAATAGTCATTATTAATATTTTTAATGTGGTGTGCATAACACTGCAGCCAGGGAATTTATTTTAGGTATAATAATATAATGTATATAGGTAGACAGATTTTTGTATGTAGACCTTTTTTTCTTACCACCCCATTTTTTACAACTGGATAAGGATTCAACGTAGAAATTATGATAGATTCGTTTTGACATACATATTATGCAGAAATGCGGGTAAATAAGGTCAAATTGAAATTTTACAGTTTTAGTTATTGAAAAATGTAATGGTCATGGTCTTATTTGTGTGTCCAAATTAATCAATAATCTTGCCAACGCATAACTCTAGCTGTAAATTTTCTTTTTTGAATATATTAGTAACGAGCCATCGAAAAAATTCATAATTGGAGTAGACTGTGAAATTGGGCTGGTACTTTAGCCACTTCCACATAATGACACATTACTTGATGCTTGACAGTTTCATTTGGTTTCATTGTAAAAAAAGGTTATGTCATTGAAATGATACTACAACAAAAAAGGAAACAAATAATTTATTTAATATCGAAATCATAATCAAAATTTACATATAGCTACAGAAGTTGAAAATGTTGTCCATTTACATCTAAACAAATTTAATTTTCTTAATAAGAGTTTTGAAAATTTGACACAAACTTATAGTTTCAATGTCAAATAATAAATGTCATTATGTGGAAGTGGCTAAAGTGCCAACCCAATTTCACAGTCTACTCCATTTATGAATTTTTTTGATGGCTCGTTATAAGAGTAAAATGTATATTGCAATTTTATAGCTTCTCCTAATGACGTCATTAATAAATTGATGAAATATTGAGATAGAACATTTAAGTTTTAATATAAACGCACAGATAACTGAAATATTAGTGAATGTATATATATATATATATATATATATATATATATATATAATATATATATATATATATGGTAGATTCAATTAGTTGGCGATTTAAAGTCTGGTTTTACTTCAATATGTATATATTTAAAACAATATTACATCTTTCGGCATGTGATGCCTTTTTCAAAGAAATTTGAAATATAAATGACAGTATATTAATGTCATACAATATATCTGTAGTTGGATAAAATTATTCAATGATACATTCAAGTTCAATAATAATAAATCATGTCTTTGCATTCTCTAAACAATTTAAACAATGAAGCAACATATATCACGCTTCCGCATGTTCCACAATTATCAGAAAAAATTAAATATAAAAATTATAGCTACACCATATAAACTAGTAATACTAATAGACATCTATTTTCAAAACAAAACCCAAAATAGAAAAAAATAGAGAAACATATGTCATCTATAAAATACCTGTCGCGATTGCGATAGTTACTACATAGACCCAACTAAACAATATTTATACAAAAGTATACAAGCCCACAAATACTCTAAAACAGAAAAAAGTGATTTATTTAGACACAAACTACAACGCGATCACCATTTTGATTTTGAAAACACACAGATAATCGATAAAGAACAACACACAATGAAAAGGGAAATTAAAGAAATGATTAATATTAAATAGGAAAAAAATTCAATTAACATCAGAAGTGATATAGAAAATTGAATTAGTATATATATTATAACCTAATTATGTAACGGTCTGCAATTTACCATCATAATATACGTTGTTGTTATATAAATATATATCATATGTTATTTAAATATCTGTACATTTGCTTATCATGCTGGCAGTTCCTTATCTGGATCCCTGACTGGCGGTCCGAGTAGGTTTTCATGGTTTTCCTTCTCGTCTAAGGCAAATGCCGACAGTTTAACATTTTAAGCCGCTCCATGGGCGCAGACATAATAACTCGTTCTTGCCATTCCCCCTTTTTTGTTGTCTAACTGTTTAGAGAATTCCAAGGCATGTATTGTTGAACTTGAATGTATCATTGAATAATTTTATCCATGCCAACTACAGCAGACCGATTTTCATGTGGCCGGTTAGAAGTATCGCCCTCGAGATGCGCACGAAATTCATAGGTAGGGGAACTTCTGGCATTCAGTGTTTTACATCGTTTTAAGCGATAAACACAGTAGTGCAGTGCCGTATTAAGGTAGTGACTAATGGAGTTTAAAAGTAAATTCAATAAATGTGTTTTACACAGTCAAACTCGTGAAGTGATCTCAAATGTATTTAAATATAAGCAAGAAGAAAAAACTTCAGAGGTACTCAAAATTCCACTGGATCAGTTATATGAACGCGTTATTGCCGCAACGGGTGTTTCTGAGAGAAGTATTAGACGGATTGTTAAAGAACAAAGTGAAATAAACGCAGCTGCCGGTTCATCTTTTACATCGCCAAAGAAACATAAAAAAAAAACCAATCCCAAAACCGACTTAGACGATGCAGATAAAGGTGTGCTGCGTAGAACAATTTTAAATACCTTTACTGTTGACAAAATTGTGCCTACAATGCCAAACGTTCTAAGAAAATTTAAAGAAACAGGATACACTGGAGGAATAGATTCTCTTCGGAAAGTAGTAAAAGATATGGGCTTTCGTTGGAGAAAAACAAAAACCAACAGAAAGTTGTTAATGGAAAAGCACGACATTCGTCAGTTAAGAGTCTCTTATTTGCGTACCATTCAAAGCTACAGAAATGAAAAAAGACCGACTATATATATGGATGAAACTTACATCCACAGTTCTCATACCGTGGCTACTTGTTGGAGTGACAATTCCAATGAAGGATTAGCAAGGCCTATATCAAAAGGTCTAAGACTAATTATTGTTCATGCTGGCTGCGAGACGGGATTCATTCCGAATGCTAAATTGATTTTTAAGTCTAATACCACAACGGGAGATTATCATCACGAGATGAATTATGAAAATTACAAAAAATGGTTGTTAGAAAAATTAATTCCAAACCTGCCTCCAAAGTCTGTCCTAGTAATTGACAATGCTCCTTATCATAATGTCCAAAAAGATAAACCACCGAATTCTAATAGCAGGAAATCAGTTATGATAGGTCTAAAAATATTTACTTCGACAATAACATGCTCAAGCCCGATTTATATAATATTATTAAAGTACATAAGCCAACATTTAAACCGTTCGAGATAGATGAAATGTTAACACAACGTGGCCATAGTGTTTTGCGATTACCGCCATACCACCCAGATTTAAATCCGATTGAAGTTAGTATGGGCATCTCTTAAACAATATGTGGCACAAAAAAATGTATCATTCACTATTAGATATGTTCAACAGTTATGTGATAACTTTTTTGATGAATTTAGTGCTGCTGAATGGAATAAATGTTGTGACCACGCGATAAAGTGGGAGCAAAAGTTTTTGGAAGCGGAACTTCTCAT
>OW285240.1:66636351-66836351 GCA_935421215.2 Melolontha melolontha
AACCCGTAGAAAAGGAGATTGAAAACAAGTGCTTTGCTCCTAGACATTTTCGGGGACATGGATATTACCCGATGGAGATATAATTTTCAGAATCATCATAGTCGATAACGTTGGACATATTTTTTTCGTATTGAAAAAGCATATGTGTAAAGAGGTATAGGCAAATATATGAAAATTTAGGAGGGAAAGTTCACCCGAATGAAGAATCTTGGGTATTTTAAATAATTGGCTGAAAATTTGTGAGAGTAATCTACATTATGTGCTGCAGATGATACTTTTTTCCGTCTTTAAAAATTTTTATTAGAAGTTGAGTTAGTAACAATTTTTGGAAATTATAAACCTATTGTGTAGCGCATTTTTTGTTTTCATGTTTTATTATGTAAAGTGAGTCAGATATTTCGAATTTTAACTTTATTTTGCTCTCCATCTAAGTTTTCTTAAAAGATAAACATTAATTAATCAGTTTTAATTATCGGTTTATTTGAAACTTGAAAAACACATAAATTAAACCCATGAATAGGGGTTTATCCTTCTCTAACCATGTGAATTTAAGATAACTTTAAAACTATTTCTTTGTCAAAATGTGTAATCCCCCACCCAAAAAAAATTTTGGAGTAGTTGCTAGTTCGAACGTAAAATAATCGATTTCCAGTTTGAGGTACATTGCAAACACAAAAATTCCGACAAATCAGTCAGTATCTGCCACGCTGCCGCTTATTAATTTGTGTAAAAAGATAATTCCAGAAACAGTTCTTCTAGATTTTAATCATGAAGTCTAACTTTGTGCACAAATGTTCATATTTGTGCAAAGAGATAGACTTCATTTTATATTAAAAGTTTTAATCTAGCTTATAAATTTAATTTTTAAATAACATTAAATAGAGAACTATTGAGAATTCAATATTTATTGGATTAAGCATAACCTTGGAGTGAACAGTACTCCAGCTTTGACGTAATGAATGAGTTGTAGATGCATGCATTACTTCCAAAAAGTCCCTGGTGTTACGTGTTAAAAAATCCAAAAGTTTCAAAGATTCATTTTTTACATTCACATTGAAACATTGAAAGATAGTCAAAATCAAAAGTAATAGCAATGTCCTGATTTGACAGATTTAAGAACAATAAATATATATATTTTTTTTATATTTGCTTGTTCTTTTTTTCTCTGTTTTACACTAAAGTTATGAATAGAACACCAATCGTTCATGATTATACCCGTATATTCTATTTGACAAAACTTTTTTAGTTACATTATTCAATGCATAATATGTAACAAATAAAGCTGGACGAACGAAGCAATATCGGTCTCTAATTTAAAACTCATCAATAGGAAGCGTTATGGTTAACCATATGATTTATTTAGTACGATTTCTTTGAAGCTAAGCCATTGTACCGGTGCTTGCTGAAGATAGCGTACGAACGATTTGGTAGCCTCGATATAGGCAGGAAAAAACTACTAAGGCAGCGTTCTCATATATACAGGGTGTGTATAAATTGGCAGACCCACTACACGCGGCGATGTTTTTCGTTAAATTCGGAGTCCAAAATCCTAATACGAAAATGTTGTACCATGCTCCATATCTTTGCACGAGGTTCCTAAAGTTCGGACTTTCAGTCTTGAAATAAGCATTATTACTCGATATTTGTTGACAGAAAGAGCTACAATTTAGAAGAAAGAAAAATTGTTGTTATTATCCTTTCGTTAAAGTTTTCTTTTTGATTTTAAAGTTTCTTTTTAATATTTGTTTATTATTTATGTGTTTGACGAAAAACACACCTGACAACGTTGTAAAACAATAAGTAGACAGCCTAATGTTGTTCTAGTCAAATACATTACTACTGTCAAATTCATTCTGAAGACAAAGGAAGCCTGATACATCGTTTTAGGATTAGGACTTTTAACTCAAAATTTGACCAAGAAAGTCGCCACGTGTAGTGGGTCCGCCAATTTATACACACCTTGTATAAATGCTGTAACATATTTGTATGTCTAAGTGTGTCTTACTGAATTTTGTGTCCATAGGCATTTTTTATCCATAGCCACGAGTAACATGAGGATAGTTATGATTGTTTTATAAAAAGATTTCATTATAGTAATAATAATAATAATAACACTAATAATAATAATAATAATAATAATTATTATTATTACATATTATTATTATTATTATTATTATTATTATTCACGATTGTTACAATATATGCCATATTTTTCTAAATGTTTAGGTATAAAACTACATCGCAAAAGGTCACTGCCGTATAACTGTAGTTACTTAAAATAGAGTTAACATTAATAATATCATTTATTAAACTTGATTTTTGTTTATTTATTATATAACTAGGGTTCCGATTCAACACCTTGTCAATATATTTTCTTTTCACTTTTTGACCGAATTCACAAGGTGCGTTATTTAACTCGCGAATAGCGTTATTATATATATTATATATATATATATATATTATAGCTTTACTATTGAAAACTTGTATTTTTAAAGAGTTTTTAATTTTATTTATATAATTAAAAAGCAAATGGGTGGTGATCTATAAAATACGAAATACATTTTTATTTGTTCATTTTGTTGTTCAAGTTGAGTAAAAGAGTATTAATATTAACTAGCAATACTTTCTCAAGGTTCTCTTCTGTAAAATTTGTTCTCTTTGAATTAAATACATCCTTGTAGGTAGAAAACGTCCTTTCTACATCGCAACTGGTTATAGGGGCATACTAGAAATATTTCTTTATTTCAGCGTATTTTGCAGTTAGATTTTGAGGTATTGTCTCCATATACAATTGCCGCAATGTTATTAAATCTGGATTTCTATTAAAAATTGCGTCAAACTTTTGCCCAAAGCCACATCCGAAATCACCTGGAAGATTTTTAAAATTATTAATAGCCACATCTAATGTGTTTAATCATTTAATTTGAAATTTTGATTTTCAAAATAAGTGATTAGTTTTGTCAAATTTCCAAAACGTTACTGAAGAAATTACAAGAGATTTTTTAAATTTGGAATTTGAATTAGTTCCTTACACTCAGAAATACCTCGAGCATCGTCACTCAAACATGTAACGAAATTTTGTAAACTATCGAAATTCTCTGCATAAAAACTAGTAGCTTCCAACCATGTTGCCCATCTAATTATTACTGGAGAGGGAGGCAGTGGCAAAGATTGAAATTTTTCCGTATAAAGAGCTACTCTCAATGGTTCTTTTCTGAAACCTTTTTTAAAAGCGGATACAAGTCTATCAACTTACGGAAAGGTGTCTCTGATATATTCACAGATTCTGTGGAGAGCATGGTAATAAGTAATATACAGCATATTAAGATATGTTTCCTTTAACAGTCTGCTTTTTTTTAACATATGCATATATTACAGTGTCACTGACAAGTAAAAGTAAATTTCTTTGTACCTCTCGTCCGAATGAAGCATTTGGTGCATATTCTCGTAAATGGTTTTAGCTACTGTTTCCGCATCAACTGTATTTATAACTTTTGTTGCTATTAGATATACGTTGTATAGAATAGCTGGATGTAGTACACTAGCTACAACATTTACTACACAGCATCCTAATATATCGACAGTTTCGTCAGCACTTAACCATAGGTACTGATTTGAAAGATGGCTTCTAATGCGTTCTACTGCTTTCATGTAGAACTTAGAAACATAACACAAGTGGATACATCAGCAACATTTCGACCAGTATATTTTTGGAGAAATATTTTGAAAGTGGGATTGTTAAGTTTATTTAATGGAATATTTGCCGCCATTAAAGTTTCAGAGCGCTCTTTGTTAGAATTCTGAGATTCCAATGGGTCTAATTTCTGTGTATGTATTTGCGATGTTAAGTGACGTTTTACGTGCGATTTCTTGGAATTCTTTAACGATATTTTACAGACTTTGCAATAAATTTCGGAATCACTGGTAATGGACATATAATCAGTTTGACTCTTAATCCAACTCGCCCTTGTTTCACGATGCCATTCTCGACATTGTTCCATATTATATTTGAAAAAGTACCTTAAACAATGTTCTAGATCTAAATAAATGAAAATTAAAAATGTATGCGTAAGAAGTATGTAATCAACAGTTAAAACAATGAAAAAAAGAAACTAACTCACCGTACTTTATTTATCTTACGAAATATAAACTAATAAATAAAATAAATTATCGAAACTCCTCACGCTTCTAACAACGCCCATGAAGAAAGGAATTTTACTATAATATTGGAGTAATTGTGTCACAATTCAACGACATAAAACAGATGTGCGGTTAACCGAATGAATAGTTCTATTCAATAACTGCGTGTTGTACTTAGCGATGTTTTAGGCTATTTATATGGTCCATCGTAATTTCGGCCTGATGCGTCCGGTCTCTAGTTATCTATTATTAAACTTGATATTTGTTTATTTATTATATAACCAGGGTTCCGATGCAGCACCTTGTCAATATAGTTTTTTTTTACTTTTTAACTAAATTCACCATTATTATATATTTATAATTATTGTCGTGAAGTTAATTTTTGACTTTCTATATTTTTTATTACACGAACCAAAATATTTATGAACAAATAGTAATTGCTTAAGCAAACAGGGTTTTTGTACTAGCGTTTTACTAATTGATACACTTTTCACCGCATCTTCTAGACATATTACCAAATTTTTAATTGTTTTAAAATTATCACTATTAAAATCACAAGCTGGTATTCAGGTACCCTATCTAGTAATAACAGGTTGAGGAAACAAACTCAATCAGTACAAGGTTCTTTGTAAAATTGTATTTTGCTGGGAGCTTTTAAGAAAATTGTTTTCGTATTACTAATAAATGTATTTATATCTGCGAACTCTTCTCGCACAAATTCACACACGCGATGTAAAGAATGTGCAAAACAAGTAACATGAATCATACCTGGTAAAAAAAGTTTGTAAATTTATCCCTGCGTGGAGCATATAAGCTATAACGTCCGTTACCAATAGAAGAGCTTTCTCTTTCTTGTCCGGAATTATGGAATCTAGACTGCTTTTCACAAATTCCGTGATAGATTGAAAATTTATGGTAGACAAAACTTTACTAGCAACTAAATGAGATTTTAGAGGTTTGGTTAATTCTAGTGCACCTACAATAACATTGCTGATTAAACGTCCCACTGTATCTGTAGTTTCATCCACTGACACAAAGATATTTTTGCCTTCTATGTCTTTTTTATTTCCTGTATCTGTGTCAGATAGATGGAATCTAGTTTTCTTCTTACAGTGCTTTTGTCGGGATTTGATCTACGACAATACTTTTTAAAAAAAAAATTCAAGCCTGGATGATTAAGTTGTCCGAACGAAATATTTGAGGATACAAATGTTTTATACAGTTCCTCACAGGCGCGGCTTGTGATGACGTATTTGGGAGTGCAAGTACAATGATGCGAGTGCCTCGTGTGTTTTCGGTGTTTACTAAGAAAACGTTACAGTTAGTACACGAAAATACACGAAGCACTAGCATAATTGTACTTGCACTCCCAAATACGTCATCACGAGTCGCGCACGAAAATAATAATTTTTGTGAGGAATCCTCACAAAAATTATTATTTTCGTTTGTATTTTACACAGTTGCATCCATAAGTTGAACGTTTAATATATGTTGCTTAGAGTATACGTGATTGTTAACGTTAGTTTTTCAACGTTTCAAATCACACAAACAGACCTACATTGATTTGTCATTGAACTAACCTTAAATATCTGCAGATGCACACACATACATACATACATACATATTTCAAAACAAAAAATAGCAAATTGAATGAAAAAATGTTTTTAGATATGTAGACAAGCGTTTCTTTCATTTAATGCTCCTTAAATTAATACTAGGATTTTTATTACTTTTATTTACCTTATAGTTTTGAATGCGTTTTTGAAAACTAAAATAAAATATTTTTTCATAAGAAAAAAGCAAGAAGTTGTTACGCCTATGAGTAAACAAGGACATAATAAGTAGAAAGAGACAAGTGGACTTAAAATTCCAGGCTCTAGTAATAAAATAGATTGTATTACAAATCAAAACCAATCAATTATTATTATTACTTGGTTCTAGTTCCTCTAAAAATGATCACTTAGAAATAAATATTGAAAAATACTACTATGGTATAGGGAAAGTGTAAGTATTTCTTAATAAAATGATGTAGATTAGTAGAAATTAGTTACTAATATAGTTTATTATATTATAATAATTTCTCTGAAAAAGGCTTTTAGGAATAGATAAATACAGTCCATTCATAAAAGTTCAATGCTAGGAAATACGCAATTTTGTATTGCACACTTTATGCACCAGATATTCTAATTGCGGAGTAGCAACTAAAATTAAATATTCATGCCTATACAGATGTGTTATTATTTCGTGAGACGTTTTGTATATCTCCTACTTCCTAGTACCAAAAATCGTGTTGAATTTTTTGGTAATTGTCAAGATTTTAAATGCTGTATGATCAACATAATTAAGAAATATTTACATAATTGCATTGTAATTAGTTAGCAGTGAACGACCTAGAACATTAATTATATAAACAACTGTATATATAGTGTGTATTAAAAGGTTTGCTAGGTGTTGCTAATATTCTGTTAATGATTCATGGACATCTGCTATCAGTATTATCACACATGATACTAAATAACTGTATTTCCTGTAGTTAACTGCCTCTATAATAGTGTCTATATAGTGGTCTGTAAAGAAGAACTTTGAAAAATTGGAAAGTATGTTAAACATTTAATCGGCTGATAGCACCAACCTTATCGCGCCGGAGATTCCGGAATCGGATCCGGGGCTGAGCTGTCCTAGAAGGTGTTCGTGGTTTTTCTTTTCGTATAAGGTGAATGCCGACAGCTAATTGTTTTAAGTCTCTCACTGGTGCAGGCGCGAAAATAACTCGTGACCTGCCAGTACTCCCTGTAATTGGCGTCAAACTGTTGGGCGATGAAAAAGCGATTATTATTAAATTCGCGAAGCATATTACTCTTATAAAGAAAAGGCGTAAAATAAATTATTCGGTTAATATTGCCTTTTTTTAAATTAGTTAAGTCTAAAAGAATCTTTGATAGTATATGAAGTGGAACTTAGGGCTATTGAATTAAGGAATACGCGTAACGTAGTCTATGTTACAATAACTTTGAGTGCGTTAGTAAGATTACATGAACTTTTCTCAATTTTTCAAAAGGTAATAAATAAGTACTAATAAGCTATATTCATTCATGACACCAAGATTACAGATATTTAGGCACCCAATTTCATAAATTCAACTGCACAATTAAATGTCATATACATTTATGTCGGTTATTGTAACAATAGACATCTCCCTAGATTATATAGTTCATGATGTTCTTGTTTGACCCTCGTATATAAAATTTGTATATATGAACTTTCTGAAATTTACTGATAAGATCTTTTATCAAAGCAAAGTGTGCAATGTTGCTGCATGCCTTGTGAATCCTCAATCCTACGCGGCATAGCAGTTATAATCACACTGTATATTTATTTTATTTACTAAATATTAGTTTTTAATATTAATCACAATTATGAGAATTCTCTGGGATACTTTTGACTTGGCAAGCCTAAGCGGTAAGACCAGATATCTTTCGTAAATGTTTGTTTAAAAATGTTCAATTTAATTTTAATACATTCAAAAGTAGTCATCCATATATTCATTTTAGGAATTTTAAATGAATTTTTATAGGCTTCAAAACGTATTATATAATCCTGTTACTTACTCTGACCCTTGTTCTTCATACATATTTTCGAATTCTCCTTTATATTTTTAATTTGTGTATGCCGTTTTTATTGTTTTGATTTTATTACTTTCTTACGAATACTTCTTTGCATATCTTGTTGTTCAGGTTCTTTGTTTGCCGCGAATATGTCGACAATTACTTTGATTTGTTTAGGACTTTCGATTGGCGTTGTAGATGGATTGTTGTTGATGTCTGTTGAAGTAACTTCGCCTAGCTTGTTGTTTACTCAACGTGTTATTTCTTCAGAGAGGTTGACGTGTTAGACGTTGCTATAAATTAGCATCAAATATATTGTTTGGACGTAATACATTACATTTATTAAATGCTTTCTAGGATATTTGAATGAAATTTATTATAGAATTTAAATGACTTATGAACTAATTTTTACATTATATCTTCAAGTTAATTTACAAAATACTAGAATTTAAGTACTAAAACGTCATTTATATTCCTTTTTATGCTTTTATTTGGTACGTAGGTTTAAAAAAGTTATTAAAGAAATAATGATTAGTATGACTTCTGAATCGTAACCTATGATTCATTAAACTTAAACATAGAATTTACAATAACATTACGTATTAGGTAGTTCTACATGACACAACCTGTTCTAATTACGTTTTCACTCTCCCCTTTTCTTCCTAATTTTTATTTTTGTAAAATATTACAACAATATGTTTGTCTTTTTCTAACTAGTGGTCTTTTTGAGTCGTAAATGTTTGCTAATTGTTACTTTTTAAATCTTCATGTAACGTTTAAAAATTATTTTGGAACATGATAACAAGTAATTTATATCTCAGATATATGAAACATTTTCATTAATTTTGAATAGTCAAAAATTATCTAGGTAGTGTAAGTTACAGTACATCACTGCTTAAACAATACTTTTATTCAATTATTATATTTTTTTACAGTTTATGGCGCTCTAGGTGTTTTCTGAAACTTATAATTTTTAAATAGACCATGGTTAGCTTAAATAGGTAATAAATAAATGAGCAGTATTTAAATTCTACATACATCCTTACCGTAGTCTTTGGCTATGGCAGGTATATTTACGTAAGCCCATATCCCATTGCAATTATTGTCGCTTAATATATTCTACTTTTTCAAAAGTCTTCAAGGTTGTCACTTACAAATCCATATATTACAGTTTATGGACTATTGTCTATTGATTTTCTTAGCGATTCCAACACCATTACTTAAGTATTTTTTTTTTACTCACAGACACGATGTATTTCTCTAAACATCAAATTATTGCTAGTCAATGTGATAGCAATGTGACAGCTTGATAGCGCCAATTAGTTGCTTTAATCTGCTCCAAATTCATAACCTAAAGATTTACTAAGTCGAGTCAAAACTACGATTGACGTTTCGACTTTATTAATTGCAATGCCATTACGCGTAAATATGATTAAAGATTTAGGCATTGCTTTATTCCAAAATTCTCTCTTTCATGTAAAGAAAGAACTTACTAACTGTTAGAAGATAAAAAATAAGATTCGTGGAGAATACTATTAGTTCTAACCCAACGCTTTCCATATACTTTGATATTATTTATTTTCCATATCAATGAAAATATTGCCCAGCAACATTCTGACAAATTTACTTACGCTCAGAACTTGTTATTGTAATTTAGTCTTATCCTCTTTTCACTAATTGTCTTTTGTTGCTATTACATTGGGAGATTAAATAATAGTTATTTGGATATCAAGGCCGCGAAAACACATTTTAACGTACGAATAGAGAAATTGTCGCCGAGGCTGCTTGCGGCCTAGGTAGGGCAATCTCAAGTGCGTTAAAGGTTTTCGCGGACAATATATACACAACATTTTTTTGGCAACCGTATAAATCATTCAATCTATTTTATTTAAATTGAGGCACAATTTAATACTTTTAGTGCTGAATTCAAAAGAGGCTTACTTACATTACATGCGTTGCCATATTTATTTATTTAGCGTATAACTACATGGATTTAGATCTAAACAATGCTCCATATACATATGCTGCATAGTAGGGTTTTTATATCTCACTATATTCTTTATTCCCTCCATCATTCTTTCTTCTGGAATATCCGAATGGTGGGAGGCGCAATATGGCTTGAAACTTGTATTGTTTTTGGAAACTTTCTGTCATTTGGTCATGAGAAGGGCCAGGTTGAGAGACCCAAAAGCACCTGAATCCATGTATAGTAGTCAGAAGATCCGAAGTTTGCACTAGCTCATTTAGTCTACACTAGTCTACACCCCATAGAAATGAGACGAATACAATAAAATACAAATACTTAATAGTTGTCAAAGTAAGTAGTCAATTGTTTGAATATACTGAAACTGATAATGATATTTCCATATCTGGAACTAATCCGGAAATAAAAAGTACTGACAATTCCGAAGTTTCTAACTTAATACCGGAAAAATCAAAGAGGCAATACGAAAAATGTTACAAATAGTTTTTAAAGTCTAGTGCAACAGAATGTCATAACTAAGGAAACCCAAATATGCAAGTGGAAACCCCAAAAATATGCGCATAAATATGCAAATCATTTAGTCAAAGTATGCATAAAAATGTTGAAAATATGCAAATAAAAAAATACTTATAATACATAAATTTATTGATTCACTTAAATTTTAATTTTTCTACATACTGAATTAAACCTAAATATGCATTTATTACACAAAGCAGGTTGTCGTTAGTTGTAAAAACAGTAAACCACTAAATGTTTTTCGAAGTTCTCAATTAAAAAATTTTGTCTCCCGTCTGAATATAAAAATTTATAAATGGAAAAACTCGTTTGCACAGCACGTAATGTAATAGGGGCTTTTTAAAATTGGATTCAGTAAATGCTCCCTCTAAAATATTAGCTACTTGGCTAAGAACCCGAAATCCACTATTTTCTTCATCACATTTTTGAATTTTTGAAATATTTTGTTTTACTAGTTCTACACTTTTTTAGTATTGGCGCTCTTAGTGTCCATAGAATAGAGTAATAAGAATTTCTTATCTGAATATTGAAAACTTAATACAATATAATGGAAACTGACTGAGCCTACAAATATAGGAATAAGAAATAAAAACCATAAACGAATTTAATTTATACTTTAATATTTTTATAAGATACGAAACTAGTTTAAATAGTTTGTATTAATCTTTACACATTTATATGGGTATATTAAGGTCTTGATGAATATTTAAATATTAAATCGAAAGTTTGACTAATTTTTCAAAGAGCTTTACGTTATACAACTCGATTGACTTATACACATGTTATTTCCAAATGTCTGCCTCTAAATCTGACCAGTGCATTAATTCCTATATATTGAATAAAAGTTCACTCTTGTTAAAAGAGTTTTGATTCAAATTAATTCAGTTTAAAGTTTAACATTTTTTGTATTTCTTTAAATAATTACTTATTGTGTACCTTCTACCTTCATTTGTTAGCGTTTGAACGAATTAATCAAATTTCTTTAAAAAGAAGTTTGTGTATCGTTTGTTTTCACTCGCTTAATTTTATATTAAAACGAACACCTTTTTACATTGTCTCAAGTATATCAGGTGCGCTATTAGTGTGTCTGCGGAGTTTGGCGTGAAATCTAACAAAGTTAAGAAATTGAGATTTTCTGTAAGTATATAGGATATTGTAAAATTATTTACGAATATATAGGCGACAACGAATTCAATCTTTAATGTAACAGCAGTAAAATAACATTAATAATAAACTACTCAAACATAAAAAACACAAAACAACAATTTTTTTAATTATAGTATTTATGTAATTTCATGTATTTAATGTTTTTATAACGTGCGTAATACTTCCTGTGCTCATTAAAGAAGAGAAATTCTTAGATTCATACATAAATGCTAAAATATCGAAAGATTGCTAAATTATAATATTTTTTTCAGTTGCTTTTTATGCGCAGAGACAAGACAATGTCTGTTGGTCTATTTTAACATCTCATACAAATGTTAAAAAACTCCATCCACCTTCGCAAACTCTTACAAAAAGAAGAAATTACAAACAGAAGTATTTTGTATTTCTTGTTTTTTTGAGGAGATGAGTAATTGTAAAAGTTATTAAAGGCAATAATTTGTTGTTTTAAGAAGTCTGTGGAAGCGACAATGTGTTACGCTACTTCAAAGAAAGGAAAGCCTGCAGGCATAGACTGACAGAATTAATTTATTTTATACAATAATAATAATATTGAGGACTTTTTAGTGAATTGAAAAAGGAAAAAAAAACAAAAAAAAGTAAAAAGCATATTTAGGAATTATAATTATGTAAATAACTCTTGAAAACTTTAGTGGTTACTCAGATAAAGTTTACCCAAACAGAGATAATTTCATTCTAAAATAACAAAATGTTCAAAACTTTATCGAGACAATTTCCTTTCTTTACATATAGGCCTGAAACTTATTAATGATATCGGGAAAGTATTAGTTAAAAATGGGGATGCCTTTACATATTTAATTCAGTTTCTTCGGCGATTATATCAAGTTTAATTAAAAAGGATATTCTTTGAGATACTACTAAACATGTTCGAGGTTTTATTGGAAATAAAATGGCTAAAAATAGTGATTTAGTAATTAGTAAAACTCTCACAATTTTGATAATCCAGATACTCCTACTTCTGATTAAATTTTCTAAGTTGTTAAGGTTTAAGAATAGCTTTATATCGTCCTAACAGTAGCAGTACTATTATTTAAATGTACTACCGCGACCGTTAAATTTGGCACGGTTTACTTTTCCTGTATTGATATGACTTTATCCATTGGCTTACTCAATGTTTATAATTTGTTAGTACTGTCATTACTGTCAGTGCAATATCTGTCACCGTATAGACACCGTAATATTTGCATTTTAATTAGATAATGCCAAATCATTAGTCACTTCTATGCCCAAAAGATCAGGAAATGTTTTAAATAACCATGAAGGCTACACAAAATATTAAAAACAGTGACTTTTCTAATTGTTTTTCTATTTACAATAAAGCAATTTTTTCAAGTTTATACCAAGTTTTTTTACTTTAGTGATACGCCAAAGATATTCTGTCAGAATATTATGAATGTCAAGATTGACATAAATAGTCAGATTTGCAGTAGATAATAGATATTCAAAAAGCAAAGTAACTTTATAACAAATCGTGCGAAATTTAAAGCCCGCGATAGTACATGGCGCCACGAGACCGTACTTCTCACATTGAAGTTCATGAGGTAAGAAATGCTGTCGCGCATGCGTAGACGTTTGTTCGAGTGGTGTTCTTTTGACAAATGGATTTATTTACATTCTTATTTTTATAAAGGCAAGATTAACTTTTGTGAAGTTACGTAATATGTAAATATCTAATTAACTAAATACAATAATTGATATCTAACTTTCAAGTTTGTTCATTTAAGCTATTATACAAACTCAAATCTAACAGTAACAAAGTATTGCCGGATTCAGCCGCAATATTTTTCAAAGTTTGATGCTTCATTGAAAAGAGGAAACCTTCCGATTAGTTATGGAATATAATTTCATTGAAATGGCTGCCTCGACTGGTTTTGTAGTGGCGCATACCCCTGTAAACCCAATTTCGGAGGACATTTCCTATTTCACGAATAGCTCGATCAATATTGTGGTTAAGTGCCAATCGTTTCAGGATAGTTAGCGTAACATTAATCTTTAACAACACTCAAAAAAAGTCCAACGCGTCAAATTATAGCCAGGCATAGACTAAGCAACATCACCAAAACTGCTAATTACACGATTATTGAACTTGGTGCGCAAAAGATGGAGTGTTCCACAGTTTGTGTGGCACATAGCGCCATCCTGGGGGAACCAGAGCTCGCCCAAGTTCAATTAATCAAATTTTGGCGAAAAATATCTATTACCATGCATATTGATCGCTTTGCGTTCACCGTAATACTGTTGCCAACTTCACTATTTAACACTCTGTATATATTTTTATAATTCGATACATGATACCCATCTTCAGCCTTCGTCTTAAAACATTAGATGCAATAAAAATTAGAATTTTGACAAAAATTCCAATATAACCAAAACTAGTTGTCGGAAGTGCACATAACCATATATCACTGCAAAAGTAATTTAGGTGGCTATCGAAATAATTTCTAAAATGTATCACAATCCATTTAAAGTGAAAAATCAGAAGAAAGCAATTGTTTTGACAATAAAATAGACATTTGTTGCGACTATTACTTCCTCATTCATCCGGAATTTCTTTTCATAAAGCCATTTTTTGCAAGTTTTGGAACAAGGGAAAACATCTCGGAGCCAGATCTGATAAATATGATGGATGAGGCAATAATTCGTATACTACTACGACGAATTTAGCGGTTGCCGTAGCGGATGAATGGGAGGGTACGTTATCCTGATGAAACAAAACTTTTTCTGAATAAATACGGGTTTTTCTTCGGTTCCACTTGGAAACGTGTCAGTTCGTCAGCATAATATTGGCCATTTGATGTGTTTCCCTACGCGGTATTTTCCTTCTTCGGAGCTCTTTCGTCAGAAAAAATCTATTGCTTTGACTGTGTTATGGTTTCTGGAGCATAGTGATGTATTCAGGTTTCATCTACGGCTACATAATTTCAAATTGTAACACGAAGTTACTACATTGGCCAACAGTAAATAAATACGGCACCTACCTTGCAGTTAGCTTTTTCATATTTTAATGCTGACGCAAAGTATTGTGTACTCGTTCAGTTGAGATGAGAAGTATAGTGCATTAGCTATCTCGCATTCATTTATTCAGTGGTTGCTTTGTGCAGTGGTATGGACCTTATAAATCGTTTCTGAAGAAGTTATTGTAAATGAAGGCCCCGGACTTTCGGCACCCTCTGTACTCAAATGACTAGTTTTGAAAGCAATGAAACATTTACAAATCATTCTATGGGAATGTGTATATGTTCATAATATTTATGTAACTTTTGTCAGTCTCTTTACTCATTTTTCTCCGTAAAAAATAATATTTATTGATCATGCTAAGTTTATTTTCTCAATATTAACACAAACAAAAACAAAACAGTTTATTTTAGAAGATTATAAAAAATCATCTAACAAATTTGGGCGAAATTTTAACGGTAGGCTTCTAAAACAGGGATAAAGTCAGCAATATTTTCATCACACTCCTATCAAATCACCCTCGTACAATTGTACTCTTAGTTTGATGCCTATGAAGTTTCGGATTCAGTGAGCCAAATTTAAATCTCTAAAGCAAGTGGCGCCCTAAGTCTTTTCTTAGATAAGAAATTTTGAGAAATTCAATTTTTTTATTGATTATAGCAATTTAAACTTTTAATAGTAATCGAGTGAAGATAAATTTAGCAAATGCAGTAGAATTCTATAGCTTAAATCGTTAGATTTCGAAACTACTATTGACGATGTATGGTGTCTTGCATTCTCTAGTAACAAACTAGGTCCATGGTGAATTTTATTGTGGATTTTCTGTTTGTTATTTTGAATATATATTTTTTATATATGGATAATGAACAGAAAAAAATATATTAAAAATGACAACGACAAAATCCATAGTAGCAGAAAATCAAAAGACCATAAATTAATATATATGTGGTACATGCCCGGGAATTTTTTTTTATTGGATAAAAAGATCTTTCTATATGAGAATAAAATAATTCGTTATAATAATATTTATTACCCAACAGTCAATAGTAATTACAGTACAATAATAAACAATTTATAATGAATATATACTTAATTATAAATTTCACATAGGCTTACACGCAAAGAATTGTGTTACATGCACATACATAATTTAGTCTCGTTTTAAATCATGAAAAATATCTATGTAATAAACATTGGCTACGCTACATATATTGTACAAAGGTGAGTTTATCAACAAATTGGTTCTCGACGTCAATGATAACAAACCTTGAAATATATCTAAATGGACAGCTGTAAACCTGTAAATCAAAATCGTTGTAGTGAACTCAATCTCATTTACTAGTTTTCACAAAAATATTGAATTATGTCTTTGTCTCCGTTCAAGAAGAGATGGAAATCCATGGCGTTCTAGTAATAAATTATGTCGATACCCCTAACAGGATACTGGCCATTAGCTTTAAACAAGATATATTTCAAGAAACATTGTTGGCCTTTTCAATTCATAATTGATAAGAATATGGTGCCAGGACAGTCGAACAATATTCCAAACAGCTCATAATAAACGCGAAATATAAGGACTTTAGAGTCGTAAAGCTGCTAAATTATTTGGGATTGCGTATTATAAATCCTAATCGATTAGAAGCTATTGCAGAAACACATTAGGTCTAATTTTTAAAACTCAGAGGTCGATTAAAAAACTAGATCAAGATCAACACATCAAACTTAGATAAAACTTATTTATCAAAATTAAATAATGAGGGAATAGGTAGCAACCTGACATTTATTGATTTTTAATTTGAAGCTATTATTTTGACACCACTGAGACAAAACAATAAATTTCTTTACAAAATCTGAACATCAGTGTCTCACGAAATAGAATAATATATCTTGATATCAGCAGCTTAAGGCGAAACCGAACATATATGAGAGTACTAAGAAGATCGTCTTCTATGTACATATATTACAGATAACAATAGGCCTAAATTGAGTATATCCTGTACACCTGTATCCTGTTCTTAAAAAATCCCAAAAATAATACCCATCGTAAAAAACTTTATTCGATCTATTCGACAAATAACTTTCTATTAATTACAGGAATGCGGGAGACATGCTAAAGTCATTAATCATTTTGTGTTTTAGTTGATAAACAATTCACCTGGACTAAATCTGCTTGATTAATATATGTATACAGTATAAAACGTGGACTAGAATACAATCTTTGCTAAATACTAGATTATGTGACTTGTTTTTATTTCAATTTAAACTCGAAATACATAGAAAAATTGTCAAATAGATGATCAAAGACAGTCTGGTATAATTTTAGTAATGATAATTGATGATTATATTTATTTTACATTGTTCGTAGATACAAAGACATTCTATTTTTTTCCAGAATAATTAACGAAGCCTATACGCGAATATTTTTCGAACCGGCTCTTTGATTGCTAAAGTCGATAAGATAAAATTAATTTCAGCCAGTAAGTTAAAGAACGGAAACCTTTGACCGGCGGTAATACAACGAAACAATATAAATTATTTTAATTGTATGAATATCTATCTAATAAACGAGAAGCATTTGCAATTAAGAGAAAAGTTTATTTAAATAATAGTTTTTATATTTACATAAATTATTTTTATGCAATACAAAATAATTAATTTTTATTGCTATCAATAGAATGTACATACTTAAATTTACTTAATAAATATAGTGATAATTTTTGTTGCATTATAGCTATTGTTAAATAATATGAATTTTGTTCCTTATATAATTAATATTTTAAGTTATATAAACATTAAGGCTATTATAGGCAATTATAAACGTTACACAATTGTGCTATCACTATTCACCTTAAATAAAATTGATAACAGAAATATAAAGAAACAGAAGTATTAATTTTCTAGATTTGAACATAATACACAAAACTAATAAATATGAGTTAACGATATATAATATATCTACACATACTGACACTATAATACATGCACACGCATTTTATTTTATAACATAAAAATTATCATTATATCAATCACAGGTTTATTATTAATATAAATTAATTAGTTAATTAATAATATTAATTACCTATTTGGCAATTGCCTCCCAGAAATGCTAAATAGGTAATTTAACTCATATAGATCCTCAATTTAAACAAGTAAAACAATCCGTAAAAGACATAAAATTGAGAAAATCTCCTGGACCTGGAGGGATACACCCGGAATTCATAAAATATGGATCTGAAAAGCTGACAAGAATACTAAAATCTTTATTTGAAAGATGCTTAAATGGCGAAGAAACACAGACTGAATGGAGAACTATATATCTACTATCCATAAAAAAGGTTCAAGAGACGATCCCAAGAATTACCGGGTATAGCAGTCATCCCAACAATAGGAAGAATACATTCTCGGATTGTTAGAAACCTAATTGAAGATCAGCAATCGGAAGAACAAGCGGGCTTGCGGGCAGGAAGATCTACGACGTACAACCTTTTTACTTTGAAAATAACATTAGAAAACTCAGCGATATAGAGAAACACATATAGCTTTCATTGCTCTAGAAAAAGCTTGTGACAGTGTTCCAGTATCACAGTTATGGAAAACAATGGAAAAGCTCGACATTAGGCAAACATTAATTAGGGCCGTCCAACAATATTACAAACAAAACTATACTGCAATCAAAGTTGGAACATCATTGACTGAATCCTTCAACACCACAAAGGGACTCAGACAAAGGTATTGTCTGTCTCCTACCTTATTTAAAATATATCCCTAAAAGGCTGGCCAAGCTAATGTCAGAACATGGGTCTCCAAGTTGGCGATGATACCCTATACACTCTCTCTTTTCGTAGATGATCAGGTAGTAATCGCAGAAGACGAGCAAGGTTTGTGTTACATGGCTAGAAAGCTGAACGAAGAGTATACACAGGCGGGTGTTATAATAAATATCAGTAGATGTGAATACCTCATTGTGGGCAGCGATGAAAACAACAACCTACCATTGGAAAACGAAACAATAAATAGCGTTGACGAAGCTAAATATTTAGGAGTAATTAGGAGGAAACAGCAAAGACGAGATCCAGGAAAGAATTATAAAAAGTAGGAAAACTGTTGTAGCACTCAATTCCATACTTTGGGAAAAAAACATAAGACGAGACACAAAACTTCGTATTTACAAATCAATTGTTAAGAGTATTATCACATCTGGTTCAGAAATATGAGATTTGAGCAAAACTAATAGCAGTTGCTGCTGGTCACAGAAATGTATTTTTTAAGAAGAAGCTGTCGAATATCGAGACTTGACAGGATAAGAAATACAGAAATAAGAAGGCGGATGAACATCGAGAGGGATATTATTGACGATATAGAGAAAAATCAATTGACTTGGTTCGGACACACAAAAAGAATTAATGAGACGAGATGGCTAAGGAAAGTGTTAGAGCGGATACCTCCGGAAAAGTGAAAGAGAGTAAGACCAAGGAGAAGTTGGACAGATGACGTTAACGAAGCTACGGATGCAAGAAATTTAGAGGAAGATATGTGTTACGACAGAAGGAAATGGAAAGTGGGGACGGAGAAGCCGCGACAGCCGTAGATAATCCATATATATATAAGGTAAACTTAATAAGTCGGCGATTAAAGGTCTGGTTCATAACTTCAAAGTATATATACTTAAAACAACCCTACATGTTTCGGCAATGATGCCTTTGTCAAGGGAATAAAAAATATAAATTGACATCAGCATTTATATTTTTTATTCCCTTGACAAAGGCATCATTGCCGAAACATGTAGGGTTGTTTTAAATATATATACTTTGAAGTAATGAACCAGACCTTTAATCGCCGACTTATTAAGTTTACCTTATCATACCAAGGTCACGAAAATATTATATATATATATATATAAGGTAAACTTAATTAGTCGGCGATTAAAGGTCTGGTTATTACTTCAAAGTGTATATATTTAAAATAATCCTACATGTTTCGGCAATGATGCCTTTGTCAAGGATATAAAAAATATAAATTTATATTTTTTATATCCTTGACAAAGGCATCATTGCCGAAACATGTAGGATTATTTTAAATATATACACTTTGAAGTAATAACCAGACCTTTAATCGCCGACTAATTAAGTTTACCTTATCATACCAAGGTCACGAAAATACTATATATATATATATATATATATATATATATATATATATATATAAAGATAACTATTTCGTGACCCTTATATTTTATATTCCTTGAAAAAGGCATCATTTGCCGAAACATGTAAGATTGTTTTAAATATATACATTTTGAAGTAAAACCAGACCTGAAATCGCCAACAAAATGAATATATATATATATATATATATATATATATATATATATAATATTAATTAACGTTCCCATCAACGAAGATACTTTTCGTCTTGAGCTAAACAAGATTTAGGCAATAGCTCTAAATAATGATTATTCTACAGATATCGTCAATAGCATTCTGAATAGACAATATAAATCTAAAACTAAGAAAACAATATGCCTACAGTTCAATCACTTGAGAAAAAGTCCAACGATTGTATATCATTTAAAGCAGGCGATACTACATTGAAAAAAATATATAATACTAGTTGTGTACAGTGACAAAGGAAAAAAAGGGGTGAAAGGTATATGTGAGTAATGCCTTCATAGTCTAATGTTCACGTAGTAACGAGAAAATGATTTTTCTCTATTCGAGTCCGGCCCTGTAGCAGGTAAAAATACGGGCTTCCACCTCTAATTCTGTTTAGTGACGAATTATATTGTTCTATCAGTATTTGTCAGTAGCACCACAAATTTAAAGAAAAAAAAATATATGTAAACAATTCCATACAAATTCCGAAAACAAAATTATAGAGTTGCCCTACAGATAATAATAATAAAAAATATATATATTACAATAACAGATGGTAAGTATCTATAATAAAATTACTCAAAACATGACGAAGTCACGTCACACAAAAAATTGCTGGAAATATATACGATACATATTAAAAATATGCACTAAACATAAAATAAATTAATTTATTGATAAAATAGATTCAGATTTTATCCGTTAGAGTATGTATTTGCAGACTCTTGTTTTGGTTGCATACTATTCAATTCATCTATCCTTGTCTAACAATATTGTTCTACTACCGTCCATTTAAGTGGCGATGTTAAAAAGCGTAAATCTCGATCATAAAATCATTGCAATTTTGTATTTTTATACAAGTAATACAATTATTTAGAATGCATTATAATTATTTATACTTGGTTTAAATAAATGAAGACAGTATTTCAAATAAAATATCAAAAGCAAATTATTACTTATTAATATAATAGGTGCTTATTACATCATTTTGAAACAATCCATTATTAATTAAATTTATTTGTTTTTGATGTTATTTATGTAGTGCATTTCTATAGAATAATCGCCAATGTGTTTTATTCGAATGGTATAATTTTCATCTTCTGGTAAAGGCAATAGAAAGTAAATATTAAAAAAAATACTGCAACTGCTTTAAATCAATATAAATTAGAAATGTATTTGAAAATACATCAGCATGTAAAAGTGCAATTATAAAAACAATGGAATACATAATTACCAAGAACAATTACTCTGTGTGTATGTCGTTCACCACCGCTTAAACTTTAATTTAGATAGAAATTTAATGTTAGGTAATAGATGTAATTTAATTATAATTAATGCTTTAGATGGGGATACTCAGAGCGGCAGATGCAGTTTAAAATGATGAAATATATGGGAATTTAATTTAAACGGTATATTAGCTATTTAATACCTTAAATATTTCCTGTAATTGCTTTCGATTATTTTAAATTTCAATCGTTTCAATAACTTGCTAATAGAATCTATGACTTATGGAAACGTATAAGGTAACACACACACAAACACACACACATTTTGGGCGCCAATTTAGAGGTTCATCGATATACAGAGACTTGCTACGCAAAATCGTAACTCTATTTAACAAACGAAACCAGGTCTTAAATTTTACAAAACTTAGTAGCGCTCCTGGGACTTACTTTGGTGAGCGAGATGTTGTAGCCAATTACAAAACCAACGAGCCAGACCCAGACTAGACAGTGAATATGATCGCGCAGTTCATTTCGAAACGTTGATAAAAATTATCTAGCTCAAAACTGAATAAGAGAACGTCACAGTGTATTTTATAACGTTCTTGGTTTGTATGCAGTGGTATATGCCACACGGAACTCGTAGAAGATAGAGAAACCCACCAGGTGATATTAAAAGATGGTTTGAGAAGTAAGCTACTAAATTTATTCTGGTTGCTTTCATAAACAAAGTCAGTAAAGGAAACAACTAGATAATTAAAACTATATCAATTTCATAAATTAAAAAAAGCGTCCATGAGCATCATAAGTCAAAATCTTTACACAGAGATGAACATACAAAATAAGAAAAAGAAAATAAGTATGTCACACGATCTACTATAAGAAAAATATAAGGAACTGTAGAGATCTCATAATTTTCCCTTACAATTACTTAAGAATTTTATCTAATTTATGTGAACTAATATAACATATGGTATAACATAAATCATCGGCTACAAAGCCATCAAAAGTTAACAAACGGTATACCATATCTTAATGAAAAAGCAATACTACTTAATTTCCACTTTATTGAGGTTGAATTGCGAACTAAACCTAAAAAATGTTGACAAATTTAAACTTAAATGAATATTATATTGAAAAAATAATTATACTCAGAAGGATGGTTCAATAATAGGCACTTTCTATTCAAGATCCAAACTTTATTACACAAAGGGACCAAAGTTTAATGAGTTTGAACATAAAGACGGCAAAACCAAAATAAATAAAGGAATCAGTTATAAAAAAGGCCTAATAAAGGAGAATTGCCGAAATCTGTCTGATTATTAAGTAAAAGGTTTGTGTTTTTATGTTTAAAAATTTCCATAATTTCCAGTAAATTTAATTTTTGCGATTTATTTTCTGTATGTAAGATCCTAAAGTTATGATTAAAATTATGGACTTCTTCTCTCAGATGTATTGCATAATGTTTCATTCATGTTCTTTAATTCTTTTAGAAAAAGATCTACCTGTATGGCCTATATAAAATTTAGAGCATGAACTACATTCAAGTTTGTAAACTCCCGATTTATTGTTCCTATCTATTTTTTATTTATTGTTTTTAATAATTTTAGTGAAAAGCTACTGTTATATTTAGAATGTAACATAGAAGGGATCTGGGAATATTGTCAGTTGTGTTTTACATTTTTAGAAATTTTATCTGTTGTTTTGATTCCCTCATATTTCTTTTTATTGCTATTATAATACTTCCTTACTTATATATTTATATTATAACATAATTTAAAATGATAATTAAAGTGAACTCTACCAGTTTTTAAGGCAAATGACTTGCATGAAAGCATGTCTGTTATTTAAACGTTCATTGATTTAGAGTATTGTTATAAATTAATTTGGCCAACGAGTGAATAGTTTGAAATAAATTTTCGTAAAATTGTAACTTAGTGTTCTCAATGTTTTAGTAAGCATTATGAACTATAAAATAAGTATTCTTCGTAAAGAAAATATTTATATGTACTATGTAGAAATTGTAGTAAGTGTCTCAATTTTGCTCAATGCATATTCCACTTTTTAATAACAACATATGATAAATGGAAAGATGTAATTATATAAAATATAAATATGAAAAACAAGGATTGTTTAAAGAAAAATCTAATATTTATTATTGCAATACAAGATGTAAGGAAGATTATATTTTACATAATAATATACTCGAAATTTCAAGACGAGCGCCTTACTTGATGGGTGTAAAGCTAATGAATTCGTTACTTTCGCACTTAAAAAAGGGTGCTTAAGGCAGTGTGCTCGCTCTCTGAAATATGTGTAATGAAAACGATAAATGAAGGAATGTTGAAATTTTCTGTATAGCTCTTAAATTAAATTAAAAATATTACTACAGAGCCTTTAAAAACAAATTAAATGTTAATTTTGTGTATTCTGTAGATGAATTTTTTGACGTAATAAAACGGCAAACTAGCAATAATGATATAAAATTATGTATTTGTTTGTTCTTATTTGTTTTGCGCTAGTTTCGTGTATATATTTTACTTTTGTTTTAAATTGAATATTAGTTTTGCTTGTTCACTTGTTAATATTTTGACTTAAATAATAACATACCTATGTTGACACTCCTGTACATACACTGAGAAAAATGTAGTTGTACAGGAATGTATTGCAGAAATGAACACTCCAAATGTATTTCAGGAAACAAAAAGGAGTATTACAATCAACTAGAGTAAAAGAACAAGAAACTACTTTTTCGTAGTATGTTATAAGTCGATTTTATAAACGTTTGGTGTCTAAATGAAACGATACCTGCGAAGGTAGCAAGTTACAGTAATAGACAATATAATTAATAGTCAAGTAAACAAATGTGAATTTCAGATTTAATAATCTCAAAAGGAACATAAGCCATTATCTGTTGTATGAAGGATAACTATGCATTCGATGCTAGTCGAATGAGATTATTAAAATTGAAACTATTAGTATTGTTTGTTAGAAATACATAATAAGATGCTGTAATAATTTTTGATTATTATACGTATTACAGTACTATTTTGTACTCTAATAATTCCTACGCGATGGAAAATAAGGGGCGATATATGTGTATAGTTGTTTTCAAATTATAAGAATATAACTTTGAACGGCTCTAATGCTTTTATTGCACCACCTGCGGCAATAACTACCTGGCCGCTCAATACGATTATCTTTTACGCAAACAAACTGCAAAGGTCCGTAATGACAAAATTTAAATAAATTGTAATTACTGCAATTTAGATTAAATATAATTTAATAATAATATAAGTACCAACAGTTGTTAATTTGAATATATAGTTATTATATATAGTTAAATAGTCATTACACTACAATTTAGATGAAATACAATTTAATAATAATATAAGTACCAACAGTTGTTAATATGAATATATAGTTATTATATATGGATAGTGATAATACTGTTGTAGCACGACAGAGAAAGCATATATCAGAAGATGCAAAACAGATAATTTTCAATGTCTATCATACCCTGATGAAAAAAATAACGAACTACAAACCCAGAACATTCAACGAAAGTCGCAATTAACTAAGGTGCCTTTTGGAACAATATATAAAATAATTAAGAATAACGCAGGGCCTCCAAAGCAAAGCAGTGACAAGGAGCACCGAGAAAAATTGGAAGAGTATGAAATTGATACTATTAGGCAGCAAGTATACTCCTTCTACAGAGGAAATGTTGTATCTACACTTGACTGCTTATATAAAAGAATCAGTGATGAGCCTATAAATATTCATTGTTCTAAAGCAACCTTGTGGCGGACGCTAAAGAAAGCTGGTTTTAAGTTTGGCACTATAGACAAACGTCGCACAATTATAGAAAGCCCGAGGTTACAGAAACTTCGATATGAATACTTAACGGCAATTAGAAGGTATAGACAGGAAGGACAATTCATATGTTATTTAGACGAGAAGTGGTATGATACCCATGACACAGTTTACAAAGGTTGGGTGGATAGTTCAAGTACGTTTCAGTTGGACGCGGCGGTTTCGAGAGGGAAGAGAATAATCATTCTTCATGCTGGGTCAGAAAAAGGATGGATCGGACAGCCGCTATTATCTGCTAAAAATGATAAATACT
Organism: Melolontha melolontha; assembly: GCA_935421215.2. Lineage (NCBI taxonomy): Eukaryota > Metazoa > Arthropoda > Insecta > Coleoptera > Scarabaeidae > Melolontha > Melolontha melolontha. The sequence goes on from OW285240.1 coordinate 66,661,461, forward strand.
CAAGTTTAGATTACCGTGAGGATATGACCTCATCTTTATTGAAGAATGGTTTTGTGACACTTTGCTGCCAAATTTACCAAAAGATAGTGTGATAGTGATGGACAACGCTCCGTATCATTCTCGACAGCAAACCAAAGTTCCTACAAAATGTAATGATAAGAAAGATATTAAAACATTTTTAGAAGCAAATGATTTATATTTTGAGGATAATTATACAAAAAACTAATTAATAGAGGTGATGAAGACAAAAGAATATTTAAAGGATTAGTATGTGGATAACAGAGCCAAAGAAGCAGGACATACAATTTTGCGTTTATCACCATACCATTGCATTTTCAATCCCATTGAATTGCTATGGGCCCAACTGAAAAATACCATAAAACGAACAAATCAGACACCGAAATTTACACACATAAAAAATGCTATGGAACATATAACTGCTGTAAATTGGAAAAATGCTGTTAAACACGCAATAGCAAAAGAGGACGAATATATGCGCATGTACAAAATAGTAGCACCTTTGATTATAAATTTGCAATACGATTCAGACACAGACACCGATTTGCAAGACGACTCAATCACAGATGATTTATGAAATGCTGTGACACATAAAAATTTTATTGTGTATTACAAATAAATTAGCTTTATATATCTATATGTATCCACTACACATGTTGACACACGATTTGTAATTTTTTATTTGTATATAAACCCAATGTACAGATATTTTTTTATTATATACTTGATATTAACAGCGTTTTATTATTATATTATAGGGCCCTAATTTATAGTCTATACGGCCCCTAGATTCATACGTTGCAAATATGTAAACCGTACCCGTTCAATAAGGAGAGCAGGTATAATAATTATCATCACAGAAAGTGGTGCAATAAAAGCATTAGAGCCGTTCAAAGCTATATTCTTATAATTTGAAAACAACTTATAATATACTCTTAGTAGCGTAACAATGTAGTCAGTTGATGGATGGGTAACTAATAAAGAAAACGATACTGCGGTTCGGTGCCTTCGATCCATCGGCACCGAAACATAGAAGAGGGATAGCAAAATAAATAAAAAACGAAAGATTATTATACATAGTACTATTTTTGTAAATCAATTATAAGAATTCCTCCTTATAGTATCTTTCATACCACAACTTATTTGTACTGTATTACCACAACGGCATTGTACAAGCAATCATTTTAGGAAACCATAATAAAGTTGTATCTTTTATTAGTAGAGAACGGACATTCTTACCACATGACGATATTGTTATTGTTAATGCTGCGAGAGCAGGTGTCCGAGTAAGTCAAACACAAAATCTTCATTGTATTACGCCGGGATGTTCTGAGCGAAGTTTATAAATATTTCCAAGAAGTTTATAAACATTTCCAATTGCCGATTGCGTCTAATGGAATATATCCCGAATACAATGATGTGTTGTCCATTGTTATAGCTGTAAGTGCAGGTGCCGGGTAAGTCTAACATATACTTCATTGTATTACGCTGAGTCATGTGGTAAGAATGTCCGTTCCCTATTTATTACTCCTCGATAGTTGTCACTATTTAATTTGTAGTACCTATCTCATATTACAAATGCAGTAACCTATATTATGTATTTTTCTCAGTGTATGAGAACGATTACTACTATTATGTATTTTTTCTATTTTGCGTTCGAAATGAACTCATTATGAAACCCAAAACAGTATCGAAATGAGCTTCATTTCGATTCACTTTTTTTCATTTTTCAATGTTGGCGTTGTTCGAATACAGAAATAAATATCATTGCTGTCATTTGATTTTAAGAATTTATGTACATTTGACAGATATGATATATGTCCGTATTTTACACAAACAACGTATGTTGTATACAATTGACAACAATACACTCCAAATCACGAAAGATGATCCCTGCGTCATTGATCTATAATTCTATCAACGACATTCAAAGAATAATCTCCACATCCGAATAACAAACAGTACCTACTTGTATGACAAGGATAGCTTGAACGAAAGTATGTGTTTTCTAGCAAAGACATACGGCTCAAGCAATTTATTTGAGTAAGACAAAGACGGGATTATTACCTACTCCGTGATAAATACATACATTTCCGCTTAGTAGTTCTGTCGTTAGTCGTTGACATTTGACAACATACATTCGTTGATATTTGATGGAATTGTTATTTATTTTCGTTTTATAAATACATCAATCAACAAACCAGAATTCGGTGTGATTCGATACATACGTGTTCGATTGCAACTTTCCCCTCCTGTTTAAATAAAACATGATTATAAATCCGCTGTAATCCCCTTGCCCCTCCGAATCCTTAATAAATGATGTTTTGTATGTTTACAATCATAAAAACTTAACCTCTTAACGTAAATACAAGGCTGTCAAGATACAATTTTCCGACCTGCTGTTAATGAATATAAAAATGAAAAAGGTAATTATCCAACATGAAAGTGGCAATAAATATCAAGTTTTTTTATCGCCTTACGAAATAGAAGAAGCTGAAACGGGTAAGTTAACTTTTAAACATTTGTCAATAACAATTTATTTTTTGATGTCGATTTTTCAGATTCCAACTTCTATAATGAACTAACAAAGTATCATAAATTATACGAACAAAATATAATACATAGGATTGAAGATCACAATGATGAAGTTGCAGGGAATAAAGATCAGCAAACTACAATGTTTTCTGAAGACCTGAATGAAAATTATCATGTTGAAAAAGAATTGAATGAACGGCAAGATAATACAAATAGCTTTGATGAATTTTTGACCGAACAAGAAACTTTATTTCTCATTAGTTTGTATGCGGAATACCAAGCCGAATTGAAGCATGCAAAAAAGAAGAAATATGTGTGGCAGATAGTATCTGAACGAACTGTCAGTATCACTAGATGAGCTAGAAGATGATAAATCATCAAATGATTTTAAAGCTATTTCCTGAAATATTTCAATTAAAATATTATTATAAAATATACATAGTCTCCATTTCTCCATTTTATTTATATACATATGTCAATCGGCACTATTATAGAATCAAAGCTCTGAATACGACGTTCTTTTGCGACGTCGGATTAGTTACAAATGATTACTAAACACGGATTATGTTTACGTTAATCATAATCAAAATAAGTGCACAAACGAAAGCAGCTATATACTTTGAAATTTATTTTTTCAAAACTATAAAGGCAGCAATCACGACAACTTGTTTTAAATTCGTTGCAATATTTTGAACGAGAGAAAAACCATGGTGGTGTTAATACCTATTACATGAGCACATAATATATTTAGATTTTAATAAACCTTTTGTTTAGCGAGTGGCAGATGCATTGTGCTTGGGATTAGTTACAGTAAAACGCATTAAAGCTGTGTAGCAGCAGTTTAAATCGTGTACTTCACAATATTGGATTTAAATATAAAAAGGATAATAATCATACAGCATTAGTGGAACGATCCAACATTGCAGAGATAAGATTGACATTTCTTAGGAATTACATAAAGAATTTGAGTTCTGTTAAGAGAGAAGTGGTATTGCTTGATGAGACCCGGCAAGATAATAATCTGCAGAGTGAGGGCAAGCGATATGTTGTATTACATTGTGGTTCAAAATTATGTTTTATGTCAAATGCTTCTTTATTGTTTTCAAGCAAATCACAAATAGAAGATTATCGTGGTGAAATGAATGGAGAAATGTTTAAGAAATTTCGTCATTTTGAAGAATGGAGAAAACGGCAAAGTATCACTGGAATTAACGAAGAAGTTATGCTGGCGTATTTCCATATTTATAGAAGGAAAATAGCACCTTCTTCATTGTGGACGAAGTATTCCATGTTAAGAAGTACTTTGAAAGTGTATATGAATAGTGACATATCAAAATACGGAAAACTGATTTCCTATTTGAAGAGTGAGGCAAGAACCCACAAGTCCAAAAAGGCGAAAATCTTGGAGAGTCTACATATAGAGAAGTTTCTGAATGAGGCTGCTAACAATAAATATTTGATGATGAAGGTATTATTTATTTTCTTATATTTAATTCAAAGTATTTATTCATTATTCGTTCGTGTATTCTATGCAGGTTGCCTTAATAATGGGTGTATCAGGTGCGTGTCGTTGTGATGAAATAAATAAGCTGAAAGTTGACGATATAGAAGATAAAGGAGGATACTTGTATGTTTCGATAGCTGACACAAAGACAAACGTATCTAGAAGTTTCACTGTTATGGCAGAAGGATTTACAACAGATATTCTTGACCTCTACAGAAAATATGTCTGTATGAGACCAAAAGGTATTCCACATGGCAGATTCTTCCTAAATTACAAGAAAGAAAAATGCACTATCCAGCCAGTTGGAATTAACACCATTTCTAAGATACCTCAGAAAGTTGCATCTTTCCTGAATGTACCAGAAGCTCAATTATATACAGGACATAGTCTGAGATGTTCGTCAGCATCTCTTCTGGCAAACGCAGGAGCTGATATTACAACAGTTAAATGACATGGTGGGTGGCAATCGTCCACTGTGGCAGAAGGTTATATACAAGATTCAGTATCCAACAAGATTGATATAGCCAGAAAGATTCAAGGTTCAGACAGTCTAACGTCCTCGACTTCTGGTCATCAAATTTCTCTTCAGGATACTTCAAGTACGTCTTCTAGTATAACTCTAAATTCGAATAACCTGAATGCAGAGTCAGATACAAAGAGGATTTCCTTCAACTTTAATATTAATGTAAATGTTAATTCGTTGCTATTGTTTACCCTTTAGAATTAATATAAATGTGTTAAAACTATAGCAGTTTGAATGTCTCTATGCAATCTAAATTTCACCTTGTTTTATCTCACTAGTGAGATAAATTATGTTTTTAACTCACTAGTGAGTTATAAGCTACATAATTGATTTAAAATCGCCATAGTTATAGGTCTATTATTAGGAGGTGTTGGATAAAATACATTTACATTGTGAAATCAATGGCTTTATAATTAACATTGATGATTCAAGCAGCAGTGAAGATAGTGATTAACAATACTTCCTATATGACCGCAGATAAAAAAAAACTGTTAGCTATCCCATGTTTTTACTTAATCTATATTATAACCCAAGATTTAAGCCAACGTACGTGCTACACGTCGTTTTTAGTTCACGCCAAATATATCAAATTTTCTTGTGTTGGCAGTAAAAGTATCAAGTATTAGTATTGATTAGTATACAGCTGATTAGTTGTTTATGTAATGTTAGTTTATACTTTTAGTAACTGATTTTTTATGCAACAAATACAATGATATTAATACAAATAATCATACAAAATGTTACACATGCAATTGCCAGACTGTGGCCACAATTTTTATCTAAATATGTCTAGAAAGGTAGAAAAATTACAGAAACAGAATTTAACAAGTAGCTAGATTTCCTAATGTACTAAGTAGAATTGATTGCACTCACATGCGAAAACAATCTCCTAGTTGTAATAATGCTGAGCTGTACCGAAACAGAAAGGATATTTATCATGGAATATTCAGGTAATAGGACATTCTCAATTAAGAATTTGTGACATCGTAGCCAGATGGCCAGGATCTACACATGACCAAACAATTTTGAATGGATCGGCAATAAAAAGAAGCTAAGAAAATGAACATTTCAATAACCCAGTTATACTTTGTGATAGTTGTTACAATATTATAATATATTTATTAAATATTTTTTATATTTCCTTTTTTTTGTATATATACTCATGATAATTTTATTATTAAACAAATAATAAGGCAATTTTGTTAAATGATTATATATGTATATTAACTTATTAAACAATTATAATTCCCAGTTACATTGACAATTTAATATATTAAGTTTTTTTTTTAATTGGCTCCTTTTTCTTACTGCGTATTCTTTTTCGTTGCAATTTTAATATTTGGAGTTAAAAATACAATGCATATAAAAAAAAATGTATGTCCAATTAAATACATTTGAATGTGTTTTCATCTTTTTGTAGCAAGTTTTTGCAAGGTACACTAGTGAAATGTGTTTCGACTGCCTTATTTGATTTGGTGTCCATCAGCTCTAATCTTCTGGTGTTAACTTTTAATATACACAAAACAAATTCATACAATTTGATGAAAACAATAAATAAAATAACTATTGTTTGTATATATTATATAAATCTATAACTTATTGCAAGTAAAATTTTTTGAAAGTTCAATTACTAAACTTTTTCTTGCTCCATTTCATGTTCCTTTTTCAAAATTTCTTTCGGCAATCGTACAAGTTCTATTTTACTAGCAGTCAACAAATAATTTCAAAGCAAAAAAAAACATTTCACAGCAAATAAATTTGTATGAATATGTTTTGTTTATAATGCATACTGCAATTTCAAATATTTATACTGACCTTTGTGCAAAACTCAACTTATCTATTATGGCAGTGTTAAGTTATACTGCAATATATTCCAAAATTTATTTAAAATAAGGCACTGTAGAACGTTTAACTAATATCTAGGGTTATTCTATGATATAATTGGGAAGATAATGTTTATAAAACTGTCATAACAGTGAATATGTAATTACAGTTATACAAAGTAGATACTCTGGTCTATTGTATAATTTCAATTCCAGTAATAATGCTGTTACAACTAACTTGAAACTGTTTGGTTTTGCGATTCATTAAAATGATTAAAGAATTACATAATCTTATATGTTGACTTAAATGTTGTAAATTCTTGATAGTTCATTTTATTTTTCAAGTGGTGTTATAGTTTAATTTGATTTGCTGTTTACGCAGCTTTGTTCAATTTATAGTAATTTTAATATAACTTAAGATGTAATTCGATTATATTTGTTCATATAACCTACAAATTAGACCGACTGTGTCAAATATATTTGGCCCGGAAACGAAGTTAAGTTCCATATTCATTTTTCAATTTACAGTATTTAATATGACGCCGAAGTACTGATTTGAATCATACAATGATTATTGATGACGCAGGGATCATCTTTCGTGATTTGGAGTGTATATACCGATACGTCCAACCCGCTACGGGACATACGCAACAATATACTGTGATGACTCATCCTACAACACGCGTCATATTAGTCTCGTGTTATCTAGATTATTCTCCATGCATATGAACGACGATATATAAGCCGCGTCGAAGAAGGGATGGACATTCATTCGATACCCGAGTCTCGCGAAGTAAACATAAATATAATCACATAAATATAAAATACATAAATGTACTTATTGTTGTTAATAGTTAGTTTTATATTGTTATACGTTTTAATATTAATATAGTGTGTGTGTATAAAGTTATTGTTAGTTTTATTTAAGAACCCGAAAAGACAAATTTTACAATACGTATGGAACGTAATGTGGCAACGTATGTACGATGCCACTCCGCGTGCGCATACATAAGTCCGATGATCGAGAGCAATAGATTGCCCGTCATTCGTATCTAGCTGTGCAAATGTAGAAATCAACTGTTTAGAATTTTCGAGACAATAACCCCTAGAAATCTCGAGGGAGTGAGGCGGGAGTTTTACAATAGGCTCGGCTATTGTTTGGGGAGAGAGGGCGGTATTTTCGAATCCTATATTTAGTGACTTTCTTAGAATTAAAATTTATTTTGCAGAATTATTGATTTTTTTACTTTTATCTTTTAGAAAACGTTATTGTTTTTTTATTACTTAAAATTACTTTTCCGCAGCAGCTAAGAATACAATAATAATAACTTGGAGATATAACGACCTTATTATATCTGAAAGAAATGGACAAATTACGTATACAGAACGAATATGCAAACGACTATATCCTTGCGCGGTTTAAGTCTTACTAAATTCATAACTCTGCAATGTATGGTAATGTAAGCTACCGCGCGTAGTGGGGATACGCTGTTGCCACTTATTGCGGGTATGGCCCGTTGAGAGCTGGTCTTATGTGTATATGTTTCTATGTCACTCATGTTTATATTTTTAAATGAAATATCAAGTAATGTTAACGAAAATTAATAAATAATATGTACTATAATATACTTCGCGGATAGCAAGATTTAAATCTGAAAATGTCAAGTATCAATGTGACCAACTGCATGCTTTATATAAAATTAAACTCTGAACTTTCAAATTAAATAATTCCAATTTAAGCATTTTATTAATGTAAAAAACGCAAAATAGAAAAAATAGTATAAAAAACTCGTTTCATAAGGCCTTTTGACACACTCGCTCTTTAGAAAACTCGCCGCTATCGCGGCTCGTTTTCTAAACTGATCTCGTGCGGCAAAATGGTGCCTTATGAAACTTGTTTTTTAATATACTATTTTAATTTTATAGTATTATTTACCCTTACCTAAACTTCTGTAGTAAAAAGAAATTAAATAAAAGCTATTATAATAATAATAATTATTATTATTCAAAGAAAACTCTTAAAGTAAATAATATATTTTAATGAAACCGAAAAATATATATATATATATATATATATATATATATATATATATGCTTTCTAAATATTATGTAAGGAAACACTAGACTATGAAGACAACGTATGGTACTTCAAAAATATAAAATTAAGTACGAAATTCAAGAATACATTGACAAATGTGATCAGTTATGATTTATGACGGCAGACTATGTGCCCGGTGCATGGTGATAAGAATCATTTCACCATTAGTACAAAATATTATTTTTCATTCCTCTCGCTTTGTTTACATAACGGAGCAGAAAAACATATATTTAGTAGTTTCGTAAATATTTCCATACATGCATTTATCAAAGAGATAACAGAATTTGAGCATATATTTTACAGTTCTAAATCAAAATAAAAAAAAAAAACATTATTTCGTTTTTCTAACAATGAACAAAACATTTATTCTAAAGAAAAAGTGGTATTATTGGCAATAACAGATGCACCTTCAAAACATATTTATATTATAGTATCCAAAATAATATTTAGTACACATAGTGAAATGATTCTTGTCTGTCTCACTGGCACATAGTCTGCCGTCTTTGGATGATAATACGACTAACTCTCCTTGCTTACAAACAACAAACTAAATGCTTGCCATTACTGTGTAGTTGATATCCGCTGGAGACATTACTTATCTTATCTAGCCTTGGACTTGTGGAAGAAGTATATAAAATGTAGACAGTCTATTAATAATATGTTCTGATTGATGATTATAATATAATTTCTACTACAGTGAACGCCGCTTAATGTGATCAGTTTGGGACGGGACTGCTTTGATAAAAATAGCCGAATGATAACAATGTACGATAAATAAAAGCATATATAGGGGACCAGGGGGGAATAAGAGAAGAGGGTAATAGTGGAAGAGCCTAGTGAAAAATTCAAATTTACCGCGTCATGCATCGGTCATACAGTACTTTAGTCTACTGTGAATCTCGTGCCACAATCGATAAAACCGTAAGTACTAATAATTTACAAAATATTTTTATTTTGCATTATGTCTACATCTGAACTTGAAGTTCAAAATGACCACTTTCAAGCAAATATTTCTCGCAAACCTCAGTCAAATTATTCACTTCAAAACTTATTATGGAAACTTGTAAACACATAGTGAGGTTATATTTCTAGCGAATAATCGAATTGAATTCGCAAGCCATAGGGCTAATTCCACTATTACCCTCTAAAAATTGATTATTGTTGGGAATAGTGGACATTCGTTCTTGAATTATGTGTGCAATAGTGGACAATGCTGATTATAACGAAAAACATATTTTCTGTTTCAGAAAAATACCTCGACTATATAAAAAAAAGAACAAGCGTGTGAGATATGATCTTGAGACAATGAGAAACGCCATAGCAGCAGTTCAGCGTGAAATACTTTGAGAGAAGTGTCAGAAAGATTCGGCGTTCCCAAGTCAACTTTAGGAAAATATAGAAATGTTGGAAATATATCCGATATACATGTAGGTGCCGAGAGAAAAACATTTTTGAAGCAAGAAGACGAGAAGACACTCGCCAAATACTTATTTGAATCTGAGAAATTTGGATATGGATTGACAAAGTGGGAAATTTTAAAATTTGTTAAAGAGTTTTGTGAACACACAGGCAATATTTGGAATGAAGCTGGACCTGGCAGAGAATGGTTCGAGGGATTCATGAGAAGGCATCCTGAGATATCTCTTCGTAAATGAGAAAGCATGAGCCCCCAACGTTTAAGGGGAGCAGATCCATTCGTGATCAAACAGTGGTATCAATCATTGGATCGTATTTATCAAACGGAAAGTATTCTTGCTACAGATGGTCACCTTGTATACAATTGCGACGAAACAGGATTTGGTGCTGACCCTAAAGATGTCCTACTTGTTGCACCCAAAGGACAGAAAAGAGTTTCTAAAAACATTGCTGGTTCTGGAAAAAAGAATACAACTGTACTAGCTTGCGGAAATGCAAAATGGGAAAAGCTACCTCCTTTTATAATTTTCAGAGGCAAATATGTGTGGCAAAGCTGGATACCCGAAGAAGATTACCCAGGCACAATGTATACAGCTCAACATAAAGCGTGGATGGAAGGTGGATTGTTCTTCAAGTGGTTGAAAGAATCTTTCCTGCCATTTATAAAGTCAACTGAGGAAAGGGGGGGTAAAAAGGTCGTCCTTATTTTTGATGGAGCAAGTGTACATATATGTTATCCATTAGCAAAATGTGCAATAGACAATGGGGTGATCTTATTAAAATTACCTGCGAATGTTTCTCATTATATGCAACCATTGGATAAATGCGTATTCAAGCCAATCAAAACTATGTGGAACAAAGAAATGGTCGATTTCAATAGAACTTTTTCTGGCAGAATCTTACCTAATGAAGATTTTTCTAAAAGGATAAAAAATGTTTGGGAAGGCGCTTTCAAATCTGAATACATTATTTCAGGTTTCAGGTCAACTGGGTTGTTCCCAGTGAGTTTTAATAAGTTTCCTGATGATGGATGTGATCCCATCAAACTTAAGAGGTTCAAATCTTCCACTGATATCGAAAATGTACCCAATCAACAAGAACAAGTGAAAAATCAAAACCCTGAACCTCCAGCATTCGAAGATTTCATTCGAACAAAATTGTCTGAAAACCTAGCTAAAAAGACACCAGAAAAAAAACAAAGGAAGAGAGTATCTGACAAAGTAGGAGATGTACTTACTTCTGCAAAAGCAATGAAAATACTGAAAGAAAAGTATGATCAGGAGAGCAACAAAAATACATCAGATGTTCCATCAAGCTCTGGTGAACAAGCACGTAAAAAAAAACCAAAGAAGATTTTACGAAAAAAATCAAAACGTAAAAGCAGAGTCCTGTCAACTTCATCCGAATCTGAAGTTGATGAATCAGAAATTATTTTATAGAGTGAATTTGAAGTAGAGTCTGAAGTTGCTGTTTCGGAAAAGGGAGATTCAACTGATGAAGAGGAAACCTTAGCATTCCAGAATGAAACTCGAGATAAAATTAACATTGAAATTGGAGATTTCGTTGAAGTTAATTTCACCTACAACCCCAACACAAAAAAAGAAATTGTAAAGACTTTTGTTGCCAGAGTCCTATATTCAAACTGTCGAAACCAATTCAAAGTGAGTTGTTTGAGGAATCACACAGTGAACATGAATTCTTTCGTGTTCCCTCAAAATGAAGACATATGTCTGGTTGATTTTGATCAGATTAAATCTGTATTGCCAGCACCATTTATTGTAAGAGGAATTCATACCTTTGGAATAATGGACTAGGGTGATGATCAAACCGTTCAACAATGGATTGTTTGTTATTTTTCTTTAATGTTTCTGAATCAATGTTCTTTGTGTTTCACTTCATTTTTTGACAAATATAATTTCAAAAACTCCTAATGCATTTTGTTCATTCAATTTCTTCAAATTCTATGTTATATTGTCATTAAAAAAAAATCATAAAGGTGTTGTGTTCAATTGAAATTTGAATTCACACTTCTAATTAATAATTTCGATCATAACTTTTTCAATTGAAAAGCTATCAAATTGAATCAAATGGCGTTCAATAGTGGACTATTTGTTCATGTCTACAATTGCCTACTGGAAATGTACGATGAATTATAAAGAAACTATTCGGTATGTCTACATTTACCCTCATGAGGGTAATAGTGAACAAAAAATGTTTTAAGAAATAAATTCAATAAGAAATTTTCCTATTGGAATCAGATATTTTCTGGTTGTGGTTTTCGAAAACATATATCAACTACGTTAAACATAACTGATATCAATTTTTCTGATCTAATGGTGTTCGAGATATGCCAGTCCCTTGTCCACTATTAGGGGGTTAGTCCATTATTCCCCTCGCCTCCACTACATATATATTTATAAAAGCTTTTTGCAAACTTTATAATAAATGTTTATATGTACGTATGTACTAAAAAAAACTCTTTCAAAGTTGATTGCCGTTCGTTGTTTCTGAGTAGGTTATTATTCAAACTTTTATAGTTATAATGTTTTTCGAATTCCACTGATCTTGCCTGTACTCCCCTGCGCAAAACTTCTAATGTCTGCCTCATTTTAGAATTTGATGGTGGTTTTTCCATTGGAGGATATTCCTTGAATTTATTTTCATCTATTTCTCGTCTTATTGACTCTGAAGTAGTAATCATCTCACAAATGTCATCGTCAGTTAACTGTCCTGCAACTTTAACGTTTTGATCAATCGCTATTCATTGCTCAAATTAATTTTGTATCACGTCACTTGGTTTCAACTGCTGAATATTTCCTCTTCTACGAATTTAGTCGAAAATCCTCCATGCTAAAAACAATGCTGAATGGTATTCTCTGACACATGATTCCAGGACATTGCTAACAGATGTAGAGCGTCTAGAAGGCTAGTTTTTTTCGCCAAATCATTTTCGCTTTTAACATTTGCTGTTTATTCATGTCTTCAATGTTTTCTAAAATTCTACTACGCATTTCGCGTCGATAGTACACCTTTAGTGTACGGATGATTCCTTGATCCCATGGTTCTAAAATTGACGAGGTGTTAGCAAAAAAGAAAACTTTGTTGTTCTTTAATGATAAATTTAGACTATATAATTGTTTCAGCCTTCACTTGATGACATTTCATTATAACTATTATCAGGATAAAATAAAACAAATTTTAAAGAATTTCACTTTTTAATTAACACTGTAACGATCGTTTCGCTCCAGCCTGTGTCTGATGAAGCTCAGGTTGGAGCGAAACGATCGTTACAGTGTTAATTAAAAAGTGAAATTCATTAAAATTTGTTTTATTTTATCCTGATAATATAAAATTAGACTGTGTGCAGTGTAATTGTCAACGAATAAAACAATTTAGCATCCCACTTAATTAGCCCCTCGTTAAAAATTACTGTAGTCATCCAAGCATTAGAATTTGAGTGGTAATTTACCGCTAATAATATATTAAAACATCGAAGATTCTGATATTTGCCGATTACTAAATGTTTTTTTTAACTCCTAATCATATTATCACAACATAGGACGGTTAATCGTTCCCTAGAAATTCTACAGCCTTATGCGTCTTCATTTTTAAAGATGTATATGTGTTCTGCTAAAGCTCGATAATACAGACCAGTTTCATCGGCGTTATATGCATTTGTTAAGACAAAGGTGAACATTTGTTTTACAACGTATATGTATATATTCAAATCAGAACAATAATATTGATAATTGTTTTGTGTCTTTTTTTTGTTTTACATAGATTTAGTTTAGTTTATCTATATTTAGCTACTTATAGCATACGCCAATTAAGTTGGCGCGAGGAGGGGTAAGTTCGCGCAGGATTGGAAGTAGTGGGGAGATTTGTATGTGGTTTTACATCAAATGTCAGATAATTCTAACCTTTGAGCGTGTATCACTTTATGATCCCCTAGCAAAGACATTATGTTCCGTCAAACGTCAATGACAAATGTATTCTGACAATTATTTGAGTAGTGGGGGTGGACGTTTTTAAAAACGGCTTCTGCGCACCTCCTCCTCGCGCCAACTTAATTGGCGCTTGCTATACTTTCCTTAAATTCATACTCATCATGTATTTAGCATACTTAAAAAGATCTTGTATTTGGATCATACGAATTTCTAATAAATGTTAATAACATATCTTTATAATCCATGCTAAATGCCGAAATTTCTAAATGATGTACTTAAAATTTCCTAATTGATTTAACATAATAAACATAATTCTGTGGCCCGTCACGTTCCTGATATTTAGTTAAATATGCAAAAGCGAAATTTAATGTAAAGGTCCGTTACCTATTAATATTCTAGATTTCTTGACATCAATTTAATTTAATTTTACTACTTTGTCGGAATAATAATGGATGCGAACCCATAATTTATCTGGGATAGAAGGAAAGTATCTACTAAGAACTCAACGAGCAAACATCTAGCGAGAACTCGTCAAGTATCGAGCTAGACAGAAAACTCAGCATTCGCTCAGACATTCAAGTATCTTTTATAGAATAATAAAATAGTTATGTACATACGGGATTAAAATATTTTAGTTCACAAGCAAGTGTTTTATTTGGAAAAACTGTACATAACAAAAAGTCTCTCAAACCAGAGAAGCTACAACAACATTCTCTGTTGAAAATTCAGAAATAATCGTAGACCATTCATCCTTAATCCATTTATCAGCCGCTCCAAAATCAGCGTCTTTTGTTTCTCCATGTGTTTGTTTATATACTATGTTTGCTCGTTTTTTCTAACGATGGAATCACCCTTCTGTTACAATAAATTAATCTTTTCCCATTTTGCAAGTTCTTCTGCTTTTTGCTGTATCGAAAGATCTCACACGAGCATCTTGTTCACGAACATTAGAAAACCACAATTTCAATGCTGGTTCCACTTTTTCATCTTTTCCACCACTATTTCTCCTACAGTTCAAATTTTCATTTTGACTTGCAGCTTCCATAATAACGTTTCGATGTTTTAAAATTTCACGTAAAAGTGGTTGTGATATCTTTAGTTGTGCAGCTGCATTACGTTGACTCATTTTCAATAAAATATCATATTTTTCAAAAATAGCAGGGAATTAAGGGATAAGTCTTTGTTATCAAAATATTGATGACAATAGCTGAAGTTTGGTTATAGTAAGAATTATTTTTAAGTAACTTTATATGATGTGATTTAGGACCGATTAGTTGTAATAATAATAACTAGAGAACGGACACGCTTACCACCCAGTGCAGTACTGGCGAAATGCTGTATTTCTAAAATATTTAATTTTATTTATACAATTGGAAAACGAACGGGTGGTGATCTATAAAATTACGAAATACATATTTATTTGTTGAAAAGTTGTATTTATAAAGTTTTTAATTTTATTTATATAATTGCAAAACAAACGGGTGGTGATCTATAAAATTACGAAATACATATGTATTTGTTGAAAAGTTGTATTTTTAAAGGTTTTTAATTTTATTTCTATAATTGGAACATTTTTATTTGTTCATTTTGTCGTTCAAGTTGAGTAAAGGAGTATTAATATTGACTAGCAATAGTTTCTCAAGGTTTTCTTCTGTCAATTTTGTTCTCTTTGAATTAAGTACATCCTTATAAATAGAAAACGTCCTTTCTACATCGCAACTGGTTATAGGTGCATACTGGAAA
This sequence comes from Melolontha melolontha, assembly GCA_935421215.2. NCBI lineage: Eukaryota > Metazoa > Arthropoda > Insecta > Coleoptera > Scarabaeidae > Melolontha > Melolontha melolontha. The sequence goes on from OW285240.1 coordinate 66,677,068, forward strand.
TATTCTTTTATTTCTTCATATTTAGCCGTTTGATTTTGTGGTATTGTCTCCATACATAATTGCTGCAATGTAATTAAATCTGGATTTCTATTAAAAACTATGTCTAACTCTTGCCGAAGGCCACATCCGAAGTCACTTGGAATACTTTTCAAATTATTAACAGCCACATCTAATGTGGTTAATCCGTCATTTAATTTGAGATTTCGATTTTCAAAATAAGTGCTTAGTTTTGGCAATTTTCCAAAGTGTTCGTGAAGAAAGTACAACTGATTCTTTTAATTTTGGATATGTGTGAGCTCCTTGCACTCACCAATACTTCTAGCATCCTCCTTTAGCAGTGTTACGAAATGTTTTAGACTATCGAAATTCTCAGCATAATAACTAGTAGCTTCCAGCAATGTTCCCCATCTAGTTATTACTGGAGTGGGAGGCAGTGACAGAGATGGAAATTTTTCCCTGAAAAGAGCTACTCTCAATGGTGCTTTTCTGAAGACTTTTTTAAAAGCTGATACAAGTCTATGAACTTCCGGAAAAGTGTCTCTGATATATTCACAGATTCTGTGGAGAGCATGTGCTACACAAGTAATATGCAGCATATTAGGGCGTCCGAATGAAGCATTTTTTGCATATTCTCCTTAATGGTTTCAGCAACTGTTTCCGCATCAACTCTATTTATAACACTTGTTGCTATTACATATGAGTTATAGGGAATAGTTGGATGTAGTACACCAGCTACAACATTTACCACACAGCGTCCTAACATATCCACCGTTTCGTCGGCGCTTATCCATATGTATTGATTTAAAAGATGGCTTCTAATGCGTTCTACTGTTCTCGTATAGCACCTAGAAACATAATATTTGCGTAAAGTTGATTCATCAGGAACATTTCGACCAGTATATTTTTGAAGAAATATTTTTAAAGTGGGATTGCTAAGTTTATTTAATGGAATATTAGCCGCCATAAAAGTTTTACAGAGTTCAGATGTGTTTGCGATCCTAAGTGACGAATTTTTGACGATATTTTACGGATTTTGTTATAAATTTCGGAATCACTGACAATGGACATACAATCAGTATGACCGTCAATCTAACTCGCCATTGTTTTACGATGCCGTTCTCGACGTTCTTCCATATCATATCTGAAAAAGTAATTTAAACAATGCTCTAGATCTACATAAATGAAAACTAAAAATGTGTGCGTAAGTTATTGAAACTGAACGAAATTCAATGCACTCTCTTACGTCGAAATAATTGGTAGAAATAGATTCAATCAAACGATATTAAACAGGATCTATCACAAAAATTACGATGTAATTAACAGTTAAAACTATGAAAACAAGAAACTTACTCACAGCACTTTATTTATCTTACGAAATATAAACTAATAAATAAAATACATTATAAAGACCCCGCTTCTATCTACGCTCATGAAAACACTTTAAAAAGCACTATATTCTCGGAATACAATAGCTGGCTTGTCCATTGTTATCGCGGCGAGACCAGGTGTCAGAGTAAGTCAAACAAATACTTCATTGAATTACGCCGGGATGTACTGAGCGACGTTATACACAATTCCAATTGCCGATTGCGTTTTATGGAAATTGCGTCCGTTCTCTAATAATAACCGATTGATAATATTATCTGTGATTATAATATCTGGCTTCCACTGTATAAATCGTTTTTCTGTATTTTGCACCGTTTATGAAACATATAACAACACATAAGTGTTTTCTGCGGCACATGTGTCTAAACTTGTATTATTCACTTTAATAATGGTATAAACCTAATAATAAATTACAACAAGTAGTTGCATTAACATATTTGTTAATTACCAGTTTTTATTTGTTAACAGCTTTTATCTAATACTTTCGATAATTATTCAATAAAAAGAATAAGCGTTACTTAAAATTTTAAATTATTACTTATTAATTAAATGTACATGATTGCAATAGTGAATGGAGAAAGCAAATTGGTAAACATTTTGTTTTGTCTACAATTAAATTACATCGATTTAACAATCCTAATTAATCGATAGTCGTTGTAAATTTCACACAATTATTCTGACATAATCACTTGGCCAATTTCGCATGTAAAAATATATTTGTCCGCATAATAATGGCTACTTAATGTTGGTAGTACACATACAAGACTAATTAACGTAAAGCGCTTTGGAACATGTATACTAACAAAGAAATTAATTATTCCGCAATAAATTAAGTTATATTTTTCAAGTAAAGCAACATCTGAACGTGTTGATACATAAATTGTAATACTATATCAAAATTAGTGTTTTGACACAATTTTACCTCTAGAAATCAAATTACCGGGCCTGATCAATTCAACCAGACATTCATTATTATTATTATTATTATTATTATTATTATTATTATTATTATTATTATTATTAAATAGCTTAGTTTGAATTAAAATTTAAAATTCTCCGAGTTGTACTAAATATTATATTTTTGTAAACTTTTTTGAAAAGGGTGTCGGAGCTGAATTCTGTTTACGAAGGACCAGGTATGTTGATTCTTCTTTTTTCTACACGGCCACGAAAAGATGTCCTAGATAATGACCAAATATTGATATCCGATCTCGAAGGATCATGTGAAGGGGTTGTTATCCGGCGCCCTTACTGTTTACAAGAAATTATATTTAGTTAGATTTCTCACAGTCTTCGAAGTCGAAATACTTAATTATTAGTACGGTGCATTTTAAATACTATAATAATCTGTGTCAATTTAATAATGTCCTTAACAGAAATAATAGAACGCTTGATTCTGTCTAACTTTGGGTATGACGTTAGATTTTCTTCAGGATATTCATCATCTTGCTCTGTATCTCACTATACCTAATGCAAAGCCTTCTAAACAAATTATTTCCCCTTCTAACAGCAATATTAGATACAATTTTCGCAAAGTTGATTACCATAGACTCTACTTTGACTTTTCTACAACAGATTGGTCTTTCTTTGAAAACCACAGTAGGGTCAATATAGTTCAATATATATATATATATATATATATAGGGTCAATAGGTTCAGGATTTTTATAGCAAAATTTATAAATCTTGAACTGTTCTGTTCCTAAATTCCGTTTAAACCATAAACATCGTTATTCTCCTAGATTCTCTCATACTATCAAAAAAAAAATAAAGTTAAGATCTTATTACAATAAAAATTGGAAATTCACTCAATCCAATTATTACATACATGAATTTCCAAGAGTCCGAAGATTAGTGAAAGTTATAGTTTAAGTTATATATTCACAGAACTGAATTGGGACTGATCCACAGTTCTTCTGGCTCTTTGTTCGTTCAAAGCAAAATTACCGACAGACTTCATAATTTGATGAACACAATGATCCAGCCTGTATTATTTTTGCCACAACTTTTTATAATCTTTTCTTGTCAAAATCTACAGATTCTACCCTACCTGACTTAACATCTTATTTATTTTAGCTCCTTATTAAGGGACTAAAAAATACGTTGACTACTGGTGATGATGATATTCCTTGTTTTTTAGTGAAAGATTGTGGCAATGTTTCTGCCCATCTCTTATCAAAGATTTTCAATTTGGCTATTTGATCGTCTGTGCTTTCTGACCCTTGGAAAATTGTTACAATTTCATCAATTTTTAAAAAGGTAGATAGTTCCGATATTCGGAATTATAGACCTGTTGCCGTCATCTCGTCTTTTGCGAAAGTTATTGAAATGTTGATTTTTAAACATTTATCTTATGTCACTAAACCACAACTTTCTCCTGTACAACATAGCTGATGTCACGAAGATCTACTACAACTAATTTAGCACTAATATCTCAGAAAATGGCTCAGACTGCTGGTGGCCAGATGGACATTTTTTACAAAGACTTTTCTTTTAATTGATCGCTGCATCTTATTGGAAAAGTTAAGTTCACGCAGCATTGGGATTATTTCAGTATTCTCAATAGAATGCATTATGGTCGTTTCAATGGGTTTGGTTTCAGCTTTTCTGTTCTACGTTAATTTGTTGCAAACAAATACTGACCAAATTTATGACTGGTGTTTACGTAATAATTTAAAATTTAATTTAATTAAAATTCAACACGGATAAGTGTTTTCTCATATCTTATACTAGAAAGGTTACCAGAATTTAATTGGACGACACTTTTAATAATGTTGATACTTCTCGTCGGTTTTCGATTAAGGATTTGGGTCTTACATATGATCAAAAAATTACATTTTCGGATAATATCTTTAATGTCATAGCTGCTGCTTCTAGAGCCCTTGGATAGCCAGTGCGTGGAATTAATTACGACGAGTTACTTGAACGACATGGCGTCATTTCACTCTCAGAAAGGAGAAACACCACTAGCGCTCTATTATCGTTATTATATCGTTATTGGTAAAGTAGACTCGCCTAACTTGCTGTTCAAAATCGAAATCAAGATCAACGCAAATCCTTCATATTCCTACGGCAAGGACGAACATTTTTTAAAGTTGCCTATGGTACATTCGGCACAGAACTTTAATATTATGTATTTAGTGTAATTGTATATGTAACTATTGTACTTCTTTTTTGGCCAGTTCTGAATATTTTTTGTTGGGCATTTAGTAAATTATTATTATTATTATAGGGATTGCTTTTGTAATTCCGGACTGAAACCTCGTCCTTGGCATTGCTTCCTTCTTGGCCGACGTCCACTGTTGCGAGACATCTTCTGATGGTTCATTAGTGCATTCGATTTGTCCCAAACCTATGCATACCGACAGATACCTAAACGTCCTTTACCATAAAAATTTACGCTGCACAAAAACGCCGTGTGATAAACTCTTTAGCCAAAGAGCCTTCTCTATATACGAACTTAATTGATTATCCAAAGAAATCAATCATTTCATCAACATCTTTATCAATAACAGGTAATAACTATTCCAAACACGATATTCAACGTACTATAAATCTTAACCCTATACAGCTACGTTTCGTAATACATTTATTCCATTTCTAGAGCTCGTTTACCTTATATAGAAGGCATCTTCGACTGTATCACCAAATTTTTAATAAATATCATAAAATAATATCAAAATCAGATTTAAGTTTCATACCACATTATCGGGCTAGTTTTTTGTTAAGGATCGTAACCGTCTAGAAACCTCGGTGAAGAATTCAATGCTCGCGTGGTAGTATTAATGCGTAACTACGTCTACACTTGCTGACCATAGGTTGAAAGCTGGACACCAAATTTAATTTCAATGTGCCCAATATACTGCAATCCCTATTACTTTTATCGTAAAATACGCGAATCCATAGTGTTTCGTCTTATAAACGAAATTAACTTGTATTATATATTAAATATAAGTATTATTCATTTTGTAAATATTCAATATAAGGAATCGTAGAATATAGTATTTGAACCTAATGCTCGGGTACAAAATTGAAACCTTTATAAAACGATATTCTATTATCATAGTAAAAACAAACGTTTACCCTGAATTTAAGATGAGCATCCTCCTTAGACACTTTTCAATTTACCTTGTTTTATGAGTGAACGTGCCATGTACACAGTTTGTAACTTTCAATGCTTTATCAAATGCACGTTCACTAAAATTTATACCATAAAATACGAGAATGGAAAATGCAAGCATCATAAACTGGGTATTTAAGTTATAGCTAATATAGAATTAAAAACCATCTGCAATGTTTGCTATTTTAGTAGGGAATTTTACCGACCTAGGTACGTCATCTGGCCTCATTCTGTTGCGGCCTATTTTGTTAATTGTTTCAGAGTTTACTGAAGTTAGGGGTAAATTTTGCTTAGAATTCTTAAACAGATCTCAGCAGATCAGCGTGCGCGGCAACAGTCGCAAGTGTCAATACAACAGCGTTCAAGGCAACAGCCTCGCAAGAACAATTCCATATTAAGAGACATCAGTCTCATTTTGATCAACAAGACAACAGTCTTGATTTATCATCAAATCAACAATTCTTATGTATTAATCATTGTAAATTTTGTAAATAAAGGTGTTATATGGGAGTGCCGCGTTTCATTAAAAACTGTCACCGACGAGTAAATAATTATCAGCACAGGAGCAATCAAGTCCACTCTGTTGGTGACAATCAAGTTTGTCACCAACAGAGTGGCCGTAGCGGAATAGGAAATAAGCACTAGTAAGTAGAATCAATCTAATACATTCCTGATTCTTTTCATGATCAAATCTAAAGAAATATTTTGTCACTCACACCCCATATGTGTTATTGTATAGTTTATTCGACGATATAACGACTCGATTAAAGAATTAAAACTGTTAAGTCTATTACAGGCATGTACCAGACCCCAACGGCAGGTTTGGAAGGTCGAAATGCAAATGTGCAAATGGGTCATACATTATCTACTTTTAGCGTGAAACTTATAGCACTGACTATGACGATTCGAACTACGAATGCTTTTAGTATATTCATCTAATTTTAATATAAATATCTAGTATTATATTTTTACCTTAAATAAATTTATATTTTATATAAATATATATTTATTTATTTATATATTTATATAATTTATATATAAATTTATATATAATCGGCTGGGCCGATTTTAATGATCTCTAGTTTGTTGGATTCGTCTCTGACCCGAATAGCAGAATAACTATTAAAATATAGGAAAAATTCACGGAAAAAAAATTATACAGAGTATTCATTTTTAAATAAATTAGATTAGGAACTCCGCCATCTTCCGCAATTGACGGCTTACGTCACGCACGCTTATATCTTATTTGTAATAATTGATGTCCATTGCAAATCAGTAATATAAAAGTGTATTTTTTTTTGTTTCATGTTGTCTGTGATTTGTCTTGAAAAAAGCATATAAAATGTCATTAATAAATCTTATTGTGCGAGTATTCACAACAGAAAGAAGTGTATGCAACATTAATGAAGACAAATGATGATGGAAATGGTGGCTTATTTTTCCTGGATGCTCTCGGTGGAACTGGAAAGACATTCCTCATGTCATTGATTTTGGCTACTGTTCGTATGAGATCCGCCATTGCGGTAGCAGTTGATTCTTTTGGAATAGCTGCCATATTGTTAGAAGGATGCCGTACGGTTCATTCAGAGTTCAAATTGACCTTAAACTTTCAAACTGCTGAACAACCGACCTGTAACACTACAAAACACTCCGCAATGGCCAAAGTTTTTGTAGCAGCTAAAATCATTATTTGGGACGAATGCACAACGGCGCACAAACACGCATTGGAAGCACTTGACCGAAGATTGAAAGATCTGCGCAATGACGAGATGTTTTGGAGGCGCAATGATTTTACTGTCTGGCGATTTCCGCCAAACACTGCCAGTCATTCCAAGATTGACTGTTGCCGATGAAATAAACGCTTGCCTCAAATAATCGAATCTGTTGCGTTATGTGAAGGAACTTTAGCTGGCAGCAAACATAAGAGTTGCATTGCTGAACGATCTATCTGCTTTCTCTAAGCAATTGCTGGCTATCGGTAATGGCCGTGTTCCTGTCGACGAATCGGGCGGATTGATTTAATTTCCTCCGAATTTGCAATTTCGTCTCATCGAAAGACGAGCTCATCAACAAAGTATTCCTGATCATCATTGCTAACCACAAAAACAACAAATGGTTGAGTGAGCGAGCAATTTTTGCGGCTAAGAACAAAAATGTGGATGACTTAAACTTAGTAATTCAGAATTAAATCGTTGGTACTCTGTATTCATTCAAATCAATTGACTGTGCAACAAACAAAGACGATCCCACCAACTATCTAACTGAATTTTTAAACTTCTTGGATGTGCCTGGCTTACCACCGCACAATTTACAACTAAAAGTTGGCTCGGTAGTCATCATGCTTCGAAATCTTAACCAGCCGAAACTAGGCAATGGAACGCGTTTGGTGATAAAAAAATAATGATCAATGTGATTCACGCGACGATACTCAAAGGAAAATTCAAAGGTGAGGAAGTTCTCATTCCGAGGAGTCCGATGATCCTAACCGATATGCCATTTGTTTAACCATGATGTTTAACAAATCACAAGGCCAATCCTTGAGTGTTTGTGGTCCGAATCAAGAAAATGCATGTTTTTCTCATGGCCAATTGTACGCGGGGCATGTTCACGTGTCGGCAAACCATCTACTTTATTTGTTCTTGCGCCTGATAACAAAACAAAAAATGTCGTATATCACAAGATTCTTCACTGAAGAGAATCAACCCGACTGCAGCCCTTGCAGCAAAATACATAGCTTCAATAAAGCAAATGTCTTTCTAACACGCCATTGAAATACTTGATTTTTGTATTTTTATTGAATTTTTATTTTCTTTTATATATTATTATCCTAATAAACTATTGAACTTAATAATTTTTTTGGAATCATTTTATTACGTTAATAAAATCCTAAATGAAGTGTAGCTAAAGATTAACAAGACATTTGTCGACTGTTAAGCCGTACGAAGTTCCGTAATTTTATTTTAATACAGTCCTGGTTGGATATCGATATCTATGTTTGTGTATATATATAATTAATTGAAACGAAATTATCGACCGTGATATAATATAAAAAATTAATTTAAATTCGGGTAAGCGGTCTGTCAATTAAAAAACTCCTTTCTTAAATAACCCTATATTTCGCAACAGAATTTGTTGCTTCTTCTGGGGAAAAAAATGCAGTGTTGAAAAATAATAAAATTGACGTACAAAAAATAAAAATGATTAGATTTAAAAAAAAAATAATGAAAAAATGTGTGAAAGTCGTATCCATCCGGGATGTGCAGACGTCGACGTTTCATAGTTATTACTAATTGTCAATACACCTTACCCAGAATTTTTTTTTCCCTAGAAGAAGCAACAAATTCTGTTGCGAAATATAGGGTTATTTAATAAAGAAGTTTTTTAATTGACAGACCGCTTACCCGAATTTAAATTAATATATATATATATATATAGTAAACCTAATCAGTAGGCGATTAAAGGTCTGAATATTACTTCAAAATATATGTATTTAAAAAACTCTACATGTTTCGGCTGTGTACGCCTTTATCAGACCTTTAATCGCCTAGTGATTAGGTTTACCATATCATACCAAGGTCACGAAGTTATTATATATATATATATATATATATATCTGCCGCTGTGCTCACGTACTTGCCCGTAATAGTACAGTTTTAATCCTATAGTCGGGTCGCTATATTGTGGAAAGAACTATATGTACCTGTTGTTTTTAGTGAATTAAAAATATTTCCGAAATGGATTATCAAGAATATAGACGATAGTTTGTTAAAAAAACTCAAATACATTCCTTAATAACTGAACTACCATTTCGGTTATTTATTTTATTTCGTTGTAAACCTTTACTCTCTATTTTTCTGGAAATAAGTATGCAGATTCAATAAATTTTTAACTTTTAACCCTAAATTAAATTTTCTTATTAAATTTATTGCTTACTGCATTATTCTAAAGCTATATTTCTTAATTTAAATTTAAATTCATATATTAATACTTCCTATTTATTTTTAAATGTCCAGCGCAGTAAGTCTTCTTTTGATGTTTTTCTCATTAATGTATTATTGTGTTTCTCTTTTTAGAATTGTTTATAGGAAATTTTAATTTTTGGGTTTTCATTAAACAATTTTATACATGAAATTTTGTTTTTTTTTTCCTTTAATTGGAAATTTATGCCGCTGTTATTTTTAATAACGGTCACTGCTTTACCCTAATTATTTTTTTCTCTTCCCACACTTTGATAAGCTTCGCTTCAATTCAGGCGCACAAAGCACAATTTATATTAATAAACGAAATCGATTATTTTGTAAAACAACATTAAATATACGTAATCAACTTAAGATTTTTCCACTAATAGTCACAGCACGAAAATAGTTCTTTTAAGTAAAGTATAAAAATTAATAACAATTATAATCGTAATAGTGAACTAGCTCTAAATAACAATCTAAATATAATAACTCAATTTAATTCATAAATTATTAAGAACCGAAGTCACCATATAGTAAATTTTAACAGCTTTATTTATATTTACAGTTCGCTGCCAACCTTAAATTTAGTTTAGCCGAATATACCGGGTGTATTTTTTAACTCGAAACTTTCAAATATCTCGAAAAATAAGCAATTCGCAAAAAAAGTATCCAGATTTAAAATTTAATAAATCACCTAAAAAGATACATTAGTATTAGAATTAGTCCCTCTCCCTCCATGCACCTTGGGACAGGAGTAAATTTGAAATCTTAAATAGGAACCCATATATTTTATTACATATTCGAATTCTACTGAAAAAGTACGTAGGATATATCAAAATATTTTTTTCAATTAATTTTTTTAAATTTTTTGCACGGAGAACTTATGCATACGATTCTGCAATTCGTTTTCAATAAAAAGAATACCATGAAAAATGCCTTATCAAGAAAGTACTATTATCATCATAACACAGGAACGGGCGTCCTGCACATACTTGGTCAACGCGATTTCCTTCGTTCATGATTTATCGGAGTGCTTTCAAATAAAAAGAAAATGTATTATTTTTTAATACCATTTCTTATGTTGAAAATAATTTTTATACAAATGTTTTTGTGTGTACAATGTATGTATGTATTTAACATTTGTGTTATTTCTTCCATTCATATTTTTTTTATTTCCAAAAGCACAAAATAAATATACAAAGGAAAAAAATAACTTATTTTACTCAGTTCTAATAATGTTTCCAAAAATAAAAGACCTGTTTCTGTTACGTTGTCAATAGTACCTGCTACAGAATGGAGTATTTAACTGTACAGAAGAAAATTGAAATGGTTCTGATGTATGGGGAAGCTGGCAGAAGTCTTGATAATGCTGTCAATCTTTACGGCTAGCGTTCAGGATAGGATTTGGTCACGTGCTTCATTTTAGCGTACTATCAAACAATTTACTACTGATGGATTTGTTCACCCGAAAAAAGGACCCGTGGAGCTACAGTCACTAGAGAAAATAATAATATCGTTCTATTAGGAGCAGCAGCTGTTAATCCTCATGTTAGCACAAGAGAAATAGCTCGCGATTCTGGATTGTTTTACACCAATGCTTGGAAAATTTTAAAATATCATAAGTACCATCCATATCATACGTCTTTACATCAAGATCTTCAATGCGTTGATTTCCAAAATCGGGTAACATTTTGTCATTGGGCATGTTAACAATTACAATAAAGCCCAATTTTTTTTCGTTACATGTTGTTCTTCGATGAGGCTCCTTTCACAAACCACGGAACGGTTAATATACGCAATACACATTATTGGAGTGTTGAAAATCAGCACTGGCTTCGCCAAATTGAACACCAACGCCCTTGGACGGTCAACGCGTGGTGTGGAATATTTGTCCTCGATCCCACATTATTGAAGTCTACTTTAACGGTGAAATGTCCGGAGACATTTTGGAAAATGAACTGCCGGCACTACTTGAAAGCGTTAGCTTAGAAGTGCGACAGAACATATGGTTTTGACATTATGGTTGTCCAGTATACTATTCGGTGGCAGCACGTGAAGTACTTGTTCGCGGTTTCAATGGTCGCTGGATCGGTAGAGCTGGTTCTGTAAATTGGCTTGCTAGATCACCAGATCTTACTTCACCAGATTTCTTTTTTTGAGGTTATCTCAAATGCAACGTATACAATCAAGTAGCAACAACATGTGAAAATATGATTGAGCGAAATGCTTGTGCCGAAATTCAGGAAGATACACTTCTCAGTTGTCTACACTCATTAGAAATGCAGATCAATAGGTCCATTGAAGTTGTAGGTGATTATTTCGAGCACTTACTTCAATTGAAAGATGATGAGGCGAGAGGAAATCTAGCACTCTGAGAAGGGACTTACATAAATGAAGCAGCCTGTACCTTATTGATACGTGAGAGGCAAGGAGACTCAGGTTAATCAAGCACTCCAAGATGGTATTACGTACACGTCGTTGTTATTGGGTTACGGTAAAAGTAATTTATTCACCAGCAATTTACATTTCTACAGGTGACATTTTTCCAGTTATTCGAAATTTGTTAAATGAATAAAGTTTTAATTTTGATTATTTACAAAGAAAACGTATTTTTTATTGAACACGTATCGCAGAACCGTGTGCGCCATCTATCATGAATTCAAAAAAATGTTTCAGACAAACCTTACGTATTTTTTCCAGTGTAATACGAATCTGAAATAAAGTATACTGGTTCCTATTTAAGATTTCAAAGTTACCCCGCGCCACCTACATGGAGGGCCTACTTTTCGAGATATTCGAAAGTTTCAAGTTAAAAATACACCCGGCATAAACAATAGAAATTATCAGCAAAACCGTTTTTGATAGTATAAAAATATTATTAAAAATCAGATGTGGAGAACACAATACAAGTTTATATTTGTGTGAAACTATCTTTTCGGACATGCAGATACGTATTTCAGCTTACTACCGAATCATGGGTACATGCTCACGGAGAGATAATTTCACCATAAATTACACCCTTAACATATTACAAAACAACCATCGCTGCCTTCCTAACAAGTGTAAGACTTAGTCAGGGGTTTCCTTCTGACGGATACAACCGCAACTTGCGGAAAGTGTTATTATTAATGTGCCTCCACTATAGCGTATATAATTATATTTTAAATATTTTCTTATTACTTATAAGTAATAAGAAAATATTTACACGCAGAAAGTTTTAATATAAGTTTTGAAAGAAATGGATTTTAAATATAGTTGTAAATATTTGAAGAAATATCTAATATTATATTCTTATTCTATTGGTGTTTTAGAAGCGATTAAATCAAATCATGTGGCCAATCTTTTAGTTCTTTCTGCTTTAAATTATTTGCTTGATTTCAAAAAATCCCAAATTAATAGTTGAGTGTTTCGTTTACTACAACATGGCTTTTGCAACAGAAAACATTAGAGACCCTGATTTTCCCAAATTGGAAAATATTCATAGATTATCTAGACAAGACCACACTACAATACATAGGAGTGCGGATTGATATATAAGGTCTCTAACAATGCTATTGTACGAGTAGTGGGGATAGATAGAAGTTCTAACCTACAAATGAACATTTGGAGTGTTTAGTTTTAGCATGCAGTTTTATTTTCTCGTGTACTGTCGTTGATTGACAGTTACATTTATTATGAGTTCGATTTCTGACATGCATACCAAGCGACGATTCGTGATAGAATTTTAACGCTGCAAGGTTGAGCACATATTTAAATTTACAGGCGTTTGAAAGCTGTTTATCGTAACAATTGTATGGATGTGAAGAATGTTCGCTAGTGGTTCGATGTGCAAAGCTCTGTCATAGAGACGAAGAAATGAAAGTGTTTGACGATCAGGTCGACCAGTATCAGTGACGTATGAGAAGGATCAAAGACAAATGCACTGAATTAAAGAAATCGCCGGATTATGGAAAAACAAATTGCCCGGCAATTAGGCATTAGTCAAGATTAAGTTTAGTATAGTGTTCAGATGTTAAATTACAGAAAAAAATGCATCGTATTGGTCCCGCGACAATTGTCGAATGTCATGAAAGGACAAAAAAAAATGTTTGTCAAGAAGTTCTTTGAACAGTATCGACGTGAAAGAGATGGTTTTCTCATGAATATCACCACCGGGGGCAGACCTCGAATATAACAATTCTTCATGTGCATTAAAATTCAAGTGTTCGGTCTGTTGGAGGAATCAACAATTATTTCAATAAGATACTGCAAACTTTTACGATCACTAAAGAATCATATTCGTAGAGTAAGGCCGGAAATAATGAATTCTATCTTGCACCACTACAAAACTAGACCGCATTGCAGCAGAAAACAATGAAGATAGTGACGAGCCTGAAATTCACGGTTGTTTTGCACCCTCCGTACCGTCCTGATTTGGCACCTTCAAATTTCTGGTTGTTTTCAAAGTTGAAGAAGTTATTAAAAGGTTAACATTTTTCATCAGACCCTGAAGTACGGGTGCTGTTCGTAATTGGATCAACAATAAACAAGAAAGTTTTTTCATTGGCAGAGTTAAGAAATGGATTCAGCATTTCGAAGAATGTATTGCGTGATGGAAAAATAATTATGTACATTCGTAACACAATAAATTTACTTCATTTTGAGAATGGTTTCATTATTTTGTCTATTCTTATTCTTATTTTATGGAGTTGAAGATTATATATCAATTTGCCCTCGTAATTATTAAATGCCCATTTAACCGGATTTAACTATTCTTAGTACGTGCTCGATAAATCAATATGTGCACGACATAGTTTGTATATTTTTGGTTAGGAACTATCGCAATAGACACCGCAGTTATTACATAATTATGATCAACTTAATTATAGATAAGAGTAAAGTATTTTATGTTAATTAGGATCATTCGATATTTCGGAATAGAATAATTAACAAATATTTTCGTGACTTGTGGTTTATTGGTTGATTACTAAAATACTTTTTAACAAGGTTTGTGAAAGTATATATCTATGTAGTTGTTAATACTTTTGCAATACAGCTCATAAATTGCTTCAATGATTCTGCACATATTGGTAGCATTCAAGATGGTTCGATTTATTTGTAAATTTGACTTAATAATGGCAATTGAAAGAGATGAACCGTAAATTTAAATTATACTCGTCTTAATGATAATTATTTCCGATACTGTAAGAAGTATATTTATATAATTATTTTTTTAATGTTACTTAAAGGAATAGCTATTATGAAACTGCATTAAATAGTGCAGCAAGTTATTAGGGTTTTCCTAATCAGAATATTTCAACAGGAGTTTTTATTATGTTTTTAATTTTTTTAAATATACGATTATAGTGCAGCCAAGTAGAATTGATACCTGAAGCAGAGTCGATTCGAACGGTACATTCGGAGACAGAAATTTACGGCGCAAAAAAAGTGAATTTCTTCTAACCCATTAATTACATTTTGTTACAAATGGAAATGCACGTACTGTGGCATTTATTAATATGTTAACATACTATTTTTGATAAATTTACCAATATTGCAGTGTGCATTGTAGTTTGTTTTTTTTTTACAAGTTTTCATTACAAATTGAATTATAAATATATAATAAATTATATGTTTATAAAAAATATAGATATACTGCAAAGTTTTATATTTAAAAAATATAGAAAATATTGTGTGTTACATCTAAAACAAATATGTGCTACATTTATATAACATATTGACATATAAATTCAGAAACACTGTCGAAAAAAAATAGCTCTAACAAGTTTTACAGAATTTGTGTACATAATTCAACTAATGTTTGCTTTCAGTTTTGACCCATTCCACTTCACTATCTGAGTCACTTCTTTATCGTATAATAAATTCATTCTGTTTATTTTTAAGCCTAACTTCTTCTGTTTTGGGTTGGACGCCAGCAAGTCCAGGCAGTCGAGCACACTGCTCTTTGTACTATCCCGAATATATCTCTCAGTTCCACTTTGTTGAGTCTTGTGTCCTCGATAAAAGCCACTATCCTCCTCAGGGGAAATTTAAGTACCTTCTTAGGATAAAATAGATCTCTTTCGAAATGTTTCTGTCTGAGTTCCTTCAGTTTCTCACGCGTGCATGTTACATGAAGGCTAGTTTCCTCCTATTTTTCACATCTCCTGCACCAAGGCTTGTTAACCAAGACCATGCTGTACATATTGCTATGTATTGTGGTGTTGATTACTTATTTAAATTGGCTCACAATACACAGTAGCTTGCCCAGTCTTACTCAAATCGGAACAGCCTTCCAGGAGCTCTTGTATCTTCAGGGTTACCCTCAAAGGGTATATGGCGAATAAAACATAAGGTATTAACAAAGAAATCAAACTAGTGTTAACAACACAAACATTTAATACATGGAAAAAAAAAGAAATTCAACTTTATCAAATATAAAGAAGTGCTGAGGCAATAAATATGCCACAGTGTGAGGAAAACTTGTATAAATATTTACTGCTATACTAGACAAAAAACCTCACTTTGACCACGAGCAAAAATTAAACTAATTAAATATTCAGGAAAACTATCAGACTTCAACAATTACGTTATTCCCAATTAAACGTCAAACAGAAAAATAACTGTAAGCGCGCGCATCCAAAATTAACCCATGCGCACATTCAACATGGTAAAAATGTACTTTTCCCACCAATTCCTAACTTTCTAGAATATATTACTGATAAAAAAAGTATGAAAATTTTCCTTGATATTTATTTGACTATAAAAATATATTATAAACTAATAAATTAATGAATTTACGAGCTCATTCAATAGATAAATAACATAACTAAATTAATATATAAAATATACTTGCAAATATATTAATTAATATTAAGTACATTAATTAATGTAGTAATCACACTTCACTAAAAAATTCTACCAGAGAGATTTCAGATATGTCGCACAAATCAAAAAAATTACAAGTATGAGAGACTCATAATAAATCGAGAATTATTTTAAACACATCAGTAATCACACAACTAAAAACATAAACCGAAATTACTATAATATTCTGAATAAAAAGGAAGTTTTTATTCAGCAAAATGTAACACAACCTATCTGTTACACTAATCAAAAATCTCTAACTCCTTCTTCTCGGAAACGAAAATATCACCCTACCTAAAACAAAATCAAAAGACCTGCTACAACAATATACTTCCGCTCGACCGGGACTGCATACCCCAAGACTATGCTCGAATAACCTACAGGCGTGGACTAAAATACACATTATAATCAAAATTTAAATAAAATATTTACTATCTCTAAATATTTTCCTGGAATAAAATGTACATAAATATATAGTCTTTTTTTAGTTTCTTTAAATTTTCTCTTCGGGGAAAAATTCATGACAATATGCTTCCTTAAAGGACAATTACCGGCAATTAGGCCGGTAATTATTTTAATTTCTTTTTTGTTACTACGAATTAGGTTGACTGAAAACCTTCAGTTCAACTTCCTTAGTAGTGTTTTAGTATGGAGTTAAGTTTGGAAGAAGTTGGAGAAATGTTTGGAGCGTGTTGAGTTGGTTAGTGATCTGGGTATATTATTTGATACGAAGCTCGCATTCAGTGAACATCTTAACTTTATTACTTTGCAAGTGAGAAACCCGTGAGGTCTATTATTGGAGACTGTGGTACTTTTACTTATGAACGAGCTCTAAAAGCTCTCTCCTTTTCGTTGATTAGTTCTCGTCTCGAGTACGGCTTTGTGATATGGTATCCACGCTACCAAACTTATTGTCGTCGGCTGTGATGGTGCAGCGGAAATTCACTGAATTTATGTGGTTTGAATCTGACCGAATTTATCCAGAAAGAAACATTTACAATTACTGCTTTTACGCTTCCTCTTGCCTTCCTTGAAATTTAGACATGTTTTCTGCAGCATTGTGTTTGTTTTTAATTTATTTCGAGGTATTATAGACAAATAAAACTGACGATTAGTATTTTCTTTTTTATATTTTATTTTTCTATATTACATTTTCTTATTTAATTAAAGGGTCGTAATTTGTAGTCAATACGGCCAATGGATTCGTATACTGCAGGTAGGTGAACCGTATCCATTCAATAACAATGAAAGAATTATCGCCACAGTGGGTGCAACAACAGTTGTAAACATATTAAAAGCTAGTTTAATATAATTCTGAATGTACTATACTCTTATCGAAGACGATACTTGAAGGTGATCGACAATAACAAAAAGAGTAGTTTTATTGTTATCGTCAGTTTTTTAAGTATCGTTTCCGATTCAGTCAGTTGTCGATCGTTATGCAAATGTGTACGTTCGATATGATTTACATTTATGTCTTGGATTAAAGGTAGATCGTTACGAAACTGTACGTGAAATGTACTAGGTTCACGAACCTTTAGCAGACAAAGCTGTCTAAACTATGTTATCTACAATAGAGTTACAACATAAACATCGCAGCGTGAGTTTGTATGTAATTTCAATAGAAGTATTTTATAGACATTGTGAATCTATATTAATGTTTGTTTTATGGTTGTTACTTCTCGTAACAAAAAAATCAGTCACGTAATACACATGAAATGAAGCTGATTAGGTCAAAAAAAACGTGAAATGCTCCGTAGAACACACATCTTAATTTTTAATAATTCACTTGACTGTATAGACGGATGATTTTGTATTGAGAGAGCCCCAAAAAAGTTTTCAGAGTATGCCATGGATTGAATCAGTTCTATTGATTAAGTGATATAACCTACATGTCTACGGAAAAATTGAATTTCAGAGAAAAGGCGGTTATTTGAAAGTGTTGGTTATTGAAATGTGTAAATTACAATGATTTATTACTTATAAAGAATTATGTATGTAAAATCTCATGATATTCAGAATAAAGATGAATTAATAATTAAAGTAAGCACAGCAACTTAATGCAGTATACAAAACAAGCAAGTATGACACTGAAGCAATAATTATTTTTTTCTTTTAGCACAAATGAGCTGGTTCTGAAACGAAACGTTTTTTTTTTATTGGAGAAATTAATCTTTGCAATCTGTGAAATCATCCATTGGAGTTTGTCGTGTGGGGTTTTGATGATCCGTTTACCTTATTGTTTAAATCAAAAGAAGAACCAAACACAATCTGTTAGGTAACAGTACTAATTAAATAAGGTACGTAATATGACCACCGCCTGTATCTTTATAGCGTAAAGTTCTTCGCTTAACAGAGTTAATAATATTTTCTAAGATCCAAAGTAAATTATTAATTTATACGATCTTATTAGTGATCGCAGTTCACTAAGATCAAAAACAGGTGTTACAAAAATATAATCTTTCAAGTACGGCCATAACAAGAGATCCCATGGTGTTAAATCGCAGGAACGAGGTGGCCAAATTGTGTTTGTAATTAAACTAATAATTTGATCTCTAAAAAACGTTCTAATAGGAACACATTCTTGTAACAATATGGGTTTTACAGTAATTAAAATGAGGTGTTTACAATAAAATAAAAAATAGAAACTACATTCCATTAATCTATATTGTGTTCGGTGTGCTTTCATGGGAAACAATATGCAAGTTTTATTGTTATTAGCACCCTTGGTACATGATAATTTATAGTAATTTACCTGAAGCAAATTTTAGATTTTGATTAAGTTTAGAGTTATCACTTTAAATGAGGCATTCTGTACAAATAAAATATGTATTTATATATATATATATATATATATATATATATATATATATATATATATATTATACCTATTATTTGTTTTTTGCGTACTAGAAGTGTACTGTCTGAAACAAAGCAGTTATTAAAAACTTCACAATGTATTAAGTTGCAGAGTTCCAATATTTTAAATCTATCAAAAAAATTAAGAGAAAGTGGAGTTTATTAAACAGGGGAAGACGATATTGTATTGAACAAAAAATATCTCACAATTTAGATTTTCATTAGTAGTTATTCACATGTCGACGCTTTCTATTAGAAATTTTGTGTACAGTTTCTTAATAATTTTTATTCTAATTACTTTTAATAAAATAATTTGTTTCCAGGACATGAAAGTTTATATTTATGAATAGATTTTAGAGAAGTACAAATAAAATCATTACTGTGTTGTCAACATGTTTTAGTAAGAAAAGTATTTCTACAGAGCTTACATTAGACACAGCACTGCAACAAAAGTGGAATTTAATTATCTAACTCGGCAATGTAATCCACTTCATATGAAAAGGATATATCTTTTCATAAGAGTATCCTCATTCGTTTACGTATAATTAGATCGTATCCTCTTATGCTGTCAGCAAGGTCGCAGAATACATTCATTTTCGAGTATGCACGAATTATGAATTATGTAATCATCGTGAAGTCCTTTTCATGCAATATTTAAAGTTGCTAAGAACGAACACGATGATTTAATTAGATGCCATATAAAAAGCTCTTTACATATCTAATTTTTACAGTAATTAGTTTTTAGAATTAATAAAAAAGTGCCGACAGAAAAATTAAAATGTGGAATAATTCACTAAGAATTAGAGTTGGCATGATTATGATTTATATACTGACCCGAATTTAAATTTTAAAATAGAAATAAATTGTATTCAAAACATTTGATTTTAATATTATAAAAGTATTTGAAAATTACAATATTATTGAAGTACGCCAACTTTAGTGACATAATAATAATTGTGTTCTTTTGTGAAGAGTTTGCTTTTATTTTAAAATTTACTTATATCAAGAACAAGAGAACATTTGCTTGGATTGAATAAATTTCGTAAGTGCGACAGGCGATTAAAACGAAAGAATTATGCTTTATTATTCTTGTTTAAGAAAGCATAAAAGAATAACAAAGGCTCAGTTTCAAATATCCGTTGTGTATTTAAAATAAGCTCTAATACTTATCAGAGATATATAAGGTTTGATCGCTCTCGTTTTGAAAATCGAAATTTTAATGTTGCTCTCTGCAGCGATCGTCTAACCACAACTGAAAACGACAAGGTAAGCTGAAATTATTATTGACGTTTGAGTTGATCATTTAACAATTGCAAATTTATTGAAATTGTTTAGTGTGACAGAAAGTCTAGTTCTTCGGTCTCTTTTCATCTTTCATCTTTTCAGCTGAAAGACATTTTTGGATCAGATAATGATATTTGAATCTTCGTTCAAATGAAACTCACCAAAACGAGTAATCAATGGAAATAAAATATAAGTGATTTTCAATAACATGAAGCTGAAAGAGTCCTGATAGGTTTAGGGTGAATATTACCAATAGATTGTCCCAATCAGACTTACACTTATTAATTTATTAGTTGGAAATGTCAAATATTACAAATGTTACAATAAAGAAATGTGGGCACCACAAATATTTAGATTCCAGAAAATTTAACACAGAATATATATATATATATATATATATATATATATATATATATATATAAGGTAAACTTAATAAGTCGGCGATTAAAGGTCTGGTTTACATTAAAGAATATATATTTAAAACAACTCTACATGTTTCGGCAATGATGCCTTTGTCAACAGAATAAAAAATATAAATGACAGAAAATAAATGTCAAATAATTGAGTTGCTATCGTTTAAATTATTATATAAGAGACACAAGCTGCTGGCAGCGAACAACACATATGTTGACACCTTGCTATCTATTTTTTGGAACACTAAGGCATGACTTATTATTATTATTGGAATGTATCTTTGAATAATTTAAACAATAGCAACTCAATTATTTGACATTTATATTCTGTCATTTATATTTTTTATTCCCTTGACAAAGGAATCATTGCCGAAACATGTAGGGTTGTTTTAAATATATATACTTTAATGTAAACCAGACCTTTAATCGCCGACTTATTAAGTTTACCTTATCATACCAAGGTCACGAAAATATTATATTTATATATATATACCGCCTAATTCTGAGCAAACGCAACGATGCGAATGTATGAATATTTCTCCCGCTCCAAATAGAATTCCCCTGAATGCTGTAGGCGTGTCAACATTGATGTCATATGTCATACATACTTACATATTATGGAGCCGCGTAAGAAAAATTATCTGATTACCAAATTACTATTAAAGGACTATAAATTGTTTAGTCCTGTGTTATTGTAATGATTTTATAATAAATAAATTGTAATACGTTATACTGACGATGGTCACACAAAGCGTAATAAAATTATTAATAAGCGGTTAAGAAAATTGCAAATAAGGCATCAAGAGATTTAATAAATTAAATTTTAATAATAAAGGTAACAAAAACTATTCATAGTAAACTAAACAAAAACTAAATTAAATTCTAGTAATGTAAAGAAAAATTTACTCTTACAGATAATAAAATAAATTGTTCATAATGAGAAATTAATTATATAATAACGGAAATTCATGAGTTTAAACTCGTCACCGTAAAATAATTGATGATGTTTGGAATATTTATAATTACGAAAACCATTTAATTTTAGTATGCGGTTAACGAAAGAGCAGCATATGCCTAAATCGTTGGAAATATCGCTATGTGTCAAATTTGAAATTAATTCTATTGCAGCGCATACTAAAATGAACGCATCATTAGGAACTCCGGCAAATAAGTCACATATTCTTTGATAAGAATTATCAGCGTGGTCAGCATTATCACTATTCAAACTCTTAAGAGACTCCGTATAGGATGACAGTGGTGACACTAATTTGTGACATTAATTGTCAAATCGTTGCGCGACAGACTGTTTTGTGATTGGCTAAACGCGTTCAGGGGATTTGTATTCGAAGCGGGAGAAATATTCATACATTTGCATCGTTGCGTTTGCTCAGAATTAGGCGGTATATATATATATATAGATAATTATTTCGTGACCCTGTATGTTATGGTAAATTCAATTTGTTGGCGATTTAAGGTCTGGTTTTAAATATATACATTTTGAAGTAAAACCAGACCTTAAATCGCCAACAAATTGAATTTACTATATATATATATATATATATATATATATATATATATATATATATATATTGCTACTCTCGATGTTCTCGCGGTTGAATGATGAAATCATTGTTTCTCGAGTGTTCTTCTCCGCGTGTGAGATATGTCCTGAAAAAGACTCATTTTGTCGACGTTTCAACGAGATTGCACTCGTTATCTTCTGGAGTTGGTGTTGTACTGGTTTGAGTTGGTTGTCGAACCGTGTCGAAAATTCGTGCCATGATTGCTAAGCTACGAACAGAAACAATATCGCATTGGTGTCGGTATGGAATTGAAAGAATCAACAACTCAAAATGAAACAGATTTTCTTTTTAGTTTCCTTAGAGCTGACGAAAGCTAGGTTTATGGACATAATCTTGAAACCAAACATATCGGTCAAAAAAAGACTACAAGTTCTTACTGATTCATTTTTCTGGAATTGGTCTCGCGCTGGTCAGATTTGGCGGTCGAACCACCAACATCGACTAGCGCAAGACCAACTCCAGAACATAACCAGTGCGATTCGTTGAAACGTTGAGAAAATGAGTCCTTTTTAGAACATATCTCACACGCGTAGAAGAACCCGAGTAACAGCGATTTCATATATATACATGTATATATATATATATATATATATATATATATATATATATATATATATATATATATTGTTGTGGTGCACTCAAAGGGTTGTATTCTTTCCTCTTAAAATGACAAAGCAGGGATTATACAAACAACCTCCTACAATATAAATACATAAGATGGACGCATATTGTGAAAATAATATCGAGATGTCAATAAATGAATATCACGACAACTTTGTTTATTTCAAATTAATTTACATTTTTTGAAATTTTGCTTTTCCTATTTTTCATTGTCAATTTCATTTCAATTAGGCTAAATTAAAAGATATTTAATTTATTCACATTCACAGTGTGTCGGTATTATTTAGCCACGCCCATCGTTGAAATTCTATTAACCCGCGAAAGCGAAGTTTTTACTAGGCGTAGCACACATAAACTAGCATAAAAAATGAACGGTAATATAATTAATGTGCAAAATCATAGATTAATTTAATCTTGTAGTTATAATGCCAAAAACATGTAAATTCCTTTTATATAAATTAATAAGTAAGCACAAATTAAGACAGTTATAAACTCTCTAATAAGGCTATGGAACAAAAATAATTGAAAGGGAGCGTCACCCAAGAATATTGTTAATAGACGTATTAAATTATTTTTCTCTGATACAAAATTCTAAACTCTGCGGAAATACCAGTGTCTCAAATATAAAATTAGGCAGAAAAGTTACATTAAGTGTCAAACTACAATTTGAAATAGTTTTTAAATGAAGAAAATCGAGTAACTACCTGAAAACCGAAATAGAATTTTCTTCGAAGGTCATTTGAAAGCACCGACGCCGTTAAATATATTGACACGGACCATTCCAGCCCAAATCCCGTTAACCTTATCCTATCTTCGGACTCCTGAACGAAACCACAGAGAACTTCTAGAGTTTCAATTGAACAGTTCCACACCTGAAATCCAGCCTTTTTCCGTCTATTGAATTCAACTTCCTTATTCAGCCGTTCAATCTACGAAGTACAGGTTTTTAATAAAACTTTTATAGACGCCAATATTATTTTTTACAAGTCACGCACATTTAATTTAAACAAATTGATTTTTGCTTACAATATAAATAGCTAAAACACCAATCTAATTACAAGCTTCAGATCATTTGTATGTAGTAGTACTTACCATTTTGATCATTTTCGTGTCACTTATTCTATTATAATAACTAATTCTTATAAACACAGTTAATATTCATAACCTATTTTGTACACATGTAATTTAATAATAAATATTAATTCAGTATTTCACCGTAATGGAAGAATAGATAGTTACTGTTTACAGAATTCTAGCTTGAATAAATATTATATATTTGTTGATTTAAAAATTTGTGTTTTATTGGTATATGTGATGCACAGTCTATGTATTTGTTTTATTTAAATTTGATTTGATTATATATAAGTGGGGAATACTCTGTAAAAGAGAGTCTCAATATTATTTTATATTTACTTTTTCATGCTCTACCGACCGAACTACCCCATCTATTGTATTCCTGAGATTACATTTCATAATCAGTTGGCCGTTCACTATTCATTCATACATAATATAACATTTTATATAACACATTTAAAATAACGAATCCTCCAGTTTAGTATCAATATTTATATATATATATATATATATAAAGATAATTATTTCGTGACCTTTGTATGTTATGGTAAATTCAATTTGTTGGCGATTTAAGGTTTGGTTTTACTTCAAAATATATATATTTAAAACAATCCTACATGTTTCGCCAAATGACGCCTTTAACAAGGAAAATAAAATATAAATGACAGTATATTAATATCATACATTTGCAGTTGCTATGGATAAAATTATTCAAAGATACATTCCAATTGAATAATAATAAATCATGCCTTATTATTCTAAAATAGATAAAAAACAAAAATAGGGAAAAAACGCAAGACATGAGTTATTATTATGTATGCGCCCGTGGAGCATCTTAAGATGTAAAGCTGTCGGCATTCGCCCTAAACGGGAAGGAAAACCACGAAAACCTACTCGGATAGCCAGACAGGAATCAAAACACGGAACTGTCAGCATGATAAGTAAATGTATAGATATTTAAATAACTTAAGAAATATAATTATATAACAGCAACATATATTATGATGGTAAATTGCAGATCGTTAGATAATTAAGTTATAGTATATACTGCTTAAATTTTTTATATCACTTCTGTTGTTAATTGAATTTTTCCTGTTTAGTACTCATCACTTCTTTAATGAAAACACACAATGAAAAGGGAATTTAAAGAAATGATTAGTATTAAACATGAAAAAAATTCAATTAACAACAGAAGTGATATAAAAAATTTAAGCAGTATATACTATAACTTAATTATGTAACGTTCTGCAATTTACCATCATAATATATGTTGCTGTTATATAATTATATATCTTAACTTATTTAAATATCGATACATTTACTTATCAAGCTGACAGTTCCGTGTTTTAATTCCTGACTGGCTGTCCGAGTAGGTTTTCGTGGTTTTCCTTCTCGTTTAGGGCGAATGCCAACAGTTTAGGCGAATGCCTATGATAAAAAAAGTGACTACAAGGCGTCGGTCTATAGAATTTGATTGTGTTGCATCAAAAATATTTTCGTCCGTTTTAAAATTGCGCATAAATATAGTTAAAATAGTAATTGGAAGTCAAAAATAAGTTAAAAAGGTGCATAAATAATTAGAACAACGTTTGAACATATTTTTATACGCCTAAAATAATTTTCCTACGAATTATCTTCGATAGCATCATCTGGTCAAGGCCGAGTGCCCAAGCTTTTATAAAAAGTAATAAAGTGTTTAACCTTCCTGAAAATCTCATCCGAAGTACCTGATAATACACACTGTATCCGGCCTACAGAAAATTATCCGAATTACCCGAGCATATCCATAATACCTACGGCCGATATATCAAGATTTAAGACGTAGAAGCCACTTTTCCCAGTTGTGCTGCCTTTCCTACAAAATACATGTCCTTTGTTATATTTCAAAGTAATTTAACTTCATTCAATATTTTCATATTTAAAATAATAAAAATATATCTCGATTTAGCTGAGTAAAAATAATCATTTAGATATATTAAAATAAATAATCTTATCTAATTAATCGCACGTAAATTACTTACCATTTGAAATTGCTTAATAAATATAATTATAATAGTTTATGTGTTATTAACCTGTTGAACATAACCACAATTTTAAGTATTTAATTCCGCTCTATCATAGAGTTATAATATACGATTTGACCATTGAGCCGAGTTTCACATCTTGCATGTATTGTTTTCTAGAATCAAATAAATGTTTTTAATGTAAATTTTTGAAGCGGTGTTTTTATTTATTCGTGCGAAGTGTAATCAAATTTATTAATATTGTTAATGAAAAGGTTTTGTTTAAGTATAACAATACGTTAAGCACGTATAAAGCGTTTGTACAATATGAAACAAACATGTAAATAATTTACATATCTGTAACTATGTACATGGACAATACACCTCGTATTTTCAGCAATTACTTCTGCTTAATACATATGTTTCTGCCAATATAGGCGTCCTCAGCTAAGCTAGTGAAGCAATTTATACAAATTAATACAAACCTGTTATAAACAACTGGTTTGTATCTGTATTTAAATTTACTGAAATAGCCCGCAAAGATCAAGCAAGTTCCGTCCTATAAGAAGACAACTATTTAATAATTGACATCTTACGGGCGAAAGATACATTGTCCGGAGGGCTACCTATCGTTCGAACAGCTATGCTGCTACGGGAAACGATAAAATACGTATGTAGATGTAGTCCATTAACAACCTGCCAGATGGCGGTATATACGAAAAGGTTTTGTTTAAGTATAACAATACGTTAAGCACGTATAAAGCGTTTGTACAATATGAAACAAACATGTAAATAATTTACATATCTGTAACTATGTACATGGACAATACACCTCGTATTTTCAGCAATTACTTCTGCTTAATACATATGTTTCTGCCAATATAGGCGTCCTCAGCTAAGCTAGTGAAGCAATTTATACAAATTAATATAAATTGTATTAATTTGTATAAATTGCTTCACTAGCTTAGCTGAGGACGCCTATATTGGCAGAAACATATGTATTAAGCAGAAGTAATTGCTGAAAATACGAGGTGTATTGTCCATGTACATAGTTACAGATATGTAAATTATTTACATGTTTGTTTCATATAATATTGTTAATGTAGTTTACATAGTTACACACGAGTGTTACTACCCAATTTTCTGTATCCAGTCCATGCTCTCCACGACATCATATTTTCAATTGTGGATACTGCTACCAATCAGCTGTTAGATTCAGTGATAAAATCACATTTATAAATTTAAAAGGCGCCCAACTCATTTATTTACCTATCAGCTTAACTAATTTAAATTCACACACATTCAATTTTATTCCCTACCCACTCCGGACGCGTAACAATATATATATGAAAAATTTTGTGAAAAACTTATCTGTGCGGAATGTGCATATATCGATATTTCACTGTTTTTTACAGATCATCAGTGCACCTTACCGTAGACAGACATGTTATTCACTTCTATACTACGTGTATATATACGAGCTGTAATGAACTTCATGTGTATGAGAATTAATAATTATTAAATCTCATTTTACATGCGATTGTCGCTATAATTTGTTGCATTTAATTCTACAATTCGGCAAATCACTTTTGCCCTAGATTGTAGACGCAACAAGCCGCGACATCAACTGTACAAGTTGTCAGTACAAATGAAAAATTTTTTTTGTGAAAAACTTATCTGTGCGGAATGTGCATATATCGATATTTCACTGTTTTTTACAGATCATCAGTGCACCTTACCGAAGACAGACATGTTATTCACTTCTATACTACGTGTATATATACGAACTGTAATGAACTTCATGTGTATGAGAATTATAATTATTAAATCTCATTTTACATGCGATTGTCGCTATAATTTGTTGCATTTAATTCTACAATTCGGCAAATCACTTTTGCCCTAGATTGTAGACGCAACAAGCCGCGACATCAACTGTACAAGTTGTCAGTACAAATGAAAAATTTTGTGAAAAACTTATCTGTGCGGAATGTGCATATATCGATATTTCACTGTTTTTTACAGATCATCAGTGCACCTTACCGTAGACAGACATGTTATTCACTTCTATACTACGTGTATATATACGAACTGTAATGAACTTCATGTGTATGAGAATTAATAATTATTAAATCTCATTTTACATGCGATTGTCGCTATAATTTGTTGCATTTAATTCTACAATTCGGCAAATCACTTTTGCCCTAGATTGTAGACGCAACAAGCCGCGACATCAACTGTACAAGTTGTCAGTACAAATGAAAAATTTTTGTGAAAAACTTATCTGTGCGGAATGTGCATATATCGATATTTCACTGTTTTTTACAGATCATCAGTGCACCTTACCGTAGACAGACATGTTATTCACTTCTATACTACGTGTATATATACGATATACGATAAAATGAGATTTAATAATTATTAATTCTCATACACATGAAGTTCATTACAGTTCGTATATATACACGTAGTATAGAAGTGAATAACATGTCTGTCTACGGTAAGGTGCACTGATGATCTGTAAAAAACAGTGAAATATCGATATATGCACATTCCGCACAGATAAGTTTTTCACAAAATTTTTCATTTGTACTGACAACTTGTACAGTTGATGTCGCGGCTTGTTGCGTCTACAATCTAGGGCAAAAGTGATTTGCCGAATTGTAGAATTAAATGCAACAAATTATAGCGACAATCGCATGTAAAATGAGATTTAATAATTATTAATTCTCATACACATGAAGTTCATTACAGTTCGTATATATACACGTAGTATAGAAGTGAATAACATGTCTGTCTACGGTAAGGTGCACTGATGATCTGTAAAAAACAGTGAAATATCGATATATGCACATTCCGCACAGATAAGTTTTTCACAAAATTTTTCATTTGTACTGACAACTTGTACAGTTGATGTCGCGGCTTGTTGCGTCTACAATCTAGGGCAAAAGTGATTTGCCGAATTGTAGAATTAAATGCAACAAATTATAGCGACAATCGCATGTAAAATGAGATTTAATAATTATTAATTCTCATACACATGAAGTTCATTACAGTTCGTATATATACACGTAGTATAGAAGTGAATAACATGTCTGTCTACGGTAAGGTGCACTGATGATCTGTAAAAAACAGTGAAATATCGATATATGCACATTCCGCACAGATAAGTTTTTCACAAAATTTTTCATTTGTACTGACAACTTGTACAGTTGATGTCGCGGCTTGTTGCGTCTACAATCTAGGGCAAAAGTGATTTGCCGAATTGTAGAATTAAATGCAACAAATTATAGCGACAATCGCATGTAAAATGAGATTTAATAATTATTAATTCTCATACACATGAAGTTCATTACAGTTCGTATATATACACGTAGTATAGAAGTGAATAACATGTCTGTCTACGGTAAGGTGCACTGATGATCTGTAAAAAACAGTGAAATATCGATATATGCACATTCCGCACAGATAAGTTTTTCACAAAATTTTTCATTTGTACTGACAACTTGTACAGTTGATGTCGCGGCTTGTTGCGTCTACAATCTAGGGCAAAAGTGATTTGCCGAATTGTAGAATTAAATGCAACAAATTATAGCGACAATCGCATGTAAAATGAGATTTAATAATTATTAATTCTCATACACATGAAGTTCATTACAGTTCGTATATATACACGTAGTATAGAAGTGAATAACATGTCTGTCTACGGTAAGGTGCACTGATGATCTGTAAAAAACAGTGAAATATCGATATATGCACATTCCGCACAGATAAGTTTTTCACAAAATTTTTCATTTGTACTGACAACTTGTACAGTTGATGTCGCGGCTTGTTGCGTCTACAATCTAGGGCAAAAGTGATTTGCCGAATTGTAGAATTAAATGCAACAAATTATAGCGACAATCGCATGTAAAATGAGACTTAATAATTATTAATTCTCATACACATGAAGTTCATTACAGTTCGTATATATACACGTAGTATAGAAGTGAATAACATGTCTGTCTACGGTAAGGTGCACTGATGATCTGTAAAAAACAGTGAAATATCGATATATGCACATTCCGCACAGATAAGTTTTTCACAAAAATTTTTCATTTGTACTGACAACTTGTACAGTTGATGTCGCGGCTTGTTGCGTCTACAATCTAGGGCAAAAGTGATTTGCCGAATTGTAGAATTAAATGCAACAAATTATAGCGACAATCGCATGTAAAATGAGATTTAATAATTATTAATTCTCATACACATGAAGTTCATATATATATATATATATATATATATATATATATATATACCGCCTAATTCTGAGCAAACGCAACGGCCTGAATGTACGAATATTTCTCCCGCTTCGAATACAATTCCCCTGAATGCTGTAGGCGTGTCGACATCAATGTCATATATCATACATACTTACATATTATGGAGCCGCGTAAGAAAAATTATCTGATTACCAAATTACTATTAAAGTTCTATAAATTGTATAGTCCTGTGTTATGGTAATGAGTAAATTGCAATACGTTATTCTATAAAGCGTAATGAAATTATTAATAAGCGGTTAAGAAAATTGCAAATAAGGCATCAAGAGATTTAATAAATTAAATTTTAATAATGAAGGTCACAAAAACTGTTCATAGTAAACTAAATAAACTTCAGAAATAAATAAAAACTAAATAAATTCTAGTAATGTTAAGAAAAATTTACTCTTACAGATAATAAAATAAATTGTTCATAATGAGAAATTAATTATATAATAACGGAAGTTCATCCGTTTAAACTCATCACCGTAAAATAATTGATGATGTTTGGAATATTTATAATTACGAAAACCATTTAATTTTAGTATGCGGTTAACGGAAGAGCAGCATATGCCTAAATCGTTGGAAATATCGCTAACTGTCAAATTTGAATTTAGTTCTATTGCAGCGCATACTAAAATGAACCTATCATTAGGAACTCTGCGATTTGGGAATAATGGTTTTAAATTTTGTACAGAACCAGTAATGTCTATTTTCTTTTCTTATTTTCTTATTTTCACTATTCAAACGCTTAAGAGACTCCGTATAGGGTGACAGTGGTGACACTAATTTGTGACATTAGTTGTTAAATGGTTGCGCGACAGACTGGTTTGTGATTGGCTAAACGCGTTCAGGGGAATTGTATTCGAAGCGGGAGA
This sequence comes from Melolontha melolontha, assembly GCA_935421215.2. Taxonomy (NCBI): domain Eukaryota; kingdom Metazoa; phylum Arthropoda; class Insecta; order Coleoptera; family Scarabaeidae; genus Melolontha; species Melolontha melolontha. The sequence goes on from OW285240.1 coordinate 66,708,388, forward strand.
AATATTCATACGTTCGGATCGTTGCGTTTGCTCAGAATCAGGCGGTATATATATATATATATATATATATATATATATATATATATATATATATATATATATATATATCTGAGTGACATTAACTCAGCTACTAAATCATTGGAATTTATCATAAGAATAGCTAAAGGCTTTTATAGTTTGACTGCCATTAGGTAATTGTTTTTGACGTCGTTAGCAAGTTGTAATAGGCACGTATATTAGGACATCCAATTTAAAATATCTCTGAAAATAAAATCGAAGGAGTTTAATGAAGGTTTCTAAAGTACTTAAATTGGATAGAAGCTACCCTGAAAAGAACATATTCTGGTCTCTTGGAAGAACGTGGATTTACGATGTCAGAAACATAGTGCTTTATTTGTGGCTAATCTTGTCAGAAACAATATAGGCGCACCATGCATTTATCTAAACTTAATTACCGATGTTTCATTAAGCGCGCAACGCAGATATGTAATTTCGCGACATATTTTACCTGTTGAATTGTAATACTTTATACATAATATATGTTATCCCTATTGTCCTCTTGGATTTGTATCTGTTGGGCTATACATAATATACGTATATCTAAATGTAAATGTAGGAAATATGAAAATGTATGTACATTTTAAAAATGTTATTTTTTCTGGCTTAGGTATTTTTTTTCATTTTCATTATTCTCTGTAAATAAATGAAAATTAAAATGTGTTTTTGCTAAATACATTTCTTTGTTTTCTTATTTTTCAGGTTTATTTTTTTATATAAATTTGTTACTTTGTTATATAATTTTGGTACTTTTTTTTATCAAATCATATCTTTTTTATAAAACGTTTTTTTTTAGAATTTGTTTTAGTTTATTAATGCAACCTTATTTTGTTCTGATTTGATAAGGTTGTTAGATATTGTTCATATTGTAATATTGTATCACTAATATATTTTGTAACTCGAGTGCATATTATTTTCTAATTATAGTTTTCTAAGAGGACTGCACGATGTATAATGAATGCCAAAGTAAGTTTATGAGATTCATCGCGAAGCACGTAAAGCCTGTCTAAAGGTTTCTGTTTTATGTAGCGAACGTATTCTTACATTAGACATAAGCTATAATCAAAGCTAATAAACCCATTACCACGTGATAAAGACATCATATGCAGTTGAACCCAACTTGAATAACAATTAATAAAATTATCATTTTTGCAATCGCTTGAGTAAATATGTATATCGCTGCTTTAATATATAAAAATTATACATTGAAGTTGATAGAGTTGCTGCTGTTTTACAATTTTGAAATATAATAATAGTAAAGTATGTAGAGAGATATAGTACTATAAAAGAAAGAAAAATCGCTTAAAATACGCCGAAGAAAAAGAGTAATATAAATATATATATTAAATATCAAATAAATAAATAGAATACTATTAAGTTAAATTATTTAGTCGACAGATGTAAAGTACCTTCAATAGAAAAACTTTAATATGTTGTGTATTAATAAGAAGCTATTTACAGATCGCCTAGTACGAAACAAAGTTTTAGCAAAGAAAAACGTGAAACAGAAAGATAACAAAATCTGTAAAAATTATTCATGAATAATTAAAATGTCATATTTTTGGTGCATTTTGCAGTTTAACTCAATTTATTAGATTTTGGAACATTTTGCTGATACGATACAAATTTAATGTAGTATTTTTGTTTTATGTTAGATACATATTAATGTCATTTTATTACAACGTAAATTCGTTTGTGTCTTGAAAGCTACTTTGTTAATACTTGTTCAATATACGAATTAACTATGATCAATTCCTTATTTTGTATTTAGGTACCCCTCCTTTTGGTTTAGTTCGCCGTTTTAACAAGCAACACTTTTCTTGGTTTTCAGTCTCGAGCCTCCGTACGTAAAACTGAGTGGTGCTACCTACCAGCTGTTTAGTCAATCCACGACCGTCTCCACTGATTAAGGGCATACATAATAAATAGAGGTTCTCTTTTAATTGTGCGTTACGACTACCGATCTCGACATTTTCCGATGTTCTTCATAACGCCAAGACTGCGCCTACGCGCGCATGTTTACTGTATACATGTATACGGTGATAGTTCCTTCTGATATTTACGATACACAGAAATATGTGAGGCTGGAACTAACGGTTTCCATCCTTGGAGTCTAGGTCCTAGTATTGCTGCTTTGGTTTTTGACAAATTCGGGTCTCGAATAAGCTCATCTAAACTGATTTATTAGGTGTGGTCCGTCCTCATGAGAAAATATTCATAATCGCTGGTGGATAACTTGACACTTGCTCCTTCTGATTCTGTAACATTATATTTTTCACTCAAAACACCTACGGGTCTTGGTACTAGCAAGGCTTACGAATAAGGTAATGGACGAGTAGCAGAGGGCAGAGTAGCACAACTAACGAACATGTTGAATATTTTCCGGTGAACAAATCGTCTTTACACAGTTACGTTTGGCGTTAGCGACTGAACCTGTAGCTCTAAATTTAGTAATAATTTTCTGCACAACACTTTTAGAAGGAGCAGAACGTTTGTGAATATTTTATAGTGAACCTTTCATTTAATGACAACATAATTTGAAACATACTTGAGTGGGTAAAACCTCACTACATTTGTATAATACCAAAGTATTTTTAATAATATAAAAATATTATTAAAAATGGGGTGTGAAGAACACAATACAAGTTCATTTATGTATTTTTGAATGTATCTTCTCCAAAGACGTAGATACGTAGTAGATAGAATACAGTTTTGTATAGATACGGTGGTTACCGACTATAGAAAACACGTCTGCTTCGGCTGTTATTATGTAGACGGCGTTGAATATTCCTTCACGCGCTGTCTGAATAATTTCGGCTAGATAGTAACGTAGTTATGTTTGTTTGAATGTGTCTTCTCCAACAGGGGCGTATTGAGAATCATGTAGAAATGTGAAATACGTATCTACGTCTTTGGAGAAGATACATTCAAAAATACATAAATGAACTTGTATTGTGTTCTTCACACCCCATTTTTAATAATATTTTTATATTTTTAAAAATAATTTCATTTAATGTTACAACGAATTTTCAACAATAAACACTCTTTGTTAGATTGAAAACGGCATTATGGAGAACTCTGTTCACAACCACCATTAACAACTGACAACGCAACACTGGTAAACACAACACGGAATGACCACTGGACATCACGTGACGCCTCTCGAGCGCTCGATTCAGATATCACGTATTGTATGACTCCGGGTCTTATCTTGGGTCTTATCTTGGGTCTTATCTTGGGTCTTGGGTTTTATCTTGGCCACTCTGTATACAACTAACTTTGAAATTTTGTAAAATTTAATGAGTTTTTTTGAAAAAACTATTTAAGAAAATATCTCAAAATCCTGACGTGATGGAGCAAATTTTAAATCACAATCAGAATGAGCATGACAAAAGACATAAACTACGGGTATTGATGTATAAAAAACAATCTGCGTTGACTAGTGATATTGCTTATGCTGTAGCGAGCAATTAAGACAAGGAAAATAGAGGTGTTGCTAAGGGGGAATAACCAGTATACCTTGTTTGGATTTACATTTTTCACATAGATTGGAAACAGCAGCTACTTCCAAAGTAATTAAGAAGAGCGCATATTAACGACAACGAAAACCACTTTTAGTAATGCGACATAAGAAGACTTGTTTGAAATTTTATCAGAAAACCAATACACAATCAATAGAAGAAAGTTAATTTTACAAATGAGGAAAGTTACAGAAATTTTTAAATAAATATCAGTACTATTTTCGCAGTGTATGAAAAAAGTAGCCAAAGTCTTTGGTACCAGGACATAATCGATCTGTAAGTGTTAAAATGCAGGGTACTAGTTCTTTTAAAGGTCTAGTTCAGTTAGAAATTTTAGAAGGGAAATAAATGGAAAAAAAAATACCAAAAACGTCCTTGTTTCGTTAAAACACAGGATTCATTTAAATATAGGTGTAGGTTTCCGCGGTCGTTCTCTAGATGTAGATCTCGGTTTCCGGGTTGGAGCCGCGTCGAGTTAGGCGTAATTACCAACGTTTCGCAGTAGCTTGAAGAATGCTATGACAGAGACCGCCACAACGTTGTACTAAACTGTTACATATAGCCGGTTCAGCGCTGGCAGAACACAACTCAACTCCGGTCATCAAATTCTATTCAAAGATTTCAAGCTTCTGTCCCGTGAATCGCATTATTTCCCTAGGAAAATCCGTGAATCTATTTAAATTTACAAACATCCCTGCAATCTCAATAGAGACGATGGCTATACGTTACATCCAACGTGGCAAACTCTACTGAACTATACTAAGAATTATCACGCCCTTACGACGCATGCCATTGGCTCATTGTCCCCAGCCAATAGCAGGCCACCATCTGACCTGGTCCCCCATATATAACTTGTGCCGGTCTCTGTCATAGCATTCTTCAAGCTACTACGAAATGACAAACATCTACGTACAGGTCTGAAGATGTCCTTTGAAACAGTGGACGAAACGTTGGGAATTACGCCTAACTCGACGCGAAATTTTTCATTTTTGCAGCAGGAATCGCATGGACCAAATACTCAATACTTTTATAGGAACTTCTATATAATTTTGACACACATTACTAAGTTAGTATAGTTTTATCATTATAATTTGGAAACAATTCATTTGATCAAAAAGCGATTTTTAATTACTTCCAGAGCAAAGGCTAATAATTTTTCTTCTAACAAATGCAATACCCTTGATTAAGTATTTTTAACCATTTTCTTTCTTAAAATAAGATACTTATCAACGAAAAGTTTAATTTCCCCCAGCAGTCTAATTTCATATAAGTACACTAACTCTACGAGTTAGAACATTATAACGGCAAATTTAGAGATTTTTAGAATTTAGAATTTTTAGACAGTATAAAAGTAATTACGAATTATGAAAGTAAATAAGATAATATAAACAAACAGTGCGAAAGAATAACATAAAACTTGTATTTTTAATATAGCGAGATGCGATAGTGCCCCTTTCTGTGTGTTTTACTACTGTCTGGGTTAATAGAAGTTTATGCTTCAAAGCAATGTAGTTTTACTATCTTCTTGTATTGTGTTCATGGGAATTAGTTCCAGGAATAACGCAGTCAAAGTAGTGAAATGCATGCATATGCAGTTATACTTCCTTGCTTGCTGGGCGTAAATATATAATTTAGCTAGTTCTCTTATGTTAGCTGTAGCGCGAATAACGTAGAGTAAATGAGGTTAAATAAAAAAATGCGTGAAGGATTCCCATTCTACAGAGTTAATCTTTTCGTAAATCAATAGACCATTTCTTTTTCAGTTTTCTTTGAGAGGGTTTTGCCAATTAGTTGGGTGACTTTGAATTCACAGATAATAATTATTTCTTTTACTGGTATATAACGGGTGTTCATTTGAAAAGTCAATCTAGTAGCATGTGATTTACTGAGAACATTTTGAAGTATGTCGTAAATTAAAATTTACTACTTAACCTACGAAGTCGTATATTTTGACAGTTTCATACATACAAATAAATAGCAAATGTGATTGACATTATCAAATATCATTTGGATTTACGTTTACGGAACAACAAACATATACTAATATATATGCGTCTTATTCTATCAAAATTTCAAAGTAACCTAGATTGACTTTTCTAATGAACACACCTTACTTCTTCCACTGTTGGTGTTTCTAAATTAATATGTAATGTCATAAATAACAATAATAATAATAGTAATAATAATTTATTCAGTGCCCTACAGTACAACCAAATACAGTCAAAAAAGTACATCTCACATGAATAAAAAACAATAAAAATTATAAAAAAATTAACATTGTGAACTTCTACAAATGAGAATTAATGACTATTAAAGCTCATTTTTACATGTAAATTCCGCCTAATGTGATGCATTAATTACAACAATTCGATAAACTAAGCTTGTACCAGTATATAGAACACAACACACCGCAATTTTTACCGTCCTAGTTGGTAGAATAATTAAAAATTCGTGAAAAACCACGTCCATCACCGGAACGTACACACGCGTTTCGCTCTTATTGAAGCTTGTCAATAAGAGAATTAATGGCTATGAAATCTCATCTTTACATGCAAATGTCGCCTTATATGATGCGTTAGTTACTACAATTCGTCAAATTAAGTTTGTGCCAGTATGTAGAATACAACACGCATCGACGTCGATCTTAGTCGTTGTTAATATAATTAAAAATTCGTGTAAAACTACATACATCACCGGAACGTACAGACGCGTTTCGCTCTTATTGGAGCTTGTTAATATACGATATACTGGAGACGGATATAACTTTTCACTTCTACTTTGTGTATATATATTTAACATTCTGAACTTACTGCAAATGAGAATTAATTATTATTAAATTTCATTTTTAGAAGCAAATGTCGCGGTTCAGAATATTAACTATATATACATATACAAAGTATAAAAGTGAAAAGTCATTTCTGTCTCCAGGATACCGTACATTGACATGCTCCAACAAGAGCGAAACGCGTCTGTACGTTCCGGTGATAGACGTGATTTATCACGAATTTTTAATTAAAGAACATTAAAATAAATATACAGGGTGAGTTTTTTGAATGTTTAGCATTGGGATCTCAGAAACTACTGGAGATAGAAAAACGCTTAAATGGGGAAAGATGCGCAGTTTTACGAGTTTGATTTAAAACTGCTTTTGCTTCTCCGATAACTTTCATGGCTTATTAGATATTCAAAGAAAACTAAATTTTACGATTTCTTTAAACATGCTTAGCATCGTTAATAGTAATTTTAGAGAAAAAGTGTTCAGACAAAAGGTTTAGATAATTTTTCGCCAAATAAAACTATGTAGCTAATATTTTTTTCGTTCACCATTATCGAGTTATGACACAACCATGTGTTTTTTTTTTAAATGGAAACCATAGTTGGTTTTGACATCATTAAAAAGCTTATTTTTTGCTGATTACAATGATATAAGGTTTGATATGGTTATTTTAAAAAATAAAGAGGATATATACATTTCTATGATTGTTCACTTCATAAGATAAAAACTTAAAAAAAAAAATTTTTGTGTTTTGTAATTCAAAAAAACGAAAAATCTGAGTTACAATAGTGTTCGTTGGAGCAGTCGAGATAAATATACTAACATTGGTTTCACGTTGAATCACAGAAGTGAGAGCTGTTAATTTTTACTTTTAAGTCAAGTTAATTGTCAAACATTGACAATTAACTATTAATTAATTTAATTGTAACTTAACTATAAGCGGTGCAAATGGCCGTTAATCATAAGTTTGCATTGGCTATGGAATTTTCTAACGTAGAAAAGCGTGATATGGTTGAATGTTACATTCAGTGCCAGAAAATATCTACTAGAGCTGCTGAAGTTTATTTTGATCGACGTCAGCCGTCGCTACCTACTTTTAAGAGATTATGGGATAATTTAGCAGATTATGGTTCGTTCGTTAAACCAAAATCAAAAAAAGGGATGGATGAAGATAGAGAAATAAACATATTAGCAAGTGTCGCTCAGAATCCATCAACATCGACCCGACAAATTTCAACAGAAATGGGCTCCTCTCAACGCACTATTGTCAGAGTGTTGAAGAAGCATAAATTTCGTCCCTACAAATTATCAGTATCACAAACTTTACATGAAGGTGATAACATCAGACGATTTGCTTTTTGTGGATGGTTTAAAGATCAGTGTCAAAACGATCTACACTTTTCAATGAAAATATTATGGACTGATGAATCTCGTTTCACAAATTGTGGAATGTTTAATAGGCACAATGAGCACATATGGTCTCAAACAAATCCACTTCACGTTGAACATAGGAGACCACAAATTAAATTTGGGTTTAATGTTTGGTGTTATAGGATCAACTGTTCTTCCTCCTTTTATTTTTGATGGATCACTAACTGGCAATCGTTATCTTAATTTTTTACAACAAGATTTCGAGGAAATGTTAGACAATTTAAATTTAAGAACCCGAGCAATGCTGCAATAGTTTCAACATGACGGAGCGCCTCCGCACAATCAACTGAATGTTAGAAATTATTTAAATTTGAACTTCCCTAATCAATGGATAGGACGAAATGCACCCATTGAATGGCCGGCTAGATCCCCTGATTTATCAGTTTTGGATTTTTTCTTGTGGGGTGTACTAAAGGACACAGTATACAAAAGAACATATGAAACAATCGACGATTTAAGAGAAGCTGTCTTAGTTGCTTTTAATAACATCGATAGGCGTAAAGCCCGCAATGTTATAAATTCTGTTGTGAAGAGATGCAATTTGTGTATTAATAATAATGGAGGTATCTTTGAACATTAATAATGTTGTGTGCCCTTAATAAAAGTTCTTATAGTTTTCATTTTATTACTACATAAGATTTCAAAATAAGTTTTCGTTTGGTTTGTATTTTATCAGTTCGAAATTTAATTGTTTTCCATAAAAACCATAAAAATGTCTATATCCTCTTTGTTTTCTAAAATAACCATATCAAACCTTACATCATTGTAATCAGAAAATAATAAGCTTTTTAATGATGTCAAAACCAACTATGGTTTCCATTTAAAAAAACACAAGTTTGTGTCATAACTCGATAATGATGAACGAAAAAAAAATATTAGCTACATAGTTTCATTTGGCGTAAAATTTTCTAAAACTTTTATCTGAACACTTTTTCTCTAAAATTACTATTAACGATGCTAAGCATGTTTAAAGAAAATCGTAAAATTTAGTTTTCTTTGAATATCTAATAAGCCATGAAAGTTATCGGAGAAACAAAAGCAGTTTTAAATCAAACTCGTAAAACTGCGCATCTTTCCCCATTTAAGCGTTTTTCTATCTCCAGTAGTTTCTGGGATCCCAATGCTAAACATTCGAAAAAACTCACCCTGTATATTATACGATAATCTAAGGAAATTAAAATAAATAAAAACGAAAAATAAAAAATCATAATTTAATCCTCGGATCAAAGAAAATGTAATCAAACTATTTATTTGCGTTTTTTTTGTCATCTGAAAACCGAGACTTTTAACTGAAACATTAATTCTACACATCGAATGAGCAAGAATCACACAGTTTCGTGATGTAAATCAAGCCACTGCAAAGTGAATCCTCTCAAGCAAAGAGGAACACTATATCTTATTATGCACTACACTATACAGAAAGTTAGCACTGGTGATTCTTGTATAGAATCTAACAACACTAAAGCACGATTACGTAGTACACTATTGTGATCGCTGTTTCTAGAAGGGTACTTCCCAATAGTTTTAAATCTTAGTAATTTTAACACATTTCTACTCGCTCCTTAGGATAAGTGTATGCAGGATGCCAAATTGTCGAAGAATTATTTTGAACTAACGAATAGTAGAAATATTTAGTAGTTTCCGTGCCAGAAAAATATTTGGAACTACGCATAAAAAAAAAAATCCAAGGGTTATGGAAACCAATCTACATATATCATTAATATGGCTGACAAAGGTCAGACCACTGTCAAATAGCATTCCTACATTTTTGACTGTCGTACTAGAGGGTAAAATATCATTGTTGATGGTATAATTAAATCTGAAAAGTGCCTTCCAGGCACCAATTTCAAATTCAATTCAATTTATTCTTCAAGAGAATTGCGCCCTCTGATCCATCAGTGCGAATATATATCTTCAAGTTGTCGGCGTAAGTCAATCTAGAATACGACAATGACTCAAGAAGATCATAATTAATAAGCAGAAAAGAGAAGCGGTCCAAAGTTAGAGCCCTAAGGAACACCAGTATAAGAAACAAACTCGGAGGATTTAAATCCATTATAATATACATACTTAGCTTTCCTTGCAAAAAGGAAGTCATAAGACAAAGAAAATCCTCATTCTATCCAAATTTCTGAAGTTTCTTCATTAATATATTGTTTGCTCAATGGTATCAAACACAGGAGTGAAATCAGTGTAGACAGCATCCATCTGGTCACGATCACAGTGTGTCACAAATGTCTTGTGAAATGCATACCAGATTAGTAATCGTCGACTGTCCAGTTACAAAGTCATGCTAAATGGAAGAGATTTTAGATTTAAAATGGATTTAAAGGTGTAGTATTTGCTCAAAAATCTTTGAAATCGTCTATAAAATAGGCATAGGCCGACAATTATTTATATTACTTCAATCGCCCTTCTTTAATACAGGCAGCTTTCTATTTTGAAGGGTAAGATCGTTGTCTCAAAGCCAAATTAAAAATACATTTTCACAGTAGCAAGAACCACCATTCAACAATCTTTGATAACTAAGGACGCAACATGTTCCTCGCCAGCATTCAGACTAGACTTTAATCTCCAGTTGCTCTACTGAATATCATGTTCTGTAATATCGTAAATTGTTAAACAATCCATGGTAGTAGCTTCTGCAAGTAGATCGTAAGGAGATACATTGTCAGTGCAAACATTAGACAAAATCCTCACAAATTCTGAACTATATCAGGTCTATGTAAAATAATATCCTGGTCATCCATTACAGATGGAATTCCAGATTATCCTTCTCTAATATAGATATACTGCCAAAATTTACGAGGATCGTTTTTAAGATTTAACTCAGTTGCATTTAAAAAGGTTTTATTAGCATACTCCATCTGACCTTTCGTAATTCTTCTTAATCTCCTGAATTCGTAATAGAAAGATAATATACCAGTAAATTTCCATTTTTATGGTAGTGCTTCTTTAATTGTCATAATTGTGTTTATTATATTAAATTGCTAAAGCTCAATGGAATAGATCCAAAGACTTAGCTTTCATATTAAACAGACGTATTTTATTTTCCTGAGATAAAAGTCATAAAGGAAGCAATAAAAAATATAATGCGATTAGTACAATCAGAGAAAATTGTGAAGAGAATTTCTATTGCGGCGGAATCTGATTTTTGAAAAGTAGTTATCCGAAGGAAATATTTAATAACTAAAGTGATTAAAGAAAGTTTATTAAAATTTTCTAAATACGCAAAAGAAGTCACATTGTTTTCTAGAATTTTTTTCTACTTTGATCCTTAATCGCCCAATTATAAATATAAAATTTAAATATACAAATAATACAAACATATATGTATCTGTACCCCACATATTTAACCAGTAGTCACTTCAAACCTCGGACACATGCGTTTTTGTCCAACGATTTCATCAGTTCGGGTTTGTGAAGCGACGTGATGCCCAAAAGTTCGTTTTGGCCAAGTAATAACAATTTTATCCTGTCAGGTGGCCAAAAATAATCGCGTGATATCTGACTGACAAAGGAGACTCGACAATAAAAGCGGTTTCCTCTTGAATTGCTAGGCCATTACATAGAAGAACAGAAACACACATATTAGTATAGTCCATTAACTCGTAGCTGTAAAATTTAGGGTTTACGAGGTGGCCATCTAATAGTAAATGACTGCACTTGTAACGATATGCAGCTACTGAGTTTTTTAATAACGTGCTGGATATTAACGAATATTTGATAATGTCATTCGGAAAATCAAATTATGAAATATGTTGTATATTTCTACATTATAACGAACATACGCTGTTACTGTTTGCATATCCAACGCCAAGTGTAAGTTTGTTGGAAATATATGTACTTATCAGTCGAATTCAATAAAAATGATCGACCAAGCATGTCTAGTAGTGTAAGATTATATAGTTTCGTTTAATATTTAGAAAGGGTATGATATTAATAAATCCTTTTATTGAGATCTTTTAAATCGAGATTAATATTTCTTCTGAATAAGTAATGTAGAAATTGGATAATAAGTATTCATATATACTTATTGTCTTCCACGACTATAGAATAATGATTAAATGCGAGATACTATTAGCTCCAACGTAAACACTTTCATTTAGATATTTATATCGAATGCATAATTCTTGTCATCCTTTGTAATTTTTATCTTTGAAATTTCAATAATGATTTTATAACATTTCATTTCATTTTCGTTACCGTCTTGTACATAGAAATGAAAATTACTTTCGCTTTCGAGACATTCTTTACTGTCATGAGTAACAGCTATTAAGAGAAATATCTGTAGTTCAATCTCAAAAGTTGCAGTCTTCGCTACCAGTGTCATTACCATTATAATACAACATACTTTTGCGATGACAGCTACTATTATTAAATTAGCTATTATAAAATTTAAGTGCATAAAATTTTTTCTTTGTTTCAAAATTTTTATAGGAGAAAATACAAAATCTCCTCTTTACGTTTTTTACTAAATAATTGTGTTCGTGTTGATTTTTAATGTAAGTTTATTTTATCTAATAATCCTAATTTTGCTCGAATAATGATAGTTGGATTTCACTCTTTGTGTTTTACAATTTTTAGTATGATATGAACAATTTAGATTCTAATATATTTTAAGGACAGTCGATATTTTACACAAAATATCAGTATTTTATTATGAGAATGTGTTATTCAATTATTAAATATTGTATAAAAGATCTGCACTATATTAGGAATATTTATTTATAACTTATTTTTATTTAAACTAAATACCATACGATCAACATCTTCTATGCTCTAGAAAATTAAGAAATTATTTCTTCAAAATATTATCAAATAAAAAAAATACACCAATCATCTTGTGTATTGCATTGGATTATTAAGATTTCAAATATACTAATAATAAATTAGATTAAATTACTTGAGGTGGCCGTAAAACCTACTCCACTGCGACTTTTCTAATCTATTGTGGTCTTCGCGTGTCGTTAGAGTACTTTTTCTAACACTGCTCTTCTAATTAAACTTAGCAGCTTCGATCTACTAGGCTTAATTAGAAGAGCCGCTTTATATATATTTTATAATATATCGATCTTCCATTTGTCAAACCTTCGCATTGGCATGAATCGCTATTTTCTCTTTCTTCTGGCAGAATGTACATATTTGTTCTGTCGGTCTACATCTTAAGAGACTTAAGAGAAAGCTCTAGTCCTATGAAAGTTGCAGACAAGGTCTGTCGAGCTAATTCGTCCGCCTTCTCATTAGACCTGTGGCCCTCGCGCATTGGAACCCGCACTAATGATACTTCCTCATGATCACTGAGTTTATTTAGGGTATACACACTATCCCATATAGGTTTAAATTTGACTTGCAGTGACTTTAGTGCCGTCAACATTGCTTGACTGTCGGAAAAATATATGAAAAGGTGTGATACATTCTAATTTGTCTTTTAATTTCTTCAACGCAATGATACAATGTGGCTAATTGATATCATGATCCTTTCTTCAAGCTCATATATTCCAGCTCCTGCATCTCTTTCTATTTTACAGCCATCAGGGTACCAGGTAAATTGCGGCTAGGCGAATAGGCCTTTTTTCCACTCTCTTCTATCTGGTATGACTATTTTATATTTTTTATTGGAGCTGAATTTATCAGTGTTTCCTTGTAATGGGATTTTTCAAATTTTTTAATCAACTTATGATGGTCAGTGCCGTTGACTTGGTTTAAAGGTGGTCTGCCATTTTGGCCACTATGCGACTACTTTGTAGCCTATCATGCGTCTATTTGCCCTTGCGTATAGTCATAGAATCATTTTGGAACTAATTTCGAGTCTCTCACACATTCGCTTACTTAAGTCATAGACAATGGTTGGTCTATTGATGTATTTTATGATGTGAGGATTACACTTAAACTTTTGCCGAATGGAGCTTCTGTATTTCCAAGCACTTATTGCGGCTATTTGCGACTGTTTGTAATTTCCGAGAATTTGGTAGCGCATATGCTAGGCTACCACCCAATAGAGGACCACATCAGCACCCTACCCATTCCGTCATTTCGCCTCTCGGCCACGTTGCCCACGTTCGCGCGCTCAAAGATCAGTTTAGCACACGACGTATTATTGCAGCCGTGTCTAACAAGACACTTTTTTTTGCATTTTTAAATAAAGTTTCTGGTAGAGATCCAAAACATTTATGGACTTGTGTAATTTATGTGGGATTTCTCCCGTTGCGCCAATCACAATTGAGACTATTAGGACCTTGTCCATCTTCCACATACTCTTTATTTCGTCGCTGAGAGGTAAATATTTATTTACCTTCTCACTATAGTTCCTTGCAGTGTTTTTCTGCCAACGGAACAGCAATGTCAATGATGTACGTTATCTTGTCATTCTTCAGTGTCAGTATTATATCTGGAATATTGTTGGGAATTGTTTTATCCGTGATTATTTGGCGATTCCAATATAATCGAGAATTATCGCCCTGGCAAACTGAAGCTGCTTCACATTCATAATACGGGACAGAATACGACAAGTGCTTCTGTCTGAGCAACTGGTGTATTATTTTCGCAACCCTGTTGTGCCTCTCGAGGTATTGTTTGGGGGCAAGTATAGAGCATCCTGCCATCAAATGAACAATTGTTTCTTCCCTATCTGTGCATACACGACATTTAATGTCAGATAAATTTTCCTTAAGAATTTTTTTCCCATAGGAACGCGTTGGAATTACTTGATCTTGGATGGCGGCTATGAATCCCTCTGTTTCTGCAAACAGGTTACCTGTATACAGCCATGCCTGCGACGCTGAGGTGTCAAAATTTTCAGATACGATTGTTAACAGATACTTGCCATGCAAAGATTTATTTTTCCATCTCTCTTTCTGTTGGGATATACTTAAGATTTTCGTGGATGGATTGGATTCATCGTTAGCCAGTTTGAGTGGCGTAAAATTGTCCATTTGAGCAATCGCATTATGCAATCTACTTTCTTTCGACTTTTGCAGAAAGTACGCTCGTAAATTATTTACCTGTGTATAATGCCTGCAATAAACACTCGGTATTCCTCTACCTCCTTCTCTTCTTGGTAGGTGGAACCTTTCGATCGCACTATGTGGGTGATGAATTCTAAATTTTCTGGCTTCTACTCTTGTCTTGATGTCTATTGCTTCAAGTTCAGTATCAGTCCAGTTAATTATTCCAAATCCATAAGTAAGTACGGAAGTTGCAAAGCTGTTTATTGCCTTGGACATATTTCTTGCCGACAGTCTGGTTTTTAACAACGATCGCAGCCTAGAGAAATGCTGATCTTTCGCTGATTCTTTTGCAATATTGTGTTCTATTCCTCTAGCCTGCAAATAACCAAGACACTTATAATAGTCGTTGCTCTCCATTCCAATAACTAGTCCTTGTCCGCCTTCCACTTCGAACCCACGATGTTCAACCCATTGTCCCTTTTCCATGCAACTTATTTTGCATTTTTCCAATCCAAATTTCATTTGGATATCTCTACTATAACGGCCAACACAGTTTAGGAGATCGGAGAAGATGAATCTTTTTCCTAGCATACAATTTGAGATCATCCATGTACCAAAGGTGACTAATTTGTACGACAGGTTGTAGTAAATTACATCCCTTATTTAGGGAATTTAACAAAGTTGTTAACGGTTTCAAGGCTAAACAAAACCACAGTGGACTCAAAGCGTCTCCCTGAAATATGCCTCTTTTAATACTGATCTTACCTGCATCAATACTTTCTGTAGGGGTTTTCATTAACAAACTTGTCTTCCATTTAGTCATGGCGTAACTAAGAAAATTATTATGATGCTCCTCAATCCTATATAACCTAAGAATCTCTACCAGCCACGAGTGAGGTACACTATCAAACGGTTTCTGATAGTCTATATATGCCATGTAGAGATTTTCTTTTGCTTTCACCACATTCTTCATCACAACTGAATCAATCAGGAGCTGTTCTTTGCAACCTCTTGATCCTTTTCTACATCCTTTCTGTTCCTCTTCTAAAAGGTTGTTATTCTTCAAATGGGCATATATCTTTTCAGATATAATCGAGGTGAACATCTTGTATAACGTAGGAAGACATGTAATTGGTCTATATTTAGAGGGATCTTCCGCAGATATATTAGATTTCGGAATTAAGAAGGTGTTTCCCTCGGTCATGAATTCTGGCAGTTCGGTTGGTTGTTCTAGCAATAATTTGAAGCACTTAGCAAGTTGCAGGTACGTCGATGTGAATTTTTTTTACCAGAAAGTTTGTATTTTATCTGGTCCAGGTGATTTGCAATTCATTGCTTTTTGGATTGCTCTTTTCACATCTTTTGAATCAATCCGCCAATTTATCATTGTCCTAACGTTACTTACCTTCCTTCTTTCATCCGTCAGCCATTTTGCATTTCTATGTTGCACCGGCGTACTCCATATTCCAGACCAATAATTAATCTGATATTTTGTCTTTCGTTGGTAACTGAATCTGTTGTCCAGGATTTGTATCACTCAAGCCACGATAGAATAATTTTTGATTTCTAGCGAACTGTTTATTTTGCTGCCTTCGGGTATTACTGATTTTATATCGTTTCAACCTCTTTGCATATGCCGCTAATTTCTGCTTTAATAAATCTAAAATTTCTACAACATTGGAGTTTTCAGGTGAAACATAACAGCTCGCTATAACCTCTGCATCTCTCTTAACCCTCGCGCTGGCATTGTCCTTTAAGCTTTGAGTTAATATTCCAATTTCCCGTCTCAGATTTTCTATTTTCCATGTCAATCGTTTTTCCCAACAAGGAGTTTTATTCCTACTATCGAATTCCATTACTACGGTGTCTATATTTTGATCAGTTAATATTATTATTATTATTACTATTATTATTATTATTATTATTATTATTATTATTATTATTATTATTATTATTATTATTATTATTATTATTATTATTATTATTATTAAATATTATTATTATTATTAGCATTATTAAAATTTTAAGTTTTTTAGCTAAAACTTTTGCATGTAGCTATAGCATGATATTGTCTATCAACGATGTCATTTAACTCGTTTAAACTACCAACTTAAGTTTTAAGAAACAAGTTTTATGATTTTCTGTAGTGCGAAAGGCTGCGATTAGATGGTATTTACTTTTAATTTAATTGCATGTTGTTCCTTCTTTGAATTTTTCATTTCGCATTCATGTCAATCACTGTAGAGACGCGAGGGAGAGAACTAACGGTAATTACTTTACCGTTCTCTTTTGCATAATTTACGTAACATGAAAAAATCGTGTTTTGATTTACCTTGCTCCTTAAACGCTTTCGTCCTTTACAAGACCAAACTTCCAAACACGGCAAAAATTAATTTGCTATATTATTGAAACATTATTAAGCGCTATAAAATCCAAATTATCTACAGCAGGGCAGTTTGTAAAGAAATACAAGCCGCACAAGCAGAAGAAAGCATCTATTTAATATAGAATTTCCAGAGGGTATTCTCTTAATGGAATCAGTGAGAACGTATAAATGTGTTCGAAAGGAAAGACAAAGAACATTGAAATAAATTGCGTTAATATAGGATATCTAGAAACATAAATTGTACTAGCAATAGTTAAAATATTTTATATACTTTTACATGACAAAACAATTTGAAACATAAGTACTTGGATAAAACCACACCAGTTTTTGTATAAAATAAAATCATTTTTAGTAATATAGAAATATTATTAAAAATCGATTGTGGAGAATTCAATGCAATTTAATATTTGCGTGAAAATTGCTATCCAAACATGTAGACCTTCTCTCGTCAGGATAGCTTTCAGATTGTTTTGTTATGTACGATATCTGAGTTGTGCGATTTATAATGGAGATACGTTATTACAGTTTTCATCGTTGCGGATGTAATTATGCAATGGTAATCATTTCGTAATGTTGACATTAATCAATGAGCGGCGCTAAATATTGTGATTTGATTGTTTGTAGTAAAAGGGTTATTTTGTGAATTTCGTCTGTCCCAACATCATGCACTGAGCCTATAGTAAACGGAACACGTGTCTGCATGTTCGGATAGCAATTTTCACACAAATACGAACTTGTATTGTGTGTTCGTCGTACCCGATTGTAAATAATATTTTTATATATTTTTACATGTACATATAAAACTATAGCATAAAATAGCAACGAAAGAAAAATTTTAACAAGTTTTTTATTGAGAAATTTCTAGTTATAGCTATAGTTCGTCATACTATTCTATTATTAGAATAAAAGATGACTGATATAACAGTGTTCCTTTCTAATGTTATTTTTTTTTTCCATGTAGATAAGGAGGATCTACAATTTTGTTTCGAAAACCTTTTAAGATTTGACTGAAACTGAAACAAAAAATTTAATAAATTCTACAAAATATCCTTTCTCAAAATATTCAAATTACTGCTCCGTTGCAGCATTAACTTTCTCATTCGACTAAGCCAAGAGGCTTAGTCGAATGAGAAAGTTAATGCTGCAACGGAGGCAAGAGGCTTTGAAAGATCAAAGCCTCTCTCAAACAAGGGAAAAAAGTTTGGGGAGGGGATAAGTAGAAACCATTTGGAGCTCGATCTGATGAATAGGGTGGGTCATATAAACTTGAAATCTCAAAGGATCAAATTTTTCATTAACAACTTGACTTGATGCAAAAAGGCGTGTTGTGGCGATGGAGTAGAACATTCTATGGGCTTTTTCAAGGAATTTTTCAGAAGTTTCTTTTCTCATTTTGTATATCATAGTGGCATAATACGAGCACATTAATGGTTTGATCCTTTACAAGCTAGTCAATGAAAATTATCCCTTTCAAATCTCAGAAAAATCCATTTACTTAACGGACCCACGGGAATGGTCAGACTTTGATTGAACGAGGGCTATCACAATATACCTACTGTTCAAATTGTCGCTTGGATTCAAAAGCATAGCTGGAAAGACAAATTTCATCCACCGTTAAAAATCTTGGCCAAAGATTCGTTTGTTTTTTGTTAAGCGGCTTCAGATAATCGCTTGACGTTTGCATTCTTTCACGGTTTTTTTTTATCACAATTCAAGATTCGGGGTACCCACCTTAAGATGTGATGTACACGTTCATCCATCATTATTGGATTGTTGTAGTTTTGATCGTCCTGGTCGCATATCTTCTTCAAAGTTCATATTATTACGTTTAGTTGCGCAGCTCAACGATAAATTGTGGCTTTAAAAGCAACATTGCTACCTAAACTTTGTTTCATATCAGCTAACATTTCGAATGTGTTTAATCCTTTGAGAAATAAATTATAAAGTCCAGCACGAATTTTGAGTTTATGTATATTAGGAATTTCTATTTGTTCACA
Organism: Melolontha melolontha; assembly: GCA_935421215.2. NCBI lineage: Eukaryota > Metazoa > Arthropoda > Insecta > Coleoptera > Scarabaeidae > Melolontha > Melolontha melolontha. The sequence continues at coordinate 66,727,506 of OW285240.1, forward strand.
ATTGATTAATATCAACTGTCAGAAATAAACCAAACTTTAGCAGTCACCATAAAACAGATGACTTAATTGAAATACAATGTTAACGAGCGATCAAATAAATCCGGAGTCGATGTAGGTTTTGCACGAAAATAGTATATTGTATAACGAGTGACGAAAGTAACATTTTTTTAAGCAAGAGAACAGTTTACCAAACGAGGCGTCTTCTCTTTGGTTTGAGATGCAAGGAATGTTGGCGCGGCCTTTTTAAGAAAATGCTTATCTTGCCGGTTATACATATTTACGAAGCTCTGGTCTTCTTTTTCAAAAATAAGAATTCCTTTAATACAAGTAGCCTTACTCATTCCTACAGCATACAAAGCAGTTACAGATCTTAATATCCTTAAATCTAATCTTCTTAATTTATTAATAAATATCGAACGTTATAATACAAACTCAAAAAAGGTATATAATCTCTTACCACAATTACTATCATATTAAATAGACGGATTTTATTTTCCTGAGATAAAACCCATAAAAGAAGCAATAAAAAATATAATGCGATTCTAACAATTAGAGCAAATTGTGAAGAGAATTTCTATTGCGGAGGAATCCGATTTTTGAAAAGTAGTGAATAAAGAAAGTTTATTAGAATTTTCTAAATACGCAAAAGAAATTGTTTTCAAACTTAAAAAGGTAAATAACCCCTTACCACAATTATTAATCGTATCGAGAGTCCACGGCTAGGACTGTATATTTTTCATTGTTTGAGTCTCGTCTACGGTATTGTATAGCATTTTGGGGATTCACGACCGCTGGGAATCTTCTTTCGATTTTTAGGTTGCAGAAGCGGGGTGTGCGGCTCTTGTGCGGGGCGGCAGCGGACGCCTACTGTCGGCCGTTGTATGCGGATAGTGGTATCATGACGGTTTATTCATTGTTATTATACGAATCATCGTCTATCATCTTTAAAAAGCAAAGTAATATCCAGCATAGGTCTGATATTCATTCGTATGATACACGCGGCAACCAACTTCTAAATTTACCAAAGCCCGCGACAAGTGCGAGTCGCGATTCAATAGTTTATATGGGCTTGCAGTATTTCAACAGACTGCCACTGAACATTAGGCAGTCTTCAAGCTTAAAACAGTTTCAGAAAAAATTAAGGGTGCTGCTCCTCGGGCAGGTTTTGTACTCGCTGGATAGGTTCCTTGCGGGTTGACGTTGGAATCCCTTGCTTTTATTTTTAAATTGTTTTTATTTTAAATATTGCTTTGATCATGTATTTTTTATTAGGTGACATGTATTTGTTTGTTTTGGCAACCTAATCATTTAATATTATGTGTTTATACTGTAATTGTATGTGTATATTGCTTACTGTCCACGCACTGTATGTGCTTATTGACAATAAATCTATTCTATTCTATTCTATTCTATCCTAAATACGTATTTCGACAACTAAGTTGTCATCATCAGTAGGTAAAACCACTAATAAAAGTGTCGCACATGGGACACTGTAAAGCCACGTATACACTGTGTATACGTATAAAGTTGTTGCGTTACTATACGGATTAGCTTTACAGTACCCCATGTGCGATACTTTTATTAGTGGGTTTACCTACTGATGACGACAACTTAGTTGTCAAAAAACACATTTTTAGGATACGATTAGTAATTGTTATACCTTTTTTGAGTTTTTACTTAACCACAGTCTCCAAAGAAAGACTTTTCTTATAATATGGGTAAATATTACGATAGCATCTAAGGCCTTTTGCCTGTGTTTATTATGTTTTGAATTTTGAGGTTTTTGAATTCATTGTATGATTTAAGTTATCTAGTTTATATTTTGTAATTTATGAATTTTCCAATAAACCATTTTTCTTCATCTTTCTATAAACTTGAGTTTCTTCTCTCATTCTTACATTATAATAACTTAGATATTCACGAAATTTAGAATTTTATTACTTACATAAGAGGATTTATAAACGTAAATGTACGACGAATGTTCCCAAAGTTCTTGGAATTTAGCTATAATTTTTTATTTTGTTAATTTTCATCAATATTACAATGTAGTTTTTCAACTTAATTGCCATTTAATTCAATACATTTATCCCAACGATAAATTAATTTTTTTAAGCCACCCTCAAAGAACTTTTTCGGTGTCTCCTCTCCTCAGTCCATCTACTTAAGGCACATTTTACGTCAGTTAAACTCTCAAAACGAGCGTAAAGTTTTTTGCGAATCTGGGAACAAATAAAAATCACTCAGTGCGAGATCCGGTGAATAAGGTGGATGCTGAAGCTATTCTCATCGAAAATCGTTCAAAACATCCTTCGTTTTTGCTGTGTGCGGTCTTTATCCTATTGCAATAATGGACGCTTATGAAACTTCCCAGGCAGTTTTCTGGTAAGTTCCCGTCGCAGTGGTCCGTATAATAAATTCGAATAATATTCTGCGTTAATTGTAGTACCTTTCTCCAGATAATACATAAAAATAATCCATTCGCAATCCCAGAATACAGCATTAACTTTCCAACAGACGGAACTGCACGCGCCTTAAGTGGAGACGCTTCTTCGGGTTTACGCCATTTTTTGGATAGACTTTTGGTGTCAGGATTGAAATAAGGAATCCACGTTTCGTCAGTGGTTATTATCAATTCATCACCGTAACGGGCTAACAACTCTTGAAGTTGACGACAAGTGTCAGACCTATTGAGTTCCTATTCCGGTTCCATCAGCCTTGGCACCCAGCGAGCTGAAATTTTGCTTACGCCCAAACAATCATATAACATCTCATGAAATTGTCGTCTACCTATTCCTAGGCGTATACTAATTTGGGAAATGGTCATTCGTCTGATTTCTTTCAGTATGTTCTCCACGGCAGTAATGTTTCTTTCATTTACCGACGTGCTCGGGTGACCACTGCGTGGATTGTCTTCTAATGATGTTCTACCACTTTTAAAACGATTGATCCAACGATATAAAATACTTTTAGATTCCGCAGCCTCATTAATCACTCCTTGCGGACGTTTAATAATTTTTAAGGTTTTCAGACCCTCTTTCCACAAAAAGAAAATTATTGCTCTTTGAGATTTAGCTACGAAAAGGCATCTATATCGGTAGAACACCTGAATCAGACTGAATGATATTGCACTGGATATGTACATAAACATGTCAAGACCTTGTTTTATCACCAATAGCACTCCCTATCCTCTTGAGACCCAGCGTCCATTTAAATGGACAAGTAGTTTTAAGTTTATAAAAATGTAAAATTGTAAATGATATAGTGGAAACCTGATTTGCCACTAAAATGGACATCGAGTGGTGCCATCTTTGTATAGCTTAGTAAACTACAACCGAATAGTAAATGTAGAACAGCTGATTATTACGGTGAAAATGTCAACCTCCAAACGTACAGCTATTGATGGTAAGTAAGAGATATTTATTTACAGTTGATTTGAAATTAGCGTAGTGAAACGATTTCTCAATGTGTCCTAGTTTATTATTATCAAATAAGTTTTTAGCCACAGTGCATAAAACATGTATTTCAGTGAGTTTTAATTAGTGTCCACTTAAATGGACATCAGGTTTTAATGACAGCCTTTTGTAGTTTAAATCCTAACTCCACTTTCCATTTAAATGGACAATGGGATTCAATCAATACATTTCAAATCCACTGAATAGAAACAGTTTCAAACAAGATATTACATCATTCTTTGATTTTCTCTATTTGAAGCAATTTTTGCAAACAAGCGATATCTTCGATGTGGAATAGATGATGAGGAGTTATTGAAATGTCTTCAGTTAGACGATTCTGACATAGATTTATCTGGACGATGATGACAGAAATGAAAATGAAGACGAGCAATTAGACGAAGTATTAGGCAGAGAAAATGAAAATGAAGACGAGCAGTTAGACGAAGTATTAGACAAATGAAAGAGAAGAAAATGAAATAGATTTTTATGAAGAGGACATTCCTCTAAGCATAATTAGAGATAGAATTAAGACATCTTCAGTGCCACACAATTCCAAAAAAATGTATTGGAATAAAACCGATAATTTTCCAGTACTAGAGGTCAACCGACCTGCTGTTGAAGAAGATGTTACTGAACGAGAACAGTGGGATGTGGAAAAGTACCTCACGATGTATTTTGATGAAGCCCTTTTTAAATTGCTGAGCGACTGCACTAATGCTCGATGCGTAGAAATAAAAGGAGTGTTTCTCAATATTACTCCAAGCAAACTTAAATGTTTTTTTTATGGTGGTTCTTATGTCTTGTCTACAATACCCCCAAATCAAAATGTATTGGGCCAAAATGACTCGAGTAAATGCAATTGCAAATGTAATGTCGAGAGACCGCTTTTTTGCTATTCGTACAAACTTAAAAGTAGTTGTTGATGGAAGCGTAACTGCAGATGAAAGAAAGAAAGACAAGTTTTGGAAAATTCGGCCTATGCTAGAACAAATTCGAAGAGGCTGCTTGAAGTTGAAGAGAGAAGACATAGTCGCGGTCGATGAACAAATGATCCCTTTTACAGGGGTCTGCTCAGCAAAACAGTTCGTTAGAGGTAAACCTAACCCGGAAGGGTTAAAAAACTTTGTTTGCGCTACTCCCAAAGGATTAGTATTAGACTTCGAACTCTATCAAGGAAAGGACACTTTCCTGGATGATAACATGAAAAACTTGGGTGTTGGACCATCTGCCGTAGTTAGATTGACAAAAACAGTAGCTCCAGCAACATGTATCTATTTCGACCGTTATTTTACAACAATGCCTCTATTAGAATGCCTACTACAAAACAACATGTATGGAACAGGAACTGTTATGAAATCGAGGATTCCTGCAACTGTGCACTTAACTGCAGATAAGATGATGGCGAAAATGAACCGTGGGGCCTATGATCAAAGTGTTCGGCAGGATAAATAAATATCAGTTGTAAAATGGTACGACATGAAACCTGTCCGTCTGATGTCCACCTGCGACGGTGTTAGTCCTGTAGGTGTATGCCAACGTTGGTCAAAAAGAGACAAGAAATATTTGCAGGTTCCAAGACCTGACATCGTTAATAAGTACAATACCTACATGGGAGGCATTGATCTAATTGATCGAATGATAAGTTATTATAGAATCAGCGCCAAATCTAGGAAATGGACTGTTCGAACAATTTTTCATTTCTTTGTTTTGGGCATATGTAATTCCTGGATTCTATACAGAAATGACAAAATTAAATTAGAAACTAACTCTAGAAACATTATGAAACTGTTGGATTTCAAAATCAAGATTGCCAGTTTGTGGCTCTGCAACAGTGAGGATGATTTTGCCGGTATAGAAACACCGAAATCTGTTGGAACTAGAAATAATCCTATTGGCAGAGTTGTGACTCCCACTAATGGGAGTCACAACTCTGCCAATAGATCCACTAATGGATCTATCACTCCTTCAAGGAAGCTTCGAATAGAACATCTTCCAGACATCGCTTCAGAATTAAAGAACTCCGTTCGCTGTAAAATGCCTGGTTGTAGAAAGAAAACAAAATTTTTCTGTGTTAGCTGCAACTTTTTTCTATATATTACTGGCAATAATAACTGCTTCAAAGGGTATCATCAGAAATACAATTAGATTTTATGTAAACATAGGTCGTTTTCTTTTGTATGCTTGCGGACCCAATGTCCATTTAGGTGGACGCCCTTATTTTTGTAAAATAAAAGAAATTTGTTAATAAATCTTAGATGAGTGTCTTACTTACATCATTTTGTCTAACATATCCAAAATTTACTGTTAAATTCGCACCAGTTCCGTTCCGGGTCTCAAGAGGCTATAAGTTCTGCGTAATTTAATTAGAACACAATTCCCAAAACTTTAGGAACATCTCTTGTAGTTTACAGTTAATTTCCACATTGAGAAAAAGGCAATTGTTAATCCAACAAGTTTCGATAAAGGATTACTTTCTGAGGTATCCATAATAAAAACTACATTAGTTTTTGCTAGAATTCACCGTTAGAAAGCGATATCAGCTTAAATTTTGACATGACTTATGACTGCTTCTTTCAGTGTCGTTTTCATAAAATTACGTTTTAATGGGTTTACATTTTAATTGGATGAGACTTTTACAAACTAGGAACTCCTATTACAAAAATAAATTTGTTTGTTTTTATTTTTTGTATACCATCGAAACAAGCAAAAGTAAAGCTTGTCCTTTGAAACCCGAAAACAGTAACGTACAAAATTCACTTCAATTACTATCTATGAATGATTTAATTTAAAGTAAATTTTCTAAAAGGTCAAGTATGCAATTATGTTATTTATTACACGGTGTATTAATTACAAGTAATATGCGTAATTATTCATCTGTTGGGTTCAATTTGTTTGATGAAATAGTTTAACGTTCTACCATTAGAAACGTTAAAGGATACGTTCTACATAATAACGAAGGGTAAAATCGGGAATTGGTATCTAGATAATTATCAAGGCTAATTAATGTCTGCCATTTCGTACTTTGTAATTGTCCTCAATATTTGTTATGCGCAGATAAGATGGATAAATGTCGGAACGAATTACGTTCAACGAGGGTGTATCAAACTGATGCGATGATTATACATTATTAAGAGCAATTTATTATTACTACTAAGTATGTCGTTGTTAACTATTTAAAACTAGCTTTTATATGTGATTACTTACCTTATAATAGTAGTAAATATGTTTTTGTATACATAATATCGCTTCGTGTAACATTAAAATTTAAATTTGCTAAAGAGTCATAAAAGTGATAAAATCTCTATTTCTGGAATTTTTGTTTTATTGCATATATGTATTTTGTTCTAGATTCCTTGAAGTAATATTACGTTTCATCATAATTTAATACGCAAGTGAATTAGATGGAAATAGTAAAGAACAAGAATTACTCGAGCAAGAAAATTTGAATATTTACGAGTGGTAATAACAAATATGTGTGAAACAGAAAGTCATAGGCTAGTAGGAGTGCTTGCAAGTCCAATAAAATCGAAGCATCTATTCAGAACAATAAAAATGAGTAATTATCCAACAATTATGCCAACGTTATAATGTTATATGTTAGATTAAATTATATGTTAAATTGAGTTCATTATATTCTTTATTTTCTTTATAATCCTGGTTGCGCGATCTAGGAGTAATGGGGTTTCACTGAATTTGACCCCCATCCCCGCTACGGTGATGGCGAATTCAATAGAGTCTTCTAGTAGACGTGCGAGTAAAGAGTTGTGTCGTGGTGCTCCGTAAAGCGAGATAAAAGTCACGCTATACCTTAATTTTATGGTAAATTGTCGCTGCTAGCTGATTCAAAAAGGGTGTGTATGTGATTGTTAGAAAGCTTGCGACCGTTAGTAAATTTGGACGTCTTACTGCGAAACAATTAGACGTAATTAGGCATAGGCTTTCTTTGTCCGATAAACGGGATAAATATGTTTCGCTACGAGGAAGACAGAGAATCTAGCAACCAACGGAGACAGTAAAAAAAACACAAGCCGACATCGACCTGACTGAACATCTGGTGTCACAAGAAAACACGGACTAGTTGTGGGTCTCTACATCTCCGTCGCACACATTCAGCTGGGCGAGGTATTCTACAAAGACTCATTTTTTGTGTAACTTAAGTCCTATTCGAATATTTATTTTCCTTTTCTTCTATATTAGTTTTTATAACGAATTCCATTTTTAAAATAATTTTGTACTTAAATAAATGCTTAATTGAGTTGATTACACTTGATTAAGTAATTTTAGACAATAAAGAAATTTTCTTTATAATCCTGGTTGCGCGATCTAGGAGTAATGGGGTTTCACTGAATTTGACCCCCGTCCCCGCTTCGGTGAGGGCGAATTCAATAGAGTCTTCTAGTAGACGTGCGAGTAAAGAGTTGTGTCGTGGTGCTCCGTAAAGCAAGATAAAAAGTCACGCTATACCTTAATTTTATGGTAAATTGTCGCTGCTAGCTGATTCAAAAAGGGGGTGTATGTGATTGTTAGAAAGCTTGCGACCGTTAGTAAATTTTGGCGTCTTACTGCGAAACAATTAGACGTAATTAGGCATAGGCTTTCTTTGTCCGACAAGCGGGATAAATATGTTTCGCTACGAGGAAGACAGAGAATCTAGCAACCAACGGAGACAGTAAAAAAAACACAAGCCGACTTCGACCTGGCTGAACATCTGGTGTCACAAGAAAACACGGACTAGTTGTGGGTCTCTACATCTCCGTCGCACACATACAGCTGGGGGAGATATTCTACAAAGACTAATTTTTTTGTGTAACATCAGTCCTAGTCGAATATTTATTTTCCTTTTTTTCTATATTAGTTTTTATAACGAATTCCATTTTTAAAATAATTTTGTACTTAAATAAATGCTTAATTGAGTTGATTACACTTGATTAAGTAATTTTAGACAATTAGGAAATTTTAGCGAAATATATTGCATTGATTCATTCCAACGAAAACCATAGGCGTGCTAGAGATTTAAATAAATTGTAATTTTTATTAAATTCATAACTTTTCTTGATACCATTTTACTAATGCTTAGGTAATATATTGTGTGTAATTACATTGTAAGGTTCCGCTACAAATATGAGGTAGAACTAAATATTTGATCCTAGGTATACGTTGATTTGATGTGACTGTCATATTTCTCATATTTTGGTGCATTCTCTGCAGTTTAATTCAATTTATTTTTATTCTATTCTTGGAACAATTTGTTGATTCAATACAATTTCATGTAATTTTTTTAAATCGTCATAATATGCCGGGTGCGTATTTTTCATTTGTCATTGTATTACTACGTGAATTCATTAGCGGCTATACAATATACGAATTTATTATTTTCTATTTCTTATTTTAAATTTAGGTACCTTTCTGTTAGTATAGTTCATCGTTTTATTTCATTTTTAGTAGTCTGTAAGCGCACGCGCCTACGAACGCGCCACTTCTCTTAGTTTTCAGTCTCTAGCCTCCGTACGTAAAACTAGGTGGCGCTGCCTACCATCAGTCTACGACAACACTATAAATAGGGGCTCCCTTTTAAATTGTGCGTTACCACTACCATCTCGACTTTTTCCGAACATCTTCATTACGCCAAGACAGCGTACGCAAGGTAGCAGGGTTCTTAACAGGAAACAAATTGAAGAAAATTCGAGTACTTACGACAACAAATATCTGCGAAGCGGAAAGTAGTAAGCTAATAGGAGTGTTTCCAAGTCCAATAAAGGATTTATCCAGAACAATAACAATGAGAGTTACAACAATTAGCTCGAAGACCAAACTGTTCCCGGTTTCTGGCGGTGATGCTTCAATCCCATTTACTAGAATCACGACACCGATGTTGTTTCACCGTGCATAGGTTGTAAGACTGTATACACTTTCCTTTTTAAATAGTCGGTGACCGTTAAATGTACTTTCATCCAAATATATTTATTTCCACAATATACAACATTTATTTTTGGATCTACAACGACTTATACTAACATAAAGTTGCTGTTGAGATTGATGTCTCTTGGTAAAATATTATTGTTATGTTGATAACCAGCCGTAGCGTAGGGCCGCCAACCCTAAAGAAGTTGCCGGGAAAGGGTTGGCGACCTTACGCTACGGCTGGTTATCCGACCTCTCTAAATTCACGCGACCTGTCACTAAACACACGCACGAACGCACCGACATACAAAACCCTACACTTACGCTCTCACACAAAACCACACACCCATAGAGAGACGCAAGCTGCCAGTAGCAACCAACACACAAGTTCATACCCAGAAAGAGACACAAATTGCTAGCAGCGAACAACACATATGTTCACACCTTGCTATCTATTTTTTGGAATACTTAGGCATGATTTATTATCATTACTAGAATGTATCTTTGAATAATTTAAACCATAGCAACTTAATTACTTGACATTTATATCCTGTCGTTTATATTTTGTATTCTCTTGATAAAGGCGTACTGCCGAAACATGTAGAGTTTTTTAGATACATATATTTTGAAGTAATATACAGACCTTTAATCGCCTACTGATTAGGTTTACTATATATATATATATATATATATATATATATATATATATATATATATATATACATATATTAATTCCCATAAAAATATTATTTACCTATTAATTCATGACGTTTAGGTACATCAAATGTTCGTAAAACCAAATATTTCGTGTACAAATCGATCCCCCTCGACAGGAATTCATTTGGGAAAACTCATTCCACTTATTGACGTAGGATTTCATTTATCATCACGTTTTAGACGGCCAGTAATTTTCTGGGTCAAATTGACAGACATTTTCTCAACGAATTTTCTCTATTCGCCGGGTTAATGATTACATTGCGTGACGAATTTACAAAAATTAAAATAATCTAAACAATTAGCATGAAGTAAAGAGCATTAAACTAAGCAAAATTTGTTTGTATGCTAATGATGTATACTTATATTGTGTGTATATGTCTACACTTAATGCATTGTATTTCAAATATATTATGTAATCGCCAAGCATTTAACACACTGCAAGTTGCACGTTTGCACGTTGCAGTGCGTGCAATGCGAAATAGTTTTTTTTTTTCAGTTAAGAATAAATTTTCGATTTCGTTACATCATAACAAGCGGTCATAAAACGTAACGGATAATGTTCTGATATGACTAATACTGTAAATATTACTCGCGGTGAATTACCAATACTTCACTATAATAACTACTTCATAAATTCAATATTTAAGGTCATTATCGTGAATATTTGAACACTTATTACAAGTTTTGATAGAGACTTTAATTATTTGAATAATTAGAATGACGATTCATTTATTCATTGAATACAAAATTCAGATTTTTATTTATAATAAAATTTTAATTAGTTTTCAGAAATAAAATATGAAATTACGCTACGGTTTAAATCTAAGAGTAAATACGGGTAATACGTACAAGATGGAGACTCGTCAAAGAATGGTGCCCAATTAAAGTCGGATATTAACGAAAACATTTACTTAATACTATATATGTAAACTTGAGTAGATGGCAAATTTTCAAATAAATTATAGGAAAGTATGATATTATTCACCTCCCGTTGTCGTTTTGGTGAACTAATTCTAATTCGTAAGCATGTGTCTTCATGTAACTAACACGTTTAAGAATCAGCCTTTTTATAGCTCCTTAAGGTGTAACCGAATATCTAAATATTTATAGGTGTTGGAAAATGTACATATACTCCTATTTATATGCGAGGGCTGAACCATTTGGTCAGGTCCCTGACCCATTTATAAACTAAAACAATGATTTATCTTTACGTCGCATTGTAACCTGCTATTTATGGTTTAACGCTAGAAACCTACAAGTCTGAACCTGTTAATGCGCGCCCATAGTAGACGCCTAAGGTCGAAAGAGTCACATGTCAGTATAAAAATGGATCGTGTCGAGCAACGAGCGTTGATTAATTACTAATGTTTAAAAGAGATGACGCTAACTCAAATTCATCATGATTTGGTGGATAGATTAGGGGAATATGCAGTATCACAATGACATAGTTAAAACGTGGTGTCGTGAATTTAAATGTAGCACATAGTTGTGTACAGACGAACATGCAGGTGGACAGCTTACAACCGTGACCCAAGGAACTATTAAAAAGATCCATGATCTCGTGCTACAATATCGATATGTCACGCTGAGAAATAAGTAATTAAACTTGTTTCAAAAATTCTTTTATTGTAAATACCACTAAAATATTGTTTCGCCATACAATGGCTTCATCAGGTGGATGAAATACTGGACGTCAATTAACTATATCGACATGTTACTATTAAACAAATAGTCGAACATACTGGTCTCTCATACAATGTAATATAGAATATAATTACAGTCAAATTGAACATGAAAAATTGTATCCAAAATGAGTACCACGAATGTTAATAGATGCAAACAAGCAAACTCGAAAAGACATTTGCAGTCGTCTTTGAACGCGGTATAAACAGGGCAAAGAAAATTTTATTGCTAAATTAGTGATAATGAATGAATCCTGAGTCCATCATTATGTTGTAAACACCAAAAAGGAGTAGACACATCGAGATTCACCACCTCCGAAAGAATTCAAGATGCAACCTTCAGCAGGGAAGGTCATGCTATCCGTATTTTGGGATAACGAAGTCATAATTTTAGTAGATTTATACAATTACACATTTACAGGTGCTTATTATGCTAACTTAATTCCTAAATTACGTAACTTGTTCAAATAAAAACGTCTGGGGAATTTGCGCAAAGGTGTTCTCTTGCATCTGGATAACGCTACCAGTCACAGATCCGCCTTTGCAACAGTTGCAATAGCTCAAGCAGGCTTCGAATTAGTTGAACATCTACCAAATTCGCCAGATTTAGCCTCCAGCGATTACCGACTGTTTTTAAAACTTAAAGAACACTTGTGTGGTAAACGATTCCGTCAGATAATGATGTGATATGTACGGTAAATCAGTGGTCTGCAGAGATTGAACAGAGATCTTTTTTCTAAAGGCATTAGAAATGCTAGAACATCGATGGGAAAAATGTGTTACCCTTAATGGAGACTATGTTGAAAAATAAAAGTAAAATATTTGCTAATTTTTTATTGAGTGGGTAAGAGGTGGAGCACCCTCCTTCTTTATTTTATATGTAACATAATTTCTATACAGCGATGAGCAAATGTGTAGAACCATATAAATATCTCTTAAATTCAAAAAGATATTGTAATAAAATTCTTATTACAAGCATGAAAATTATAGTTGACGAACCATCATTTGAGCTATTTTTTTAAATATACAGAGTGTGCATTTTTTATGTTTTGGAATTCTCCTTGTTAACGTGATTTCAACAAACTATTACACTTGGAATCTAAAGCATTTTTTATTTATTAATTGGTGAGCGAAAAAAACGATTTAAAATATTTAACTCACTATATTCATCAGAAATATTGCTTTATACTTTGGTAGATCGTTTAAATAAAAACCTTTACAATTTAAAGTGTAAGTACTATAATTTCTTTTTTCTACGTCCGTTATAATATCCTTGGTTTTTTTCATAAATTTGCATTCATAAAATATATGATTCAAGAATCTATCGAAAAGTGTTTAAAAAGTGCCATAGCAGTTCATTTTTTCACGCTTTTGTGTTAAAAAAAGTGCCGCAATGTTTCATTTTTTAACGCAATTATAAAATTGTTTACGCAAAGTGCGCTCTGAACGCTTCGCTCTCATGTTAATCAGTTCGTCTAAGAAACTGTCAAACATTCGTGTCCGATCATAAAAACCAGTTTTTTTTTGTCTAGTTAAAAGGGGTGTTACTTATTACTAGAGCATACCAATTTCCGTGCGCGCCATGAGCGCCGGTGGGGGTGTAATTCGTAATATATTAGAATATGCGATAGAATAGGGACGCAACATGAGCTTGTTATCGATATAAGTATAGAAGTAGAGACATTTATTCTATCAGAAATAATTAAATATACATTTGGTTTTCTGCTATTAAAGTAATATGCATAAGCACACGAAAAATAAGAATAGTACATATTATAGCAGCGTTGTATGTGCCTATAAATAAAATTGCAAATGTATGAAATCAGTGATTGTGTGCGCGACAGAGGATTTAAAAAAACACTTACCGTTTTAAGCTTCTTCCAAGCATTGACAAACTGGCGAAACTCGATTGTATATTTTCAAAATCAGGTGCGTCTCTAAGGTTATTTCTGAAAAAAATGTCCGCCGTGAGGAAAAAATATGTTTATATTCGGAAAACGAGCGTTCTACATCTAGTGATGTTATATTCACATAATCAAAATACTTTTTTAAGCAACTTAACGCATCTGTAGACGTGCCCTCACAAATACGTGTTAAGGTGTCAAAATCTGCATTTTCGTCTAAAACACTTTCAAATTTAATTAGAACACTTTCACTTTTTGCGTCTTCTACAGCACACAGTTGTGTGCGAACATCTTTAACGATTTGCAATGATTCCTCTAACGACAGCGACGAATTTTCTACATTTGTTATTGCTTCTTCCAGTCCCAAGTAATTCTCACGAATACTTTGTAAATCCATTTTAATCTGGGCGTCTTGAAATTTTTTCTGGCTTGTATTGATAGCTGCACTTTCTTTCGGATCGAATGATAAAACCACGTCCTTAATTTTTTCAAAATGTTCATGATAGTAAAACCCCGCCCGTAACCATGAACCCCAACGTGTCAGAATCGGCTGTGGTGGCTCAGGGGTATGGGGACACAATTCGTGAAATTTCCGAATACGTTTTGGAGATTTCAGAAATACTGCCTTTGTACTCGATATTAAAGCATCTACCTCTGGGTAACATCTGCGAACCTGTTCTGCCACAATGTGTAGAGCATGGAGTTTACAAGTAATATGTAACAAGTTAGGATAATATTTTCTAAGAGACCGGCCTACAGAACACATGGTTGCGGCACCATCGGTCATAAACATTAATACTTGGTCTTTCGAAAGTTTTTCCAAAGTATCTAATAGTACCTCTGAAATTTTTTCGGCATTACATTGTTCTAGTCGTCTGGATGCTAATAAAATTGAAGACGTTGGTTGATGTGGTTCCATATTACGCGCTATCACATTAGCTACAGATTGTTTTTTGCTGTCAGTTGTTTCGTCCACACATAACCACAGTTTTTTATTTTTCAGTTCGGCTTTGATTTTATTTTCAACCTGTTTACGCACCGATGGTAAATTCCTTCGTAACGTTGTCGTGCTCGGTAATGTTTGATTCGCGTATTTATTCCAAAATGAAATAAATGAATCATTACTTAACAAGGTAAACGGCAGTGCACACACAATCATAGTTACACATAGTTCATGTATAAACTGTTGTCGATTAATTTTGTTATTATTGTGCTTCGAACTGCTTACGTGTTCTTTACAATGTGCTTTTGACCAACACATTAGATATGTATTGCACACTAAACATTTAATTTTTGAGCCATCGTATATTAAGTCCGGGAAATCCATGATAAACTTATTCACTTCGTCTGACAACGGTCGTTTTCTCGATTTATGTGTCGACGACATTTTATTACGTATGCTTACACTTACATGCCGTCTAAGCAAGTACCAAACACATACTGAATGCTTTTTATTAGTTCTGATGCAATACATCCTCACATCGGAGCACATGGCGCGCACGGAAATTGGTCTGCTCTACTTATTACACAAGCCAACAAAATTAAATTTTTTTCTTGGTGCCGAGAAACCGACAACTGATTTTGGATATATTTAATGTACTGATTCCAAATATACCTGACTTTTTTCGTGTCAGCTTTAGTTTTTGAGATCCATTGCGATTTAGTAACAAGCAAAAATAATGAAGTAATGGTATCTTTACACAAAATATCCTTGTTGTTTTTGTTTTCGGGACAACAGAACTAAAGATTAGCACTAGTTTAACAAAAATCGACCCTTATGAAATGTCATGATTCCAGGAAAAGAAAACGTAATCAACGAATCTTTCGTTGCGAGAGAGAAAATCATATTTCCACCGTTGCATATCAAGTTGAGACTTATAAAGCAATTCGTGTAGGCCTTAAATCGTTATGGACTTTGCTTAGGGTACTTAATACATTAGTTTCCTGAGCCTAGCATAGAAAAACTGAATAAAGATGGCCCTCGGATATGTCAGCTTAGAACAAATCACTTACCACAGCAATGAACGAGATTGAATCTAATGCTTGATATTCATTTGTTCAAGTAGTAGTACAAAATTTCCTTGGCAATCATAAAGCAGCGAATTACACAGAATCAGTGGAATATATGCTTTCTAAATTTAATATTCCTGATTCTAACATGAGTATAAGACTTCACTACCTCCACAACCATTTAGACCAATTTCCACAAAACCTAGGTGATTACAGTGACGAACATGGTGGAAGTTCTCAATAGAAACTTCAGACGATGGAAGAATGGTATTGAAGAAGATGTGACACCCACATGATGACCGACTACTGTTGGAGAGTAATGGTGGTGTTCGCAATTTGCAAAGGATTTACAAATTCTGCTACAAATGATGTTAAAGCGAAAGATATTGATATATCTGCAGAGGAAAATCCCCACTTATGTACAAAAAGGCGTTTTGTTAGTATTATCGGTTTAATAAACCTTTTATAGAAGAAACTCTAAATGGTTAAAGATATTTAGAACTTCTAAATAACCAGATAGCTCTTGCACTGGAGGAAAATGTCCAACTTCCACAAAACATCTGGTTTCAGCAGGATGGAGCACCCCGTCACTATTCAGTTATCGTTCGTGATCGATTAGATCGACCTTTTCCCAACAGATGGATTGGACGATGACGCGAAGTTCTCCGGGTCTTTTACCCGACCTAGAAATTTGGCTGGAAGAATTAATGAGAAGACACGAGGCATTACACCAGACATTATAGCGAGGACAGCAAGAGAATTTACAAACAGATTCGCTTACTATCAGGATGATAGTAAAATCTCATAAATTAAGTTTAACTTTGTTTGTATAGCCAGTTTAGTTTCTTTTCCTTGCCGATTAATAAATAAATGATACTTTAGACTCAAAATGTGATAGTGTGTTGAAATTGTATTATCGAGGAGAAACCCAAAATGTAAAAAAATAACTTTGGTATTTAAATTTAAATTTTAAAAAATTTAAAAAAAGTGTTACTTTGCTGGGTTACATTTTTTGAACACTCTGTATATTTAAAATATACTTCAAATGATGGCTCTTTATTATTAATTGTCGTATGTAAAAATGTTATTACTATACTTTTTTTAATTTAACGGTTATGTACATGGTTCCATACATTTGACCATCATTGTACAACATACCAGGGCCTTTCACGGAAGGCCAGGATATAATTTATTAGGGTCCTGCGCGAGGAGCTACAAAACGCTAAAATCTTGAAAATACTATCCAAGTGAGCTTCTTTTATTCTGCAAAATGATAATTGCCATACAATATTCATATGAATTTGAGACGGCTAGAAAGTTATAATGTTTTATAGCGCCTCCAAAAAAACTGCTTCTAAGAACCATTTTCTGCGCCATGACTTTTATGACTTTTACACGTTGGCAGATTTTTTTATTAACCATTTTCAATTTTAATTGGGATGTGGCATATTTTTTTCTTTTTGCTTACGTTCCAATAAGATTGCAACTTTGTTTTATTCATTTTAGTATTCTGTTATTGTTCATTAGTCAACAATGTAAAATGTGTACTTTTAAATCTGTAATTATAATAGTAACGTCCTTGTTTGCAAATTATATGGTATTTTTTCTTCATATACACTTTTCATGATATATTATTTTTATATACTTATTTGACAAATATGTAATCTTATGTACGTATTTATCGTATCATTTAGGGTTTCTTGAAATTTATACACATCTGATGTATTAATTTATATCGGATGATGGTATTGACAATGTATGTTCCTTTCGCAATGAAAACTTTAACGAGATATCGAATTCAATTGATGAATTGAGAGAACAAGATCGCCTTGTTTTCGAGAGCATAGTGAGTACCTATAGAGATGGCCGGGGAATTCGCGGACTGCAAAGCGAACCAGGTGCTCCAGTTAAGAGTGCTGACTGAAGAAACTATTTATACTGGTTGAGTAACTATTCCCACAGATCCACGTTTAACTACCTTGCAATTTTCTAACTTTCTTCAAATATTTGTTGGAACAGTTTCCAAAGTGACTTGAGCTGATTAGAAATTGAAAGCTTCACCGCGATAGCGCCCACATGCAAGTAGCTATTGTTGTAATTAAATTTTGTGAAGTAAATAATGGACTGTATTCCCCACCCTCCACAGAGTTTTAACATAATCTCATGCAACTTCAATCTATACTATCAAAATAAGTAAAGATCTTAAAAGCCACGGTTTTAAGAGACTGTTATGGACTTAGAGGAGTATTTGAAGAATCTCTGATAGAATAGCTTCCATCACGTCTTTGAATAATAGAAGTACCGCTGGGAAAAGATTATTTTAATATAGGAGAACTACGTAAAACGTGATAAAAGGCATCGTTGTTTAAGATTGATAAATATAGTTTTGATAGTATTAGTCCTAGTCTTTACTCATAAATCCCTCGTATATGTTGGAAGATTTAAATATGGCCTTTTAAAGGCTTTCTGCAAATTAATCCAACTAATGTTCCACGTCCTCTGTATTATCCTCAAGTATATCCTCAAGTAAAAGAAAAACCTTAATGGACGGCCGTTAAAAACGGAATTACATGCAGTTTAGGTCTTAGATGAGATTTTAAAGATGCTTCCAGAGAATGCTTTCATTTACATTTTTGAATAGTGGTAGCGCCGTTGAGGATATTGAACTACAGAGGGACTATAAAATGTAATCATTGCTTTAAATTAGTGAATAAAGTTTTGGAACCACTAGTCTTAGCCTTTATTGAGAATCTTTCGTAACAAAACTAGTAGGCACATGCCATAGTATTAAAACATACAACTAAAAAACATGAGTTTCACTCACACTAGTAGAAAAAGCTGGTTCCTGCCTAGAAAGCCTGGTTCGGCAGCATTACCGTCCCAACAAACTTCGCCAATGGACACCAATCTTATAGCTGAAAGACTACGAAATATTTCAAATAATGTGCCTGTCGAGAGAGCTTTTGCCAGAGATATTTAAATAGAAATCAAGAATACCTTTTCTGGTCTCCCTCAGAATTCTCAATGGTTACCTCCTTTTTCTACTAACGAAATTAATTCGACCATTACCCGATTCAAGTTAAGAAAGGTTTCTGGTGTTAACAATGTCTTTCCTGAATCCATCAAAAATCTCGCAGTTGATGCCTGAGAATGGTTGAAAAACTTATTTAGATATTGAAGACATCACCAACACTTTCCGAAAACCAAAAATTCTAGTAATATTAAAACCTGGTAAGTCACCGAAAGATCCTGAAAGCTTCTAGAACGGCTTATCTAGAATAGAATAGGGCCTCTCATCGACGAGGTTATTAATAAGGAGTAGCCGTTTTCAGAACAGGAAGGAACTGCTATGGAGTTTACAGCGCACATTAAAACGGGTTCTCAGAAGGGCCTGAAAACATCTGCTTCCTTTGTTGATATCTTCAGTGCCTATGACACAGTCTGGAAAAAGACTTATACAGAGCATGCTAAGCAATCGCTGAATGGCAGTCTGTCTAAACAGTCGAATTGGTAGTGGCAAAACCTTGAAAAATAGCTGCCCTAAAGGCTCGGTTCTGGCTCCTCTAATGTTTAACATTTACATCAATGATCTCCCACTCACGAAATCATAAGAATATGTCGATGACATTTATGCATCAGAACCAAGAATTTAGAGAATGTGAATTATAACTAACTCCAAATTTGCTAGATTTAGACGAATATTATCCAAAATCTGAATCTGTGCCTTTCATTTGTGTAACAAAGTAGTCAATAAAGAGTGGAATGTTGTATTTGGTGGTAGTTGAATCATTAACAACTCATCAACAACTAGCTAGACGTAACGTTAGACTGGTCTCCTACACTTTGGCAGCATCTCTATAAAATTAGTCAAAAGGTGAAGACCCGCAATAATATTTTGCATAAACTTTCCAGCAAATCGTGGGGAGCGAATGACACTGGCTTACTCTTCTGCTGAATACTGTGCTGCTGTTTGGTATCGGATTTTTCACCCCAAGCGAACAAATATTTAACTTAACAATATAATTAGGATCTTCACTGGTATTGTTAGATCCAATTCTAGTCTCCGGCTAAAGATTCTATATAACATTACCCCGTTTTGAGATTTCAAACAACATTAATCTTCCTATAGGGCAGTGCCCATCTCGTCTCATATTAAGCCGCCGTGGGGGGTAAATATCCCTTATCAGGTAATCCTAGTATCCAACTCGTCTCAGGTACTCGTCTCATATTAAGCCGCCGTGGGGGGTAAATATCCCTTATCAGGTACTCCTAGTACGCAACCGTAATGATTTTTAAATTTTACTAAGTAATAAACGTTAAAGGCGCTTTTAATTTTGGGTGTATTATATAATATACATATTCTTAATCTTAGATGCAAGTACAGTTCTTTGGCGAGTTTCAATAGATAAACACGCAAAATTGTTGTAGAACGTAAAGTTATAGTGATTTAAAATACATACTTTGGTAAAATGTCTAGTTTGTCAGAGTTAATAAGTCAACGTGGAAAAACTTTAATTGTGCTCGATAATCACAAATTTAATGAATATAGAACACTTGCGTCTGGTGAAATAAAGTGGAGATGTGTAAACAGTGAAGTCGGTGATTGTTTTGTTTTTGACCTTTCCGAAACAATGCCTGCAGACGAAAGAGTTAGAGAATTTGCAAATTATCTAGTAGATACCTATGTGTCACACGAATCACTGTTTCCACCGCATGTATGGGCTGAAGCTTCCGCAGCATTAAATAAAAAAACGAATGCCTGCGAATCTTACCACTCTCATCTAAATAATTCATTTTATTTTACACATCCATCGATGTTTCTTTTTATTAAAACTCTAACAGATATACAGAGAGAAGCATACATCAAATTTAATAGTTTTCACTTACCTTATAGATTTCAAAACGCCAAATCAAAAAAGAAGAAGAGAAACATACATCAAATTTAATAGTTTTCACTTACCTTATAGATTTCAAAACGCCAAATCAAAAAAGAAGCATGAATTATTAGTTGATAAAATTGGAGATTACAAAAGCAAAAGAATTTCACGCTTGGATTTTATTAAAATAATGTCACATTTTTATGGAAACACATGCAATTAAAATGTATATGCATACTAGCGTGTGTGTAACGTTCTTGACAAAATATATATGTATGTATAAATGCACCTAATATGTAAATAACTAGCGTATATGTAACTGAATGGTATATATTAATAAAGTTCTTGACAAAATATTGGTTTTATTGTATACGGCTTATACCACCATATGAGACGAGATGGACACTGCCCTTAGGGTACATAAAATAGAATGAGACGAGTTAGGTACTGCGATTAGTAATGTAGCCTAATATTGAGACGAGTTTGACATCGCCCTTCCTATACATGATGATTTGGAAAGCGTCCGTAAGACCCAACTGAAATCTAGGAGACCTATTTAGCTGTATATAGAAAGAAGTACAGCATGTCATCAATGCGAGTGAGTACGGGACAGCCTTCCTCGCAATGGTCTCAATTAAGTAGATTCCGCAACGGCCACGGAAGGTAACTCAATGGTGTATAAATTGAAACTAGTCGATACTAGCCTCTGTAACTGCGGAAATGTGGAACAAACTATGGCCAACATAGTAAACTATCGAAATTCGTCGATTTAAGGTCTGTGTTACTTTAATATGTATATATTTAAAATAATCTCTTACATGTTTCGGCAATTAATGCCTTTTTCAAAGAATTTTAAATTGTCTACTATAATATACAATGGTCGAGAAATAATTATCTATCTATATTTTTTCCAGACTGGGTCGTAGGCACTGAAAATATCAACAAAAGCAGCAGATGTTTTCAGGCCCTTCTGAGAACCCGTGTTAATGTGTGTTGGAAACTTCAAAGTATATATATATATATATATATATATATATATATATGTATATGTATGTATATATATATATATACATTAGAAAAATAATGTAATGTTTTAATTAGGCACACCAAAAATTTTCTGATTCTAATCCTTTGAAGAACACTATGAATTAATATCTCTGCGAAAGGTAAAACTTAATATTTATATTAGTTTAATAATTTAAAAATTCTCCGTGAATATCATTAAAAGGTGTTGTACGAAATATATTTTCCATATTTTAGGAAATATTCCCAAAAAGAAATTCATATTTTCGAAAATAAATCAAGATAGAAAAATAAGATCCACTCAAGCAATTTATTAAATTTTAATTTACTGTTCTTAATATTATTAATGGTACATTTATAATTTTGTACATTTCGTATATTCCAATAATTTTATATATATATATATATATATATATATATATATATATATATATATATACATATTTAGAAGAACTTTTAGTGACCCAAGAACCTACAGCAATAATTAGTTAATTGCCTTGGAAAATAATATCTGCTAAACATTGACACTAACGCACTTTCGCTTTTAATTTACGTTTTTAGCTTAGCTTTACGAGCATGAATATAAATATAGTATGTACTTACTAACCGTCTATTTACCCGGATGCTTTTATGTAATATTATTAATTGTATAATAATGTAAATAATTGTTTAGGAAGAACATTTGAAAATTCGCAGTGACATTTCCTGGTATCGGAAGGATTCGTTTTGTTTAACTTTTCATTTGTTCGTATAACTATTGTTAACATTCATTGATTTGAAATAAAATTCGCACACAGTTTATTTAAATCGAGTGAATAAGAAAAGCTCTAGTGACAATAGAAACACATTTTTTATTATAAAATTGTTTTTTAAAATTGCCTGAACTCAAAGTGTACAATTTAAAAGTCCTAGAATTGAAAGCAAATTATCAAAAAATATAGTTGGTCTCCCATTTGTAGGAACCGCGTCTTGTTACACCTTCGCATTGGCATTGTACACGAGTCGCGGTTTCCTCTTCCTCTTGACAGTATCTACATACCGTTTCTTCTATTAAGCCAATATTAATCATAAATTTGTTGAGCTTACAATGCCCCATTTATAATTATAATCAGTTTTTCAACAGACTTTCTGTCTCTTTTCAGTAGATCGGTTGTAAACTTAATATTCTCTAAAGAACTGTTTTGTCTGTCTTCGAGCTCTTTCAACTTTTCCTAGACCTATTTTTAGCTCACTTTTTCTGTCTGTTTTAATATTTTTTTTTGCAATGCCAAAGGAAGGCTCCCGTCCTACGAAGGCTGTAGACGAGGCCTGTCGAACAAATTCGTCTGTAGCGTGCGATGTGCCGGAAAAATCAGAATAAGAGGTCTGGAAATCTTGTGTAAAGCTAAGGATATTCAATCTAGTATTTTCGTGGCATACTCGAACGTTTGCTGCTTCTAGTTTATTTTAAGTGATTTCTTAATTTTTAATAAGCGTTTTAACACCTGAATCAAGTTAGTAAAGCTCGTATTTCTCGTTTTATGAATTTTATAGTTTGGAGCACAAAAATATACGTGTTTTCCAAATTTATATTATTTTAACCTGTACTTCTTTTAATTTCTTAATTTTAGCTAGTATTAAATATTCTAATTTATAATTTAATTAATAATTAATTTTAAAGTTACTTGATTCGAATTTACTTTCTTCCTGTCTTTAAACATTAATTACCTCAAAATTTGACGTAACCTATATAGTTATTTACTCTCGCTAAATGTGGGGTATACTCTTATCATGAAAATGTTATCCCTATATTAAATAAATTCCTATTAGTTGTAATGAATGGATTTCTGAATATATTTAATGTAAATATTGATTGAAATGGTGTTAATAAATTATAAAATGAATTTTGAATACTTCCAATAACTTACTTAAACATTTTTAGCAGTAAATATCATGTGTTTATTCATGTTTTTGTTATAGATATGAGAAAATATTGATGCTAATCAACACCATAACAATGAAATCATAAAAAATATTAATAGTTAACTAATCATTGACCAATGCCAAAAATATTGATAAAATAAACAAACACAGAACTACTGCTTACAGTACATAAATTATATTTGAAACAATATGCCGTAGTATACCGTGTATCTAAATGTACTTTCTAATTAAACAATGTGCATTAAAAAGAGATGATGATATTGCTTCCTTATAGTAGGATCAAGGTTATTCGACTCGCGTATAAAATCCGAAAGTCAACAAATGCAGCAGACGTTCAAACGAAGTAATGCTAGGGTATATAATAAATAGATTTGTGTCATTAAACAACTTTAATACTTCTGCCTTAGGCGAGCTTTCACTATCAATAGCAAGTTCAAGTGAACGAAGAAGATCGATGTG
Organism: Melolontha melolontha; assembly: GCA_935421215.2. NCBI lineage: Eukaryota > Metazoa > Arthropoda > Insecta > Coleoptera > Scarabaeidae > Melolontha > Melolontha melolontha. Next base: position 66,751,454 of record OW285240.1, read on the forward strand.
TATATACTCAAGAATATATTAGTATATTCATAAATTAAACTTCCTCTTAGTAGCATGAAAGCGTTAATTATTAAGGCATACAATTCCATACGTAATATCGATATTATAGTAAATAAAGATTAACATTGTTTGGATAGTTCATATTATGAAACGTTTTATAACAAGTAAAATTCGATTTTACTTTGTCAACTAACAGATGACAATTTCTTAAATGCCGCAATTTCTATTAATGAAAAAGTACATATCACTTTATTAGTTAACGTTTAAGTTTTTAAAGATATTTCGTAATCACTTTGAGGGAGCTACACTTTGTATATTTCAGTATTAATTTAATTTAGTTTAATTTTTGTATTCGAGAATAATTTTAAATCCTTCAGGCCTTTAATAACTGTCAATTATCATGAATATAATTACGTACTTTTTCTTACGGATTTCATTTAGCGCGTTTGTAGGACAGTTTATAGCCTTTCATAAATTCCTTACGTTCATATTTATTTAAAATCTTTGTGATTATGCTTAACTTATGGCCGAATAGCGCGATTGCGTTTTTCTAGAGTAACAATAAATTTAAATTTACTTCTTTTAAATATATTTGATTGTATTCAATTGTATTTAAATTCTCACAGCTGCATACACATTTATTATTCATATACCTGTATACAAATATCAATAGTAATCAAACGCTATACGATTGTAACATAGATTACATTTTATTACCATATTAGTACAAATTCCAAAATTCTATGTAAGTACTTTAATATTTAATACCTATTATTCCTTCATTATTTCCAAAGACATTATAAATATTAGAATACAGAGACTAAATTATTTAACTAAACTAAGCATGTGCTAAACCAGGCAACAAAGAAAATAAAGTTCTATCCAAATCGTTCGTCCTCTTAACTTATTATACAGATGTGTCACTTGTGATCGGTACCTTTGATGTTTCTGTACCAGATTTTATTTTTGCGTAATTTCTGTTTGCGTATATAGCGTATGCAAAAGATGACCTTTTTATATCCAACGATGCCTGTGGAGGGAGAAGCAGAGTGGTGGACACACATACACATTTAACATGCCCTATTCCCTAACAAACCCTTGCCGGGTGTACAACACTTATTTCTCTACTTGCGTATATTAACCCTTTCGTGGGCGGTGGGAGATATGTTTCCCACTAATTTTAAATGTCCTTGCAAACGTCAGAATTCTAAATTAACCATTTTTTTTTTGGTGGCGTCATCTAGTGGTACAGTTTAAAAACACAAAATCGTAGGAATCTGCTTAATTCTTCCTTGTCAACAACCATGAAGTTCATTTGTACGTCGCAGCGGGCGCACTTTCTGCAGTTTTTAGTCGGCAGTTGGTAGTTTTTTTAATTTTACTTGTGTGATTTTTGGAAAAGTAAGTATATAAGCTTTTTCTTTCGATATTTAGTTTTTCTATTATGTAGTGGTCGCAAACATACAAAAATAACCATAAATTTTGTTTATGGACATACTCAAAATAAACTTTGAATTGGTGGGATATATTTTTCCCACCGCCCAATTTACCACAATCATTGAAAGTTTGTACATATTTGTAGTTCACCAACAAAAAATGTCCAAGCAATATATTTGGAATCTTGAAGACCCTCAACAGGCCGAAAAAGCTTTGGAATATTTTTAACAGTTTGCCGGAAGACGAATATAATTCTGAAAACGAAGCTGACTCCGATGCCGAGGAGCAATTGAATGCTTTGGATAAGGAATCAACCAGAAATAACAACATTTATACAAGTTCGCCTGTACCCTCAGTGTCAAGTGGTAGTAACAGCATTTACTCAAATTCACCTGTGACAGCAGATTACGATCCAAATGAAATATCGGAAACAAGTCCGCAATTAGATGTTTCTAGAAACGTACAGCTTTCGCCAAATATACATCAGGTAGACAATGAACCAGAGGAGACAGGTATGACGAAAATTTTCTAACTGCAGCTTATTTATGTTTCATTTTTAATTTTTTTGAAGCTAGTTCGTCTGGCAGAAGAATCTTATAATATTTCCCCAATATCAGCAGAAGTAGAAGAAGATGAATTTGATCATTCAGAGTGGACAGAAGATTCTGAATATTTTGCAAATCTGTCGGTCATATTCGATCAACCACCTACGCCTCATACATCTATAGGGATTTCCAAAGAACTGTCATACTTTATGGAATTTTTCGATGATTACCTGTTTTCTCTGATTGTCGAACAAACTAATTTGTATGCATTACAAAAAACAGTAAAAAATTGCAGTCCTTTGAGCGTTCCTGAATTGAAGGCATATATTGGATGTCTAATTCTGATGGGGATACACCAGTTACCTAGACTTGAGAATTATTGGAGCAGCGATCCATTGTTGAACGTTAGTGGTGTTTCTAATGTTATGAGTTCAAAACGGTTCAAAAAAATTACCGAAAGGCCCCACTGTAATGATAATGAGACCTGTCCCCCTCGAGAGTCCCCAGAATATGAGAAACTTTATAAACTTAGACCGCTGATTGACAATCTAAATAATAAATGTCGTTCTGTTTATGATTGCTCTGCAGAATTGTCTGTTGAGGAGTCATTTATCCCCTTCAAAGGACGTTCTAGCTTCAAGCAATATATGCCGATGAAGCCGATAAAACGGGGGTATAAAGTTTGGTGTCTTGCAGATTCTCAGACCGGTTTTGTTTCGAAATTTGATATTTACACCGGCAAAAGTGCCGTCCCAGAAACTGAGAAAGATGTTGGGCTGGTAGAACGAGTGGTGCTCAAACTGACTGAGAATTTGACCAATAGAAATTGTTTAGTAGCTTTCGACAATTTTTTCACTTCTGTTACTTTGTTGAGAAGGCTTCATAATAAAGGAATTTCTTCTGTTGGCACAGTAAGAAGTAGTCGGAAAGATTTGCCCGAAATGATGAAGAAAAAAGATAAGATGAGTCGCGGTGAATTTCAGTTCAAATGCCGAGGAGTGGTTTCTGCGGTGAAGTGGCAAGATAATAAGCCTGTCACTCTACTTACCACTGCTGTGTCCCCAAGGGAAGTGACCACTGTGAAAAGAACCAATAAAGATGGCTCTAAAAGTACTGTATACTCTCCTAAAGTTGTAGAGGTCTACAACAGAATCATGGGAGGTGTTGATCGATTCGACCAAAAAAAGGAAGCATACGCCATCGGAAGAAGGTCAGTGAAGTGGTGGCATAGATTATTTTACTTTCTGGTTGACGTAGTGATTGTCAACAGTTTCATTATATACCAAAAATTTCGACGAACCAACATAGATCAGTTGGCATACCGAATCGCTTTGATTCGTCAGCTTATATCTGGATACAGCAGTCGAAAAGGAAGAGGTAAACCTGCTCTATTTTTGGCCAATAAAAAAAGAGTCCCTGACGAAGTTAGGCTGTCAGATGTCGGGTCCCACCTACCCGAAAAAGGATCATATAGAAGGTGTAGAATCTGCAGCACTAAAGTGAATGAGAAACGAACATCATATACATGCACGCAATAGTTCCCGTTTGTGTGCCAATTTGTTTTAAAAAATTACATGGAAAATAACAATAAGTTGTAAACATACTCATTTATTTCAGTTTATATAGTTAGAAATTAAATTTAAACAGAAAATTCATAATTGATTTTTATTGTAAACTTTATTTATTTATTATTTCTCATTAAAACATGGTAAATTAAACGGGCGGTGGGAAATATGTTTCCCACCTCTATTTATTTAAACAAAAAAGAAAAATAAGACTTAGTTATGCCGAAATTTTATTAATCAGTCCTGAAGAAAAGTATTTCTGCCAAAAACAATTTCAAAATGCATCAGCTTATTATTTGCCCGCGAAAGGGTTAATAGTCGATTTCAACATGCATGTTTTTACAACTCAAGAATAGACACAAATCATAAAATGGTATTACGCCGGTAGAAACCTCAATGTACCTGTACATATCCGATATCCACAAAAATTAAATGTATGGGCTGGTATTGTAAATAATTCAATTGTCGGTTCTTTCTATAGGGACATATCAAACAAAAGTTTACAGTAATCCCCACGAAAGAATGCATGATATAAATGACATGTTCAGTAACAGAAGAAGAATTTTATTATAGGTTGCCATACTGCCAAGAACAATGTGGCGGATTATTTGAACCTTTAATTTAGAATATTTATGTTTTATTATTATCGGAGAAGAGTTAATTTATTTTCTTTTCATAATATGTAGTTACATTTATTTTTTTTTACATAATTTAGAATTAATATTTCATTTCATTTTATTTATACGAGGAAAATATAAGCTTTGTTATACGTCCTCATAAAAGTAATACACCATGAAATAAATGTTTTTCTGTAAATATTCGTGGCGAATTTTACACGTATTTCTAAGATGCGTTCAACATCCCTCTGAAGCAATAGGCTTATTGACTAGCTATAATCTGACTGAACCATATCGTACCCCACTTAACCTAATTGCATATATTCATTGGCAAACTCGCTATATGTCTTTCTTTACTTTTTTCCATCGCGCTCTTTTCCTCTTTTACTTTCGTACCAGAAATTAAAATTTGTCGATTACGGTATGTATATAGGACTTGTATTTTTATGATATACATGCATGCTCTATAGAAGAAGTAATGAAAATAATTAGCTGTTATTGTGTTATTCTTTACACTTAAACGAAAATTTTAGAGTAATTTCAGGTTTAATTATAATTAAACGATTACATGTGATTTGCATATTCGAAGTCCAAATTCGCTTTTATAAAATTATTTAGGCCAATCTTAACCTATGGTAGTGAAAGCTGGGTCTTGAATGCATTTTTTAAAAGTAAAAACAGGCTATAGATATGAAGTATTTAAGAGTAGTGAAAGAAATAACTAGACTAGATAGACAAAGAAAGACTTCGGTGTTGAATCAGTCATTAATGTTATTTAAAGAAATCAATTTAAACGGGTTGGGCATTTGAACCGTATGAATGATAGAAGTCAGGTCAAATGTTTATGGAACGTCAGAGTTCAGCACAGGTGAGGAAAAGGAAGACCTAAAAAAACTTGGAATGATGAAGTAGCAGACATTTTGAATAAAAGTGGAAAAACATGGACTCATTCTCAAATTTCATCAAAGAATAAGAAAGAATGGTCAAAATTTATATACTCTATGTAACAACTTTGTACCTTAGGGCAAACAAGGTTTTAGATTATGTATGTATGTAAGAAATAATATTCTGTCCCCCCAATAGCGTAGTGGTTAGTATGCTTGATTTTGTTCAAAGTTTCGAATTTCAGACCTGGTTTGGGTCTCACAGGAGTACAATTCGTAATTTAAAAAATTGGGAAGATATGTATGTCAGACATGAGTTTAGCAAGTATTGGCCCTTCTCAGGGCTACCCTGAAGACGGCAGTAGATTGAATGCCGAAACGTCGGATTACTGAAATCCTACAAATGATGGAAATAGCACAAGCAACTATTCAATTAATCATCCATCGTCAACAACTTCTCGTTACGTATCGGAGGGTGATTCCTCTACCTGCCCATATTCCTGTGCGGTTTTATTAACATGTAATAGGCTCTTTTTAAATATTGTACGAACTGTATTTTTCATAAACAGAATAATTTTTTCAAACTTCATTAAAATTTAGCCGTAATATATTTAAGATAGGAAAACCATAAGCCTGGGTAAATTAAAGTTAGGTTAATTTCCAAGCAAAATAAATAAGGGAATATTATATTGTGCAGCTGGGAGCACTGTTTTGTAAAAATGCATCTAACACTTAGCCAATATTAATGAATGAATATATAGCGTAGGGACAGTATTTATATTTATTTTCTTTTGAATTGTACCATGAAAAATACAAATAGGTGTTCTTCTTTTTCTCCAGATATTCAGCTTTGGCTTTACGGAAAGGTTATTTCTCGCATTTTAAACGAAGCTTGTTCCACTTGAAATCGTAGCTGCAGAAACTTTAGAAACTTCTGTAATTTTCTTATTCTTTTAGAAGTAATTGCAATTCCCAAATCCGTTTTTAATTAAAACTTTCGTAACAAAATCATTTCGTTGATAGCAGAGCAAAATAGAAGAATAAAATAGAACAGCGTCTAATGAAGGAGTGAAAACAAAATGAAGTTAATGAAGTGATTTATAGCGCATTAGTTTTTTAGAAATATTTACTTTTGAGATTGTACAGTGTTGAATAACATCATTTAAGAATATAGTGGCTACCATTATGGTTAAAATTACTGTACCGCAATCAAACAGAGGATCTCTACAATTGCGTAAATAATACACTTTAATAATGAAAAAAAAAACTATGAAGAAAATAATATTAAAGATTTTTTTTTATGGATGTTGAATTAGAAAATATTATGGTTAATAATAACATAAATATTATTTATTTAGCGTAGTAGGGCGTCTGACTTATTCTTACGTATAATTAATTTTGAAATGCCATATTTTTGTTTATGAAAATATTTCATTGTCAGTTAATTTCGTTGTATAAACTCTTATTATACGCATGCAAATTTGTTCTAATTTATCATCAGCCGCGCTCTAGATATTGCGTTACAATAACCAACCGACGTTTACTTCATGCCTGAGCCTTTCACTATCATAAGAAAGAAAAAGTAAAAAGAGTTTGTTAACTGTCATTTAAAAGTGAAGATAAAAATCAAATTGAACAACGGAATTAATTTACAAATTGCATAAATACCGGAAGGAATATAATTCAATAGAATATGAAATTTAACCTATTGGTAAGAATACTCTGCAACATATTGATAAATCAGATAAACTAGCTATTGCGTATATGCACTCTTTAAAAGTATATAATTCTTAGAAAAAGACGTTTGCTTTAAAAAATATTCAAAACTATTTATTAATTAAAATTTTACGATACAATAACTTTAAATGTTCAATACAAGTATATCTAAAAACATACTCTTTTCGTTTCATAGGAATAGGCGAAAGAAAAGGATATACCGTGAGTTTTTCTTATCTCTATAAATAGCCTATGTTCAATTTAAAAAAAGAACGCCTCAATGCATAGGAATGTTATGCAACCAGCATCGCTCGATTATGTGTTTCGACAAATATCAAAGTCAATGTCAGTAATGTGCATAAACGAAATAACATTTTAAATATTTTAGCATTTGAAATTTATATTCACCTAATTTTAAAAAATATATATAGAAGAAGAAAAAGTAGAAATTTCGAACTGCTATAAAGCTGAAAACAGTTTAAGGAAAGTGTTTGATCTGTTTTCTATAAAATATTTTGACAGGCACATATCATCTATCTGAAAAATTCAGGCGATTACTAGGAAATTTGAATCTGATGGCGGCATAATAAATACACAAAAAGAGAATTAAAACCCCCCAGAATACCTAAAATTAAATGTGCTATGTTACATCGAAGAATGCCCCATAACACCATTCAGTAAAATAGAACAACAATTTAATATTTCGAAGTTGTCTGTATTTAAAATTCTCAAACAGTACAAATACAAATCTTACAAGTTTTCTAATTACCAACCAATTATTACATAAATTAGACGTGTTGATTTTTGCGAAAGACTATTTAATTAATTTATTAAATGAAAATCATAATACGTTGAAGAAAACTTCAAGTATTCCCGATCAATGGATAGGGAGGTTTGGTCCGAGAGTTCGCCAGATTTATCGCCAAATGTCTTTTCTTTGATAATATCTTAAATCTAAAATTTATGATAATCTAATTTTCAGTAACATTGAAGATTTAAAAGCACGCATAAGTACAGCCTGCGACAAATTACAAACCCAACCGGATTTTTCAACACACTCTTTGCAGGAATTTCATAATCGACTCGCATATTGCATGGAATATGAAGGTGGATATTTCGAACATTTATGAAAAAGTTAAAGAATTATAAATAAAAACAAACTTTTTTTCAATTTACCATAAAATTTATTTTAATATTGCTTGTGTAAGTTAAATGTTAAATAAATTATTTTCACACTTTGTTGACACTGACAACAAAAATGCCAATGAATCGGTACATTTCACCATTAAAGTGGCCTTCAATAATTTGGGGTCGAGGACTTTGTTCCAAATTATTCCACACCACACATTGACAGTCCAACGGCTGTGGTGTTCAACTTGGCGAAGCCAACGCGAATTGTAAACACTCCAGTAATGTGTATTGCGTCGATTAACCGTTTTGTGGTTTGTGAAAGACGCCTCGTCGGAGAACAACACGTAACGAACAAAACTTTTTTTTTGATTATTTTCTCCTCTGACTATAGCTGGACGGGTCCATTTTTTCACTTGAACACTTCGATTAGTAGTGAATTGTTTGATAGTACGGTAAAATGAAGCATGTGACCGAAGCCTATCCGGAAAACGCTGAGCGTAGAGATTGATAGCATTATTAAGACTTCTCCCAGCTTCTCCATGAACAACAACCATTTCAATTATCTCTCATACAGTTAAATATTCCATTCTGTAATAGATACTATTAACAGAGTAACAGAAGCAGGTCTTCTACTTTTCGAAATATTCTTCGAACTGATTAGAATTGTTGTTTCTTTCTTTAGTACGTTTATTTGGTGTTTTTGGAATTAGAAAAAATACGAATGGAAGAAATAAGACAAACGTTAAATACAAACAAAAACATTTTTATCAAAATGATTTTTAACATAAGAAATTGTTTCAAAGAAAAATACAATTTTTTTTTTTATTAGAAAGCACTCCGGTCGTTTATGAGCGAAGGAAAGCGGGTTGACCAAGTATGTGAAGAATAATGACCGTTCCTGAGTTATGATAATAGTACTTTCTTGATAAGTGATTTTTCGTGGTACTATTTTTATTGAAAACGAATTGCAGAATCATTTGCATAGGTTCTCAGTGAGAGAAATTGAAAAAATTGAATTTCATCGACTACAACGCCATCTATCAGGAATTGATAAAAATGTTTCAGACAAATCCTAAGTACTTTTTCTAGTGGAAGTCGAATCTGTATTAAAATATACAGGTTCCTATTTAATATTTCACACCTACCCCTGCTCCATCTACATGAAGGGAGAGGGAGGAACTAATTCTAGCACTAATGTATTTTCACCATTGAATTATTAAATTTTAAATTTGAACATTTTTCGTAGACTGCGATATTTGAAAGTGTCAAGTTAGAAAAAACAACCAGTATAGCGGAATTAGTTTAAAAAAAGGGAAAATGTTAACATATAAAATTTAATGTATGAAAGGTCTTGCCGCTGGAGGTAAGTTGGACCAGGACATTAGAAGAACCCAAATACAAATTATTTACAATTGCAATTACTCATTTTTCTTCGATATTATAATATTTCTTGCTCTTTTGTATATTATTGCAATAATATTAATGAAAAGCTCTGAAGCAATATTTTATAATTCTTTTACTTTCAGAGCATGTCACAAGCTCAAAAAAAGATTCAAAATGTATTTTAAGAATGGATTGAAACTGAAGCATATGAAAATTGTATTCTACGTCAAGATATAAAACTCTACACATTTCCCATGAAAATATTTTTTTGCCATATGTTGAAGTAAAATAAATTGGAAATATACACACTATAAATTTTGATACCAATTCTGTTACACGAATATTGAAGATACACAATTTTTTCTCCGTTCTTGTAGTAAAAAATGAAAATGAAAATGAACGGAATGTTTTGATGGTATTGAATAAATTTATTGTAGTTAGTACTTGCTTATTATTATTATTTTATTTATCAGTTTACATTAGAAAATTGTTTAAGAGAGGTTTAAATAACAATATCATTTTTACCAGAACTACAAAAATGAGTTGGATTCATTTTTTGTAAGAATTACAGTAACAATATAATAAAAATATTTATTTATTTCCCAACATATTAACAAACCAAATTACGGGATAATAATATGATACAAAAGAACACATGTACAGGCTGGCCCAAAATGACCGAAGGGGTTTGAGTTCATTATAACTTCGTATTTAAGACATAATTTTTAAATTTGTTTAATTTTAAATACAGTATGTTAATGGAGAATATTTTTAACTTAACTATGAAAAATTATATCTCGCAATGACCGAAGGGGTTTGAGTTCATTTATAACTTCTTATTTAAGACATAATTATTAAATTTTTTTAATTTTAAACACAGTCTTTACAGGGTTGCAGTGTATAGTAGTTGTGCGGAAGCGTTTATCTTACTTTACTTTATTGTGCCCCGTGTGACTTTAATTAGTAGTTTTTACCTACTGATGATGACAACTTAGTTGTCGAAATACGTATTTAGGATACGACTAACAATTGTGGTAAGGGGTTATATACCTTTTTTAAATTATATTAATGGAGAATATTTTTAAAAAAATTATATCTCGCAATGGATCGTTGATTTGAGAAATAAAGGTCAACGATTTTGGCACGTTGTTCAATTGTGTACTGTACCATTTTAAATTCCCCAAGTCTTCTTTACAAAATACTGAAAACAAAAAAAAAATTATAATAAAAAAGTTATAAGGAATTAAAACCCCTTCGGTCATTTTGGGCCACCCTGTATAATATTACATTTCTGAAATCAATAAATTATATGCGAAACATGCAGCCATATGTATATAATTGGGACCAAAGGTTATACGACCGGCATTCATACTCGTATAATTAGAAAGTAGTGATAGCCGTGAAAAGTGAATATCGGAATCACTTTACACATGGTATTTGGTACACCGGCACATTCGATAAATGATGAGTTTCGCATAATATTTGTTCTCACTCAAGGATAGAAATTATTAGATCGAAATGTTAATCTTGAAATATAGAAATATATCTTTTCTAATAATGTAGGAACATAAATGATATTTTTAAGCAAATTAAAGAGGAAACGCATAGATCTATGATTCCTTCGTACCGATAAATAGTCAATGTGAAACATATTGTAGAATACTTGTTTTTCGGGTTTGTTTAAATAAAACTCACGGTATTTTAAAACACACTATATTAATAATAAAACACACTAAATAACATTTAACAACTAATAATAAGAGTATTTATTTCAATATTTATTTCACATTTATATAACAGTATCAACACGGCAGCGATTACTCGTTGAATGAATCATAATCCCTTCCGAGCGGTATATGTAGGTCCTACGCGTGTAGAAATTACGGACTCTGGTATTTTTCCGGACAGATCTCGAACGCATTGTCACGTATCGCGGGTGGCGTCATTGCATGACTCACATTATAATATATAACAGTTCTATATGATTAAAACCCTAAGTATCTGTATTCCGGCAAATGCATTCCAAGAAATATTCTCTCAACTTATGCTAAGGCATGTATTTTGTAAATATTAAGTGGCGACTAACTTAGGGAGGCATATTCAAGTTTAAAGGGTATATAAGAAAAGTACATAGACGATACAGTGCTGGGCGTACTGTATTACCGTGTATTTCTAACAGAACCTAAAGTTTTTAAACTAAACTGGCCGGCAAAAAAAAACGGCCACCTTAAATTTTTAGAACAATGAACGCTCCAATCATTTTATCAGTTTCTATTGAAATTGAATCCATGAACTAACATTGTATGTGCAACATATGCAAATTTTCTTTAAGTAATAAGGCAGGTAAGGCAGTAATAAGTAAATTTAATTTTAGAAAATAATAACAGTTTAAACGAAATTTTCTCTTAACTTCTAAAAATAAAATTGGTGTTGTTAATTCTAATCCAGAACCTCATCAATAGCGTGTATGTCCTCCACGACTATCAATTACATCGCGTAGTCGTCGCGGCATTGAATTAATTTAATTTTTTTATGTATTCTTGTGGAATTGCTTCAAATTCTTCTTGAAGCGCAAATCTCAGCTCTTGCAAAGTATGTGGTACGACTGCGCGTCGGCGAATACGCCTCTGTAGTTGATTCCAAAGATGCTCAATAGGATTGAGATCTGGGCTACATGCAGGCCAGTTGAATGTTTAGTTATAGTAGCAATGTTTGTAATTTGGTTAAAAAAACGTCAATTTAGAATCAAAGGTAAGAAATTAATTAAGATTCGTCATATTTTCACAGCAGGAAGAAGTGCTATATATTTAGAGATATTAATGACTAGTTGGTTCCTACTACACTAATTACTAACAGTGTTAATATGATTTTCAAGAAAATCAGTCAATAAAAATACAGTAAACCTTTGAATATTAATCTTTCGTTAAATAAAATTTTTGATGTCTTTCTGATTCAAAAAATAAACATCATATTCTTAAATTGCACAATTTTTCAGTATTTTGATACATGAAACTTACATTAAGTATTTATATTTAACTAGCTGACTCGGCGAACTTCGTACCGCCTAACAGTCAATAAATGTCATGTTAACTTTTAGCTAAACTTAATTTAGGATTTTATTAACGTAATAAAATGAATACAAACAAAATTATTAAGTTCAATAGTTTATTAGGATAATATATATAAAGAAAATAAAAAATCAATAGAAGTACATAGTATAGCTTTATTGAAGCTTTGTATTTTGCTGCATGGGTTGCACTAGGGGTGATTCTCTTCAGTTAATTATCTTGTGATATACGACATTTTTCGTTTTGTTATCAGGCGCAAGAACAAATAAAGCGAATGGTTTGCTGACACACAAACATGCCACGTCCCATTGACCATGAGAAAAACCTGCATTTTATAGATTCAGACCACAAACACTCAAGGATTGGCTTTGTGATTTGTTAATCGTCATGGCGAATGCAAGACGAATCGGAAATTGAATTCTTTCAAACTCAAAGGGCATATCGGTTAGGATTCCTCGCCTTTAAATTTTTCTTTGAGTATCGTCGCGTGGATCACATTAATCATCGGTTTTCTTATCACCAAACGCGTTCCATTGCATACTTTTGGTTGGTTTAGGTTTCGAAGTATGATGACTGCCGAGCCAACCTTCAGTTGTAAATTGTGCGGTGGTAACCCAGGCACATCCAAGGTGTTTAAAAATTCAGTTGGATAGTTGGTGGCTTCATCTTCGTTTGTTACGCAGTCAATTGATTTGAATGAATGCAGAGTACCAACGATTTGATTGTGAATTACTAAGTTTAAGTCATCCACATCTTTTTTCTTAGCCGTCAAAATTTCTCGCTCACTCAAACATTTGTTGTTTTTGTGGTTAGCAATGATGCTCGGGAATACTCTGTGGATGAGTTTCGTCTTTCGTTGAGACGAAATTGCAAAAATTCGGAAAAATGATTTCAATCTGCTCGATTCGGCGACAGGAACTGCTAGATTCAAATCAGCACTTAAAGCATTTCCTCTTGCGCATCGAAGATTACCTCGTTGTTGATCTCGACGATTTCTTATTGCCAACCAAGCCGTTTTACGGGCTGCCTCTCTGTGCTCTTGTATTTGAGAAACACGAAGTCGGGCCATACTAACGCGGCGCTCTTCTCGTGCGATTTCTCGTTCTTCTTTAGTGGATTGATTCGCAATGTTCCAAAGCCTAATTGCATTACGGCTGTGTTGGGAAAGATTAGATCTTCTGGGTAGCCGCATTGTTAATAATAATACTCGCACAATAAGATTTATTAATAACGCTAGCGCAAAACAAACAAATCGACCGGTAACCTTTAGATGCTTTTTTTAAAACAAATCACAACTTGACAACTTGAAATAAAAAAAAATTACACTTTTATGTCACTGATTTGCAATGGACATCAATTATTACAAATAAGATATAGGCGTGCGTGACGTAGGCTGTCAATTGCAGAAGATGGCGGAGTTACTAACCTAATTTATTTAGAAATTAATTTTCTGTATAATTTCTTTTCCGTGAATTTTTCCGATGTTTTAACAGTTATTATTCTGCTATTCGGAGCGGAGACGAATCAAACAAATCAGAGATCATTAAAATCGGTCCAGCCGTTCTTGAGTTATAAATGGTGTAAGTAAGGCCGACTTTGTTTTATGTATTAAGATTACCACAAATGATGATTAATGTCCAAAATATCATGTTTTTGCTTATATTCATTTTAAACTTAATTTCTACTACTATAATTACTATAAATAATACATTTACTTGCTATTCTTTCAATAATACTGATCAACACGATTTTTGCTGATTGAAAACTTGATATTTTCTGATTCCTTACCTAATGCAATCTCTCAAACCAGGCCTAGTTTTGTTTCATCAGGCTACATTTTTCAGAAATCGCTTTTGTAGAAATTATTAGATTTAATAATACAAGTCTACAAGTTTATGGAGTTGTTTTTTTCAATTTCAATGGTAAAGTTTAAATTTGGATGGAAGTTGTTGAAGCTATTTTGTACAATACTTATTTCCTTTTCTGGTAACATAATTATGCAGTCATCGACATATCTTTTGAAAAAAGTTGGTTTAACATACATATATCCCTACACCCTATATAACTGGATTATCCGAAAAATTAAACAATATAGTTAAACCATTTAATTTTAAAATAGCACATCAAAGCGGAAAAAATCTAAAATTTCTTCACACAAAACTAAAAGACTCAACACCAACACTTAAACAATCACATACAATATATAACATACCCTGCAAAGACTGTGACAAAGTATACATAGGCCAAACAAAACAGTTACTACAGGAAAGATTAAAAGGACATAAATACGCAAAAAATCAGACAGCTTTAAAAAACACCAGATAACATCGAAACACAATTTTGATTTTGAAAATACAAAAATAATAACAAAGCAAAAAAATACAAAGGCTAGGGAGGTATTAGAAACGATCTACATTTTCAAAAATATTTTTTTCCCATTGTAAACATACTGTATTTTCCCAAACACATGGTCTGACCAAAGCAAACGAAATAATATATAAAAAAAATTTCATTTCTATAACAAAGACATTTTAGTTACACTTAAGATTCCGAGATACACGGTCGGACCCTGTAATGAAGGGTCGACATTGTTTCCGACCATGCATATTGCACTGTGACATGTGTTTCAACATCGAAATAAATTTGGTGAGTTTTTGTATCCTTTAAAAATTTTTAAATTTTTAAATTTATTTTTCTTTACTCTAATCATTATTTTAATTTTAACTCTTTCATATAATGTAAATATAGTTCTTACCTTTCGTTTTGTAATTTTTTTAGTTCTAAATCACTTGAAAAAAACGTGATTATATACAAAAAAGTCGAAACGTCATTATTTAAATAAATTGAATTTCAATAAAGGTCGCTAAACCAAAAAAGCTTATTATTTTAATATATATATATATATATATTAAGATATTAAAAAATCAATTTTTTTTATATCTAATCATTTTTATATTTTGTACGTCAGTTTTATTATTTTTTAACTCTACATTTTTTACCCCAGAAGAAGCGACAAAGCCTGTCGCGAAATATAGGGTAATTTAATAAAGGAGTTTTTAATTGACCGCTTACCCGAATTTTAATTAGTTTTTGATTATATATATATATATATATATATATATATATATATAATATATATAAGTGATTAGATCATTTCTTAGCCGTTCATTAAATATAACAATTGATAAATTATTGGAGATTTTCGGCTTTTATATGAAATACTTACAAATATCAAGTTAGTATGTATGTAATTGCAAAGTAAGGGGGGATGTAAACATTGCTGTCTACAAATTACAAAGCAAATCATACGAAATTTTTAATTGAAAAAATGTCTATGTTGGGACTCGAACCCAAGTCTACAGCTTGCCGGGCTGTCGTTATTACCATTAGACCACAATAGACCCAGGTTCAAGTTATTCAGAAATGCATTATAAAGTAACAGTGTTAATGAATCAGATGTCAGTTATTGAATGTAGATGTCAAGTTGAAGGCAGAAGTCAGTTTTGAAAGCTCATGTCAGTCTTGATAGCAGATGTCAGTTAGTGAAAGCAAATGTCAGTTACTGAAAGCAGAAGTCTGTTTTGAAAGCAGGTGTCAGTTATGAAAGCAAACGTCAGATTAGAAAGCAGATGCCTATTTTGAAATTAGATGTGAGTTATTGAAAGTAGATGTCAGTGTTTTGAGAGCAGATGTCAGATTTGAATGTTTGAAAATGCTAATTATTACTCCAAAGCTATATGAGTGGTTAGATAATTTCTTAGCCGTTCATTAAATATAACAATTGATAAATTATTGGAGGTTTTCGGCTTTTATATGAAATACTTACAAATATCAAGTTAGTATGTATGTAATTGCAAAGTAAGGGGGGATGTAAACATTGCTGTTTACAAATTACAAAGCAAATCATACGAAATTTTTAATTGAAAATATAGCTTTGGAGTAATAATTAGCATTTTCAAATATTCAAATCTGACATCTGCTCTCAAAACACTGACATCTACTTTCAATAACTCACATCTAATTTCAAAATAGGCATCTGCTTTCTAATCTGACGTTTGCTTTCATAACTGACACCTGCTTTCAAAACAGACATCTGCTTTCAGTAACTGACATTTGCTTTCACTAACTGACATCTGCTATCAAGACTGACATGAGCTTTCAAAACCGACTTCTGCCTTCAACTTGACATCTACATTCCATAACTGACATCTGATTCATAAACACTGTTACTTTATAATGCATTTCTGAATAACTTGAACCTGGGTCTATTGTGGTCTAATGGTAATGACGACAGCCCGGCAAGCTGTAGACTTGGGTTCGAGTCCCAACATAGACATTTTTTCAATAAAAAATTTTGTATGATTTGCTTTGTAATTTGTAGACAGCAATGTTTACATCCCCCCTTACTTTGCAATTACATACATACTAACTTGATATTTGTAAGTATTTCATATTAAAGCCGAAAACCTCCAATAATTTATCAATTGTTATAATATATATATAAACTCGGTCATATTTAGGTTATGGGTCTGTTTACATTAAAACTCAAATGTTCATTCTCAATAATGTCATTTATTAATGACTTCATCAGGAGATGTGCTAGAGTTAAGCGTTGGCAGTCTCATTTATAAATTTACACACAATTGCATCCAGCAACTCACAAATAAAAACTAGAACGTTTCATTTCAAAACACAACCAAAACTGTAATATTTGAACCCTTTCAATCGCATGCCTGCATAAATAACATGTATGTGAAATTCGTATTTTTCATACGTTGTCTTTTTATTTCGAGGGCACCCGGTATATATTATTTTTAATGTAAGCGGCGAACGTAAGAAGAATTACTAGGTTAGGGTTGTAAAAATGTGTGACCTTTAATTAAAAGTAAGTAGCTACATTTCGAAGATCTAGATGATATAGATGAGAATTTCAAACCCGGAAGAGTACGGAGCGTAAATTGAATAGCACTCTGAAACTCGGATTCAAAGATAGCTCTTTAAATTCAGCGGTGATCAATTATTTATGAATACGAGCCCAGAGGAATTCAAATTTCGTCTAAATATAGTCTATGTTTTAAATATTTATATATCGAATATAAGACCACTAAACCCCAAGATTTAGCATTATAAAATTTGTAGATGTTATCTGCTTAAACTGGATAATAAATATAGTAGGAAAAGTACAGCTAAATGAAAATGTAAATAATTTCTCTACAGGTATTTGCAATATTTAATTTATTATATACGAATTGGAAATCGTGCGAAGCGAAAATAAAATTAGTCTTAAAAAACATATTTTCATTTCTGTAAGATGTTTATAGAAATTTTTTAATTTCGGGAATTGTTATTATCCTGACATATTTAGAATCTTGTTTTGTAGTTTTATGTCCTTTCCTCTCAGCGAGCACCTAAGTCTTTCCTTCATCAATAATAAACCAATTTAAAAAAATTGTTTGATTCAAAGAGCTAACGATATTATTTAAAATAGAATTAGTCATGTTTGAGTTTTTCAATATACTTGTGTCTTATTTAATTATATAACTTCTTTGTTATGCAGAAATGTCAGTCCAACTATGACACGAATATATATTTTTTATTGAATCACCTTTATTTAATACATTGATGACGTTGCTAAACGGAAATAAAAGTAATCAAAGTTTTCAAAAAGTCGTCACCGCTGCTTACATTTTCATGTCGTTCTTTAAATGATTTCCTAAAACTAATTTTTTCAATTACTGAACAGAAACTAAAAACTGACGATCGATTCTGGACCACAGCACAGATTGCTGAAACCCATACTCACGAATTTCATCTTGAAAAACAGCTAATGTGGACAGATACATTCTTATACTCGAGTGCCTTTTGTTCAATTTTTCGAACATTCTTTCACAAACACAATCTAGCAGTATTATCCACTAATAGAGTAATCGCTTTCTATAAAAACCACCAACGAAATTCCACGAAAATTGGACGCCATAATTTCTTAAACAACGTCTGTCTTAGATAGAGGGTTTCATCTTCTGCCATAATTATATCTAATATCGCATTTTCATTCTCTTCAAAAAGTTGTAAAAATGAATGCGCTCAATAAATCCACAATCTCTTTTCGCTATATATAAAAGTTTCGACACCATCGAACAACTTACTTTATGTCTAAAGTATTGGCTGACCGATTGTGTCCGAAAGATTAAGCATTCCTCAGCAAATAACTCAGGTTCGGAAATGATTGCTTTAAGTGATCTCTTTTCAGAAGTATATGTGTTCCCATAAAAGCCATTTAATGTTGTTTAATTTGACGTGGCGTGATCTTCCTTTTTATTTTGAATACTTATGGATACCGCGTGGTACTTGTTCCAGTCCTGGTTCCAGTACTATTCTCATCCTTACTAA
The DNA here is from genome assembly GCA_935421215.2 of Melolontha melolontha. Taxonomy (NCBI): domain Eukaryota; kingdom Metazoa; phylum Arthropoda; class Insecta; order Coleoptera; family Scarabaeidae; genus Melolontha; species Melolontha melolontha. The sequence continues at coordinate 66,770,190 of OW285240.1, forward strand.
GTAATAATAATGCATCAAACTGCAATAAGCTGATAATTGTTTAAAAAATATGAATTGAATTCAATGTTTTAAATGGTTGACATAAAGAGTTAGGTCTTATTTATTTTTACTTCTTTCTGTAACCAAGAAGCATGAATAACATGAAATTTATCGAAGATGAGTGAGAAATCTTGTTTTTTATACAAAATAATTTCGCCATACCTAAATTAAGAAGCTTTCAGCAATCAATCGAAATAAGTAAAGGCATTATTCTCAACCAATAATTAATTCAAATAAGAAATCTGAACTTTATATCTTTAACACACAATTTTCTGCATAAATTTTGAATTCAATTAGTGTCGAATACTTAATCATAATTGTAGTTAAAAATAGCACCAAAATTCCTATTGGATTGAAGAAATTCATGTCCAAAACAGAGTTCTGTATCTGCAGTTATGGAAAATAAATTTATTGTCACCTTTTTTTTATCAATTTCCGACCGGGTTCTTTGACCCAGAATTTTTGCAATGAAATATAACATTTATCATGGCTGCACTATATAGTAGGCTAAATTATATTTTGACAACGATTTTCTTGACCACAACCTCGAATAATTTCTTTAATATTTTCGCATCTACCCGCAGAATCAATAAGAGATATTGAAACAAAATTATATTTGTAGAAATTTAATGTTATAAATATTAAAAAATGATTTAAAAAAATCAGTTTATTAACGTAAAGAAGTTGCTATAGTATTGGCAATTAACATTATCGATGGTGGCGCCACAATCGTTGCCAAGATGGCATCAAATGAAGGTATAGCTTTATAGTTTTGTATATAGCGTATCGTGCTAACAAGTGTTTTCGAAGTTAGTTCGGGGTTTTATTTTTGTTGATTTTAATTTCTTCATCAAGAAACTCATTTTTTAAAGCTCTACTTCATCCGCGTACTCAAACATGTAAGAATATTGTACTGATAATAAAGCTTTTTGACAGTCATTTATTTAACTTGAGCTGTTAAATTTTCTATTGCATATTATTTAATGATTTCCAACACATCAAGAGCTAAAATTAAAAGTACTTAAAATTTTCTTTTAATCTTTACTTTTACATATTACATGCATCATTTTATTTAAATATTTATTTCTTAAAGTTGTAATTAAATTATTTGAATATACTTTATCAAAACGCACTGTAATATTGGTATAACTCGAGTCATATGAAGCAAATATAAAGAAGTCACCCTCGTTTAAATTTAATATGGCCATTCCTAACTGAATTTTCGCATAATATGAACAATTTTTTTTAGCAGTATTATTTACATGAATCGATGCAATTTACAACACTTTTATCTTTTATCTATTCCGCTGTATGGACATTTTATTTCTAATAATTTTTTCGGTGGATTATTTTCGAAGATAATACTGAAGATCATGCGAACCATGAGTGATGTTTAGAAAAACAAATTTGTCGTAAAACAGTAGCAAAAATATAAAATACCAAGGAAAAGATGAAAACACAATACAGTATTATACACGATAGAACCCAATAAACTGCAATAACTAATAAAGTACACCTCCAACGCAAGTTCCTAAATTTACCGCGTGTTGGCGTGTTACCTAACGTAAATTCCCAATATATTTCTATAATATATCATTTTTTATCTTGGAATTCTTGGAAAACTTTAGCTCCTTTAAAACATTTATTATATATAGTTTTCTGCGCCGTCCACATATACAAATGTTAATAATATACAAAATAGTATTAACTTTGACAGGTATGATTCTTTGGATTACATATGTTGCATCAATATTTATACATGTCATTGCTTACATTTATTAACGCATTAGATAACAGGTTTTGATTACCCATGCTAATCCTTACATAAATTGTTTTCGCTAACAACTTTATCAAATATTTCTGTTGCGAATGTAACACACAATTTCGGTAGCTTATACAATGTGTTTCACGTTTCATGGGAACACCTAAATAACTTTCTTTATTTTGAAAGCAATCAATATAAAATTTCCATCAGTTGTGTAGGCCCCGACAATGCACCTTTCTGGATAAATAGAGTTTTTATAAAGTCAATATCTAGCCAACTATAATTAAAATAGAAATTAGTGCTTCAAGTAATGTCATACTAGCGATTACGATAGAGCAAAACAGTATTACGAGAAGTTTTTACAAATCACTCAAGAACCCTTAATACCAAATGTCAGTGAAAATTTTTCATTTTTGAATTCTTATACATTTTTATGCTATCTGTAGATAACTTGTTATAGCAACAATAAGAGTGCCATGAAGCAAGAAAATAATTTGTGAGTTCAAATGTCAAACTTAGTTCACTAAACAGTTTACCTCAGTTGAAACTATTGAACTTTGCTGAGCAATGGCCGATAGACATTTAGATATTGCTCAAAAAGTAGAAATTATTCGAATTGTTGGTGATAATGTACGTTCTACCCGAGAGGCTGCTAGAGAGTTTAACCCGATACATCCTGAACGTCCATCGAACTGTTGCATACTTGAATAACATGTTTCTAAACCACGTCAACCAGAATTTAACAATCGAGAACACCATTTCGATGCAGTAATATTAGCAGCGTATCGTAATAATCCTCACGCGAGTTTACGAGATATGCCTATACATTTAAATATCTCTTACTCCAAAATTTGGAAATGTCTCCGTCGCCACAAATTGAAACCGTATAAGCCAAAATATTTACACACTTTTACTTTTTCAGATATGACATGGAAGAACGTCGAGAACGGCATCGTAATACAATGGCGAGTTGGATTGACGGTCATACTGATTGTATGCCCATTGTCGGTGATTCCGAAATTTATTGCAAAATCTGTAAATTATCGTTAAAAAATTCCATGAAATCGAACGTAGAACGTCACTTAGCATCGCAAACACATGCACAGAAATTGGAACCGTTGTAATCTAAAAATTTTAACGATGAACTCTGTGAAACTTTTATGGCGGCTAATATTCCATTAAATAAACTTAACAGTCCCACTTTAAAAATATTTCTCCAAGAATATACTGGTCGAAATGTTCCTGATCAATTCACCTTACGCAAATATTATGTTTCTAAGTGCTACACGGAAGCAGTAGAACGCATTAGAAGTAATCTTTCAAATCAATATCTCTGGATAAGTGACGACGAAACTGTCGATATATCAGGACGCTGTGTGGTAAATGTTGTAGCTGGTGTACTACATCCAACTATTCCATATAACGCATATGTAATAGCAACAAAAGCTATAAATACAGTTGATGAGGAAACAGTAGCTGAAACCATTTACGAGAATATGCACCAAATGTTTCATTCGGACGATAAGTACAAAGAAAAAATACCTTTATTTGTCAGTGACAGTACTGCATATATGTTAAAAACAGGCAGACTATCACAGGAACCATATCCTAATATGCTGCATATTATTTGTGTAGCACATGTTCTCCACAGAATATGTGAATATATCAGAGACATCTTTCCAGAAGTTGATAGACTTGTATTCATTTTTAAAACAGTTTTCAGAAAAGCACCATTGAGTGTAGCTCTTTACAGGGAAAAACTGCCATCTTTGTCACTGCCTCCCTCTCCAGTAATAACTAAATGAGGGACATGGTTGGAAGCTACTAGTTTTTATGCAGAGAATTTCGAAAATTTACAAAATTTCGTTGCATGTTTAAATGGCGATGCTCGCAGTATTTCGGTGTGAAAGGAACTAACACAAATTTCACATTTTAAAAATATAGGTGTACTTTCTTCAGCAACACTTTGGAAATTTGCCAAAACTAATCACTTATTTTGAAAATCGAAATTTCAAATTAAATGATGGTTTAACGACATTAGATGCCTATTAATAATTTGAAAAGTATTCCAAGTGACTTCGGACGTGGCCTTCGGCAAGAGTTAGACGCAGTTTTTAATAGAAATCTAGATTTAATACCATTGCGGCAATTGTGTATGTGAACAATGCCACAACATCTAACAGCAAAATACGCGGAAATTAAAGAATATTTCCAGTATGCCCCTATAACCAGTTGCGATGTAGAATGGACGTTTTCTATTTACAATGATGTATTTCATTCAAAGACAACAAATTTTACAAAAGAGGACCTTGAAAAAGTATTGCTAGAAAATATTAATATTCCTTTACTCAACTTGAACTACAAAATGAACTAATAAAAATGTATTTCGTATTTTGTAGCCGTGTATATATCCGTTTTATTATTATAAGTATAATTATATAAATAAAATTAAAAACTTTACAAATACAAATGTTCAAGAGTACGCTCGTGGGCGATGAGTCATCAACCTCTCGTGTCCGGTCTCTAGTCATAAGTCTACAAAATGAGTTATAGATAACGTCTTATACGTATTGCAGGTACCGACAAGTACAAATATAGAAACAAATAAAACCTATGTATAAATAAACACTATATATAGAGAATGAATTATAAAATTTGCAAAGAGATTCAGCAACAAAAGAAAGAACGAACAGACAGAATGTGTGGAAATTGTTTTGAATATCGTACGGTACACTAGAGACCAACGCTTCTTTTATGTTTTTTTTTAAATCTCTTTTAAATTTATATTCTGTAGAGATGTTGATAATGATTAAGAAACATATATTCGTTAAAACACCTCCTTTTTAATGAAGGTAGGGAGATGTTAAATGCTGGTTTGGAAGTAATGTGTGTTGTTTATGATCATGTTTAAGACAGGTTTTGAAAAAGAGGCCTTTATGTTTAAAAGTAAAACACAGTTACTACTGTCATGCTTTATTTGATTAGTTTTCCTATTGTCAGTTAAAATTTCTGTGTTTATTGTTGTATGTTCCTTTAAAATATAAGTATATTCAAAATATTACTCTCAACTAACGCTTTAATGATAAATTAATAAAACATTTATCAAAATTATGTTAATATTTACACACTATAGGTTTACATACATATATGTAAATATTCTTATGTTATTAATGTTCAAATGTAGAAATGAGAAATCAAATCCATTAAAATTATTTGCAATAATTTGTAATAAACCAGTGGCTTTCAGATTTGCATGGTCTACTGAAAATCGAATGACATCAACTCAAACGCGATTTCCTATTTACATTGACCCATCTCTTTATCAGATGTAACCCATTCAGGTAAGTTACACAATTATTACTGTGTTGGTGTACCTACAGACTATGATGACCTTTGGGTGAACTTTGGAAAGCGATCGAAGTGTCGGAGGCGGAGCAGTGCCTTTAGAGGCGTGACGTATTGAAGGCGGTTGAAAAGGGTGTGTCTAGCATCAAGAGATCAATACTTGATCATGTTACGGTCCGGTTTTTTTTCAGGTGTATTGTTTTATCTATCCGAATTCTTCAGCATTACATTCATTTTTTTTTCAGTAAGCGTCTTAAGAGACGCATTACATTAATACTCCGGTGCTTTTATTTAAGAATATAAATAAAGAACGTAAGCTCATGCTTTGTTTGCTAGCATGCCTTTAATAAAATTTTAAAGCATATTTGTTTTAGATTTATTATCCAAATTAATAGACCTTTTTTTTTATCTCATTAGTAATTATACAATATACTACACACATATTCTACACACATCTATCTACCACAAAATTTAATCCATATAGCTATATCAAATATTTATTAAAAGAGAAGTGTTGTTTTAGATTATCTACAAAAATGTAGACTTCATGTGTACTTCATCTAAATTATTTAATTATTTTAACAAACAAATTGTTTTATAGAATTTTAAAATTCTAATTTATCGATTTGTTGTAAAATGTAATAATGTATATTGCACGTTTACATAACTCTTTATTTTCGCAAATGTTAGGTATATATTGTATTGTATACATATTACAAAATTTTAAATTCTAATTTTTTATTATATTAGTTCTGGCGCATATATAATAATAATATTAATAATACACAGATACGATTTATATGTCATCCCAGCAATAAAAGCAACAATAAGTGCTACTTTATACTATCTATATAAAAACCGTTAGTTACAACACCTTAAAGTGATTAATATAATATCAATGTAATTTTAGAGCAACCTTTACAAGAGCATCGTTATTATCAGTACTAAGGGAGCGTCATATCTTTGAGGGTTCTGTTGATTCTTTTGGTAGAGTACTAGCAGATATTGGTTTAAAATATGAGAAAGATTGTCCACGGAGAGAATTAATAGAACAAAATAGAAAAAAAAAACAAAAATGTTGCCCTTGCTCGAACCAATTTTCTAAGAAGGTATATGAACAATTTACAAGCTGATAATTCAATGCAATGTGTATATTTTGATGAGACTTGGATATTCGAAAATGGGAGTGTAATCAGTCATGTCAAGATGATAGCCACAAAAGTGTTCGAAAATTGAAAGTTGACGGCAAGAGGTAGCAGCTCTGCATTAAATAGAAATAACTTTCTACAAATATAAATTCTGCTTTTCTTTTAGGTCCGTTGTAATTCATGCAGGTACATGCAATGGTTTTATTGACGGTGCCTCATTAGTATTTTCTTCAAATACTAGTAATACCGATTACCACGGAGAAATGGATAGTAACAATTGTATGAAATGGTTTGAAGACCAACTGCTTTGGAAACTAGAAGAATCGTCTATGATTATCATGGATAATACCAGTTATCATAGTGTTTTGTATGATAAATGTCCCAGTCCCTTGGAATAGAAGTCAAATAAGAGAGTGACTAAATAGTCATAAGATACCAGCTGCGGATCATTAATTAAAGGTAGAATTATTAAATTTGATCAAGTGGTATGCACTTAGAAATGTATATTTAAGTTACTCATATCATTTTTATGTTTTAGTAATAAGCCAGAAAAATATATATCACTGGCATGTTAGCAGAAAGATATGGACATTCAGTTCTACACCATGTCACCGTATATTCAACCCAATAGAATAAATCTGAGGAATAACGAAAGCATATTACAGTAAGCATCTTGGAGAAGAGGGTTTTGGAGTAAAGAATGCTATTAAAATGTGGAACAAGGCCTTAGAAACAATCACACCTGAAGCTTGGGCAAATACTATTCCACACACTAATAGTGAAATAAAACAATTGCTGCTTGATAGAGCAAGAAATGTTAATTAAAATTCCGAATCTGAAGATATTACTAATAGTGATCTAGAATTTATGTAAATTCTGCTATAGTGTAAAAGCAATTTTTTTGAGAAAAGTTGTTTATATTTATGTAATTAAATTGTAATCGAAATCCAAACTTTCTTAAAAGCATGGTCTTACCTTACAGGGAAATATACCATAACTAAAATTATAAAACAAAAATTGCATGTTTGTAACTTGAAATAGGAAAGACATGTTTCTTTTATTATACAGAAAAATATTCAAAGTAAAACCTCTAAGCAAAATATTAAGACTTTAATTATGCAATGCATGTATTTATTTATGTTTTAAGTCTTCAGTATTAAGCAATAATTTAATAATAAAAGTACTAAGTTTGATATTTATTTTTATAATTCGTTAAATAAAATAGTGAACTTAAAAATGTTGTTTTATTTACTTATAGTCACCAAATACATTAGTTTATTACTTAATGTACTTAATTTGCTTTCAGAAAATTTTGTCAATTTTGACATAAATATAACCTCTAATTTAGACATAAATACAACCTGTAAATTTTATAAGTCGACACAAGGCTCATATATATGTACTACAGCTATTACGTCATGGATTTTAATGACGAAAGTGGATTGCTTCGTGCGTTTTACCATACTAAAGAGAATACTATAATGCAGTGATGGATTTTGGTACCTATAGAATAATTTTTTTTATTCATGGTCAGATTTTGAATTTGTTTGCGGATTCTAATCAAGACCGGATGGAAGTTCATTTGACATTAACCGTAATTAGTAGTCATGAACAATTACACCACTCAACAGCGCGTTTCTAGTGGTATGCATTATTTGCGCACTAAATCGTTTGTTGCGACTCAATGTTGCGTCGTCAATTTAATTGTCGTGATGCACCATCCCGAAATACCATTTTGGCATAGTATCAGAAGTGGCTTAATGAAATTAATATTGCGAACAAAAAGCCGACTGGGACACACGTAAGTGCTATGTAATGGGTAAATATTGAGTGTGGAAGAGTTAACGGAACAGTAACATCAGGAATATATTTTCACATGATTGATACCAAGCTATGAACAACTTGATGGTAATTATTAGTGATGGGAGTTCTCGAGAACAAAAGTAGTAATGTATTCCATTCTTGAAAGTTCTCGCTGTTCTCGAGAACTATTCGAATACTTTAGGTCTCGGTCTCGGAGCTACTGCCGGTACTCGGTCAGTAAGAAACGCGTTTCGTTCTCGAGAACTTGCGGTGAAGTATTCGAATACTTTTGGTGTCGGTCTCGGAGCCACTGCCGGTACTCGGTGTTCTCCCATTCATATGTATATGTATGTATAAATAGGTATTCGAATACTGGCTGTTCGCGGTTCTCCATTCCGTCTTAGACTATAGGCAGGCTATACGGTATGATGTTTGTAATATGAGTTAATTTTAGGTGAACGGGAGAGATTTGTTATAATGAAAAATAATATAACCGAGATAGAGAAAAGATCCAAAACAGCGTGTGTATGTATACACACTTGTGATGCAAGTATTCGAGAACAAAAATAGAATGTTTTGCGATTTGTTGTTCTCGAGAACTTGCGGCGAAGTATTCGAATACTTTTGGTCTCGGTCTCGGATAAGTGTTTGATTCCAAAAAGTGTTCGAGAACCAAGTATTCGATTCTTAAAAGTTCTCGATTCTGCCCATCACTAGTAATTACTGGTTTCACCAGGATGGGGCAACAAGCCACATGGCGAGAATCAGTATTAATATGCTGCGTAATATGTTTCTAAGTCGTTTAATTTTTCGCAACGTGGACAAAATCTGGCCAACTCGGTCTCCTTGACTTAACATAACCAGAGTTTTTTCTGCGGAGATATCTAAAAAGTCGTTGGTGTAATAATAAACCGCGTAATCTTGAGGACCTTAAACAAAACATTTTAAGCGAAATTGAAGAGATTCCACTGGAGATGCTAGGCAGAGTGATGGATGATTTCATGCGACGCCTAGAATCATGTGTAGTAGAAGAAGTAGGCTACCCGCGCCATTAAATTTTTAAATAAAAAAACTCCCAAAGTTATAGATTAATTTGTAGTAATTTTTTAATGTTTAACCAATAAAAATTTATTCCATATTAAAAACCGTCAATAATTATTGGAATTCCCTGCATAATCTTTTACTCGAAAGGGTATAGAGGAAATTTCATAGAGTTTTAAATTTGGTGGAGTTTATGCAGACCTTTTGAAAAAAAAAACATCTAAATATACGACAACGAAAGAGTCGCGCAAATTAATATGTTCCAAATAATTAAAGAAAATCAATGCGAGAGATGACAAAATGGCTAGCAAAACAAAAATGGTCAGTGTCACTATAATAACTTTTAATACAGTGGAGTCCGGATATAGTGAACTTAAAAAATACCTAAAAACTGGGTCGCTATATTTGAGGTTCACTATAAAAAGAAAAAGAAAATTTCTTAGGTTTATTATACATGTACATACATATATGTAAACATTTGTATGTGCATATTATTGTAGATTTTTCCCCGAAGAACATTTTTAAATATAATTATTTATTATGTATAATTTATTTTCAGGCTTATATTTAGTGATTTGTAATATTTTATTTAAAATTTAAATTGGCGTGTATTTTATGCCTAGACTGTATATTGTTCGTAGATTGTTTTGATTTACGTTGTGAAACATTGCCGGACGTTGTATCGTTCGAGGTTTGTAGCTTGATTCTTTTTTATTCTCGGACCAATGTTATTTCCGCACCAGAGATTTATGTACCTTCAGATGATTCATATGTGTTAATTTTTGAATAAGGACTTCTTCTTTATTTAAAATATTTTAATAAGTTCGGTTTATGTTTTTAGTTTTTGATTATTGATGTGTTCAATTTAATTATCGATTTGTTACGAGTATTTTTTCACTTGTAATTTTGATTTGAAATGTATGATTCATCTGAAAAATCTCTCGTTAAGTTTTTGTGTGCTAAGGTTACATTAATTAATGTAAGTAGTCCTTTTGCAAATAAATTTATTTGATATTATTCTTGGTAATAATTTTTATAATTTTTGAGCTCATAGTTTAATTGATTATATTTAATTTTGATATTTTAATTAATAGATGAATAGCAAGGAAAATTTTCATATTTCTTATGAAGGAGTTTTTCTGCTATCATGTGTTATTAGTAGAGAACGGACACGCTTACCACCCAGTGCAGTACTGGCGAAAAATTTTATTTATATAATTGGAAAACGAACGGGTGGTGATATATAAAATTACGACATAAATATTTATTTGTTGAAAAGTTGTATTTATAAAGTTTTTAATTTTATTTATATAATTGGAAAACAAACGGGTGGTGATCTATAAAATTACGAAATACATATGTATTTGTTGAAAAGTTGTATTTTTAAAGTCTTTAATTTTAGTTCTATAATTGGAACATTTTTATTTGTTCATTTTGTCGTTCAAGTTGAGTAAAGAAGTATTAATATTGACTAGCAATAGTTTCTCAAGGTTTTCTTCTGTCAATTTTGTTCTCTTTGAATTAAGTACATCCTTATAAATAGAAAACGTCCGTTCTACATCGCAACTGGTTATAGATGCATACTGGAAATATTCTTTTATTTCTTCATATTTAGCCGTTAGGTTTTGTGAAATTGTCTCCATACATAATAGCTGCAATGTAATTAAATCTGGATTTCTATTAAAACTGCGTCTAACTCTTGTCGAAGGCCACATCCGAAGTCACTTGGAATACTTTTCAAATTATTAACAGCCACATCTAATGTGGTTAATCCGTCATTTAATTTTAGATTTCGATTTTTAAAATAAATGATTAGTTTTGGCAATTTTCCAAAGTGTTCGTGAAGAAAGTACAACTGATTTTTTAAATTTGGGATTTGTGGGAGCTCCTTGCACTCACCAATACTTCTAGCATCCTCCTTTAGCAATGTTACGAAATGTTTTAGACTATCGAAATTCTCAGCATAATAACTAGAAGCTTCCAGCCATGTTCCCCACCTAGTTATTACTGGAGTGGGAGGCAGTGACAGAGATGGAAATTTTTACCCGAAAAGAGCTACTCTCAATGGTGCTTTTCTGAAAACTTTTTTAAAAGCTGATACAAGTCTATCAACTTCCGGAGAAGTGTCTCTGATATATTCACAGATTCTGTGGAGAGCATGTGCTACACAAGTAATATGCAGCATATTAGGATATGTTTTCTTCAATAGTCTGCCTGTTTTTAACATATACGCAGCACTATCACTGACAAATAAAAGTATTTTTTCTTTGTACGTGGCGTCCGAATGAAGCATTTTTTGCATATTCTCCTTAATGGTTTCAGCAGCTGTTTCCGCATCAACTCTATTTATAACACTTGTTGCTATTACATATGAGTTATAGGGAATAGTTGTATGTAGTACACCAGCTACAACATTTACCACACAGCGTCCTAACATATCCACCGTTTCGTCGGCGCTTATCCATATGTATTGATTTAAAAGATGGCTTCTAATGCGTTCTACTGTTCTCGTATAGCACCTGGAAACATAATATTTGCGTAAAGTTGATTCATCAGGAACATTTGGACCAGTATATTTTTTCAGAAATATTTTTAAAGTGGGATTGCTAAGTTTATTTAATGGAATATTAGCCGCCATAAAAGTTTTACAGAGTTCAGATGTGTTTGCGATCCTAAGTGACGAATTTTTGACGATATTTTACGGATTTTGTAATAAATTTCGGAATCACTAACAATGGACATACAATCAGTATGACCGTCAATCCAACTCGCCATTGTTTTACAATGCCGTTCTCGACATTCTTCCATATCATGTCTGAAAAAGTAACTTAAACAATGCTCTAGATCTAAATAAATGAAAACTAAAAATGTGTGCGTAAGTTATTGAAACTGAACGAAATTCAATGCACACTCTTACGTCGAAATAATTGGTAGAAATAGATTCAACCAACGATATTGAACAGGATCTATCACAAAAATTACGATGTAATTAACAGTTAAAACTATGAAAACAAGAAACATACTCACAGCACTTTATTTATCTTACGAAATATAAACTAATAAATAAAATACATTATAAAAACCCCGCTTCTATCTACGCTCATGAAAACACTTTAAAAAGCACTATATTCTCGGAATACAATAGCTGGCTTGTCCATTGTTATCGCGGCGAGACCAGGTGTCCGAGTAAGTCAAACAAATACTTCATTGAATTACGCCTGAGCGTATTATGCGAATTATGTACTGAGCGACGTTATACACAATTCCAATTGCCGATTGCGTTTTATGGAGATTGCGTCCGTTCTCTAGTTATTAGTATATTGAAGTCAGGTTTTTGGAGGGAATATTTTTATCATGTTTATGTAGCGCATGATCTGATCATTGACACGCGTAGTTAACAGTTTGTCTCTGTTGACGTTTGAAGTTTGGTGGTAAAGTAAATATTTGAATTTGAAAGTTTTCCGACCTATTTAATTAGTGTAATTTTTGCTCGCGTTAATAAGAGGTTTTTTCATTGTATGAGTTCATTACCATACAAGTTTTCCTCTGCTTATTGCATTATTGTTGCAGTAGTGCGTTTTTTTTATACTTTATTTTTTTTTTTTTTTTTTTTTTTTTAATAAAATTTTGTAGAAAAGTGCTTGTTTTAATGTTTATATTTTGTTTTTCTGTCCACGTTCTTAAATGAACCTGAGACTTTATTAAAAGGACTCTATTAAAAGAAATAAACTCTCCGTAAGGCAGCCCGTACTCATAGTGGTGCACTATGGATTATCTTCAATATATTTCCACAATACACAGCAATATGTATTTTTACTGTTACATTTAGATGAAGTAAGTTTACATATTTGTAAATACAAATATGTAGTTACAAATTAGAGTATTTTAAAAAACACATTATATAAACTACTACACACATGTTATAAATTACTTAAGAAAGTCGAATATTTTAGTTTGTACATGAATGCTAGAAAAGTTAATGTTATTTATATAGCTCTCAAGGTTATAAAAACTATTCCAAACTTTTTTTGAAACTTAAAGTGATTGCAAAAAAATGCTAGTAACGGTCATTTTCTGCCATTTGTTTGATTGAAGCAACACTAATCATCACTTATTGCCACATTTGTCACTAAATATATATGTTTATATGTCATTTTATTCCTAAGTTGGATTAACAGTACAAGAAAGTAAGAATGACATTTTTGAAGGGACCTGCTGTAACTGACTGGATAATTTGTTCTTCTGTTAGTGATGCGGTTGATGTAATGTTATCATCGATTGTTACGTATTTTTCAAAGTTAAAATCTTTTGACACAATTTTTCCTCATTTCCACTGCAATGGCGGTATGAATGTCCGTAGCATCAAGATTTTCTCTATGCTTTTTCAACCACCCACTTACTGATAATTCGTCATTTGAATAAAATTCACCTTGTTTCTCAAAAAATCCTGCATGTTTAAAACGGTTTGCAATGGTTTAATTAGTGACCTTCTGCCAAGCCAGATGAGTAAAGTTTACAGCATCTAAAATGCTTACTGAAAATTATTTTCCACTGTCAATTGCTTCCAACATCTTCATTAGCATAATTTTTCTGTAATGGCTTTTATAAGGAATGAATTACCCCTTGATCCATGGGTTGCAGATTGAGCTGGTATTAGGCTGCGTAAAAATCAATTTAATTTGGTTAAAGGGAACTTCAGGATGCGCTGAGCAATTATCACCTAAAAGCAAAATTCTACTATTCTTTTTGTAACTCTGCATCCCATTAAAGTAGCTCCTCTGTAAACAAATTAGATGTCATCCACGATTTACTGTTCCATCTGTATTTTACTAGTAGTATCCTGTTTTTAAAACATCTAGGATTGGCGGATTTTGCATAATAAGTAGTTTTCTCTTTTCCGTTCCAGTCATGTTTTCAGCAAATAAAACAATAATTCTCGTTTTAGACATCTTCTCATCTGCACCACAGCTTTCTCCGTTGAATTTCAATGTTTTATCTGGTGTCAGTTTTTTTTTCAATTTTACTACCCATTTCAGAAGCTTTTCCTTGGAGAATTGGGCCACTTAAGGGAACATTATCTTCTCTTTTTTGAGTAAACTAGTGTAGAAGTCCCTTACCCAACTCCTCATTAGGTGATTTTTTCATTCTTTTGCAATTAGCAATACAGTGATAAAATATTTTCTATTTTCTTCCAAGTTACGGACACGGTAGATTTAGGCAAACTCGTTTCACGACAAATGCCACTCTGTGACTTATTTTTTGAATAATATTGTCTTTTAGTGTTAAAGCTTTACGTTTTTATTTTTCCATTGAGAACGACCAATATGAGACAATAAACTAAACTCATACGATTCACTCTGTTCACAGTAGAATCTCCAACCCTACTGACGATAAATTTCATATACTCCACATCGTAAGTTAAAATCGGGGAATTACTAGTTGAACCCCAGAAAAATTTAGTATAAACAGAAACTTTGAAATTCAATTCACTTTATCCGGAAATACATTAGAAGCGGGTTCATTATAACCGGATAAAAAATGTACTGGTCTTATAGGAAAAAATTAGGGTACCTATGTGACGTTCACTATAGCCGGTAGTTCACTAAAAGAGAGTTTATTATATACGGACTCCACTGTATTTACTTAAATTTATATGCATCCTAAGTAGTATTGTTAATGTAGCAAGTTTTACTTACGAAATTGGAAATCGTGGGGATGCAATTTAAGCAAACCTGATTTGCTGCAATAAACGAAGAGGAACAAAGGACATATCAAAACTAGGTAAAGTATTCTTTTATTGAAAGGATTCCCGTGATAGTTATTTGTGTCTTTAAAATACTTATTCTACAAGAAACCGACATGTAGTTATCGATCGTGTACCATGATGCGGTACGAGATTTTATTTCGGCAAAAAAAAGAATCATCAGCTCTGTTTATAACATGTATAATAAAACTAAAAAGTTGGTATTAATTGTATTTCTTCGTTCAGATAAAGACACCATGTTGTGCTAGATATTGCAGTCAATAGCACGTGGTGAATATATATATATATATATATATATATATATATATATATATATATATATATATATACATTTCAAGAACCTCCTCCTAACTCGCTTAAAAAAGTTTGAATTTATTTTTACAATAATTGTACTACTATAATCGCCGACATTCAAATCGAAAATAAGATAGCATTTAATTTCAAATGCCTTCAAATGCGAAGTTAAATACGAGGGATGTTTCCAAAGTTCTGGGAATTGTACTCTAATTAAATTACGCAGAACTGACATAGGCAATGCTATTGGTGATAGATAAGTCTTGACATATTTATGCAGCTGTCTAGTGCAATATCGGTCAGTTTGATTTAGGTGTTCGACCGATATAGATGCATTTTCGCGACACGCATTTTCGTAGCACTGTTTGTGTAACCGTGCAAGACGCGGCTAAACCTAGAAGAGCAATATTTTTTTTGTGGAAAGAGGGTTTGAAAACTTAAAAAAAAATTGCTAAACGTCTGCAAGGAGTGTTTGGCGAGTCTGCAGACTCTAAAGGTACTGTATATCGGTGGATCGATCGTCTTAAAAGTGGTAGAACATCATTAGAAGATTATTCACGCAGTTGTTACCCGAGTGCGTCGGTACATGAAAGAAACAGTACTGCCGTGGAGAACTTACTGAAAGAGGACAAACGAATGACCATATCTCAAATTAGTGTACGCCTAGGAATAGGTACAGAACAAGTTCATCAGATCTTACATGATTGTTTGGGCATAAGCAACGTTTCAGCTCTCTGAGTGCCAAGGCTGTTTGGACCGGAACAGAAACTCAATAGGTCTGACACTTGTCGTCAAATACAAGAGCTGTTACCCGTTACGGTTATGAATTTTGGAAACGGATAATAACCACTGACGAAACGTAGATTCCTTATTTCAATCCCGAGACCAAAAGTCAATCCAAAGAATGGCGTAAACCCGAAGAAGGGCCTCCACTTAAGTAGCGTGCATTTCTATCTGTTGGAAAGGTAATGCTTACTGTATTCTGGGATTGCGAAGGAATTATTTTTATGGATTATCTGGCGAAAGGTACCTACTACAATTAACGCAGAATATTATTCGAACTTATTATTGGGGTGTTCGTTTTGAGGTAAAACGTGCCATAAATAGGTGGATTGAGGAGACGCCGAAAAAGGTCTTTGAAGACGGCTTAAAAATGAATTTATCGTTGGGATAAATGTATTCAATTAAATGGCAAATATATTGAAAAACTACATTGTAATAATGATGAAAATTGACCAAATAAAAAAATTATAGCTAAATTCCCAGAACTTTGAAAACATCCCTCATATATTTGTATACATATTTTTTTTCTAAATATTTTTGTTTATTTGCGACTTTCCTTTTATTTTATAATTATTCTTTATCCTTCTCCCAAACTCCAGTCTCATGACCCCACCCATAGATGAGCCAGGACACTACCCAGACGGCCATATTATCTTTAGTATATTATAGTCATACAATTTGTTTATAAATTTGTTTTGACTTCTATTTTTTTATACATATAATACAAATACCGAATCAAAATTCAAGTTGCAGACCTTATCACCGATTCATCCTCAGACTTTTAATGATGGTCTTGCCTAGTATAAGCGACAATGTGAAAAGTCACTTACTACTAGATGACATCTGATAGTGTTTGTTTTCACCTGATTTCGTCACATTAAAATTTGCGATGGGTTAGAGCCCTTGAAGTAGATGCAGAGAACCAAGGATTACTTGAAAAATTCGTAAAAAATCACACCTATCCCGGAACGTGTGAATGCATTTCGCTCTTATTGGAGCTTGTTAACAAACTGTATCCTGGAGACAGACATGCCTTCCACTTCTATACTTCCACTAATATATTGAATTTACTGCAAATGAGAACTAATGAGTATTAAATCTCACATTACATGTAAATGTCGCCTAATGTGTTGCGTTAATTTCTACAATTCGACAAACTAAGTTTGTACCAGTATGCAGAATGCTAGAGGTCGCAACGCTACCTTCCTGGTTGTTAGGATAATTAAAAATTCGTTAAAAGTCACATCTATCCCGGAACGTGCGGATGTATTTTGCTGTTATTGGAGCTTGTCACCACACGTATCCTGGAGACAGACATGACTTCCACTTTCAAACTTCGCGTGAATATATTTCATAAATTTTTCATTATCAACTACTTAAACACCTATTAAATTAATTTTATGTAGCTTTATAAGACATGAAACATAAAACGGACGTATTTAAATTCGAAAATGAGGATAACTAAAATTTAAAAGTAATATAATTAGGTTTACTAACAATATAAAGCAAAAACAATTATGTTAATACAATGCGATTTCCTGTGGTAATTAAACGCTGTAATAAAAATACCTTGACTGGATTACATTCTACAAAAGCCCGCCGCTTGACAATTCTATGAGTAATAATACATAGAGCGTTTTTCATGTGGATTACTACTTGACCCGACTTTGACATCGTCGTTGATTGTTCTTCACGTGATAGAGGGTTCTTATGTCTCTTGCGGCCCTATGTATATCCTCAGTCATAGTTTAAAACGTCCCTATTTAGCACAAAGCTAACATTCGATTTAATGTTAGCTTTATTCTATTGTAGATTTAAGTACAATAGAATAAAGAAAAGCTACCGTTAATTGAAAATGAATACTCCAATGGGATTAGCATTTAATTGAGAATACTTGAATGAATAAATTTTTGATATACCTCAGTAGGATTAAAAATGTATTACATATTGGAGGGAATACTTGAGAAATTGTATCTTTCAGTAATATTGCCTCTGATATTATAAAAATAGATTGACGTTTAACAAAACTAAATAAATACCATAAATAGTACAAAACTTCACCAAAAATGTCTGCTACTAGGAACAAAATATTTAAGTTATTTTCGATTGTAGTTTTTAATATCACAAGCATTTAGAATACAAAATAAAAAGTTTAAATATTTTTTCATTTACCATGAAATAATTAATAATATTTGTTCCAATACCTCTACAAATATATGGAAAACCTTAACATTAATCTCAGAATTTTAAATTATATTAAGAACAGTGAATTAAGAAATAAGATTCTTCGAGCTAGAGTCGGCTCTGAACACAATTAAAATTTTGGTTCGAAGTCATATAACAAACTGAATGCGAGAAAACAGTCAAGAATAGTTAAACAACATGCCAGAAAAGTGCTAAGCAACTACTGCTCCTGAGCAGAGACCAGCTCCGAATTATAGTAGGTTTCATGACTGACTTCGTATCAGTAAAGGAACACTTATAAAGCCTTGTACACTCTGCAGCCGCAACGTGCAGTGCAACGTGTAAAGCAACAAATAATGCAACGTGTGTGGATATGTGTTGCATGTTGCAGATATTGCGCGCATCTGATCAGTCGGTTGTCGGTTTTTCGTGCGAACACAAAGGAATTTTCGGGTGTAGTTTGGACGAGCATATGAATAATTGATGAGAGAATTTGTTTAAATTTGTCTAGATATACGTTATTAAAAATGTCAATATCACCAGAAAACTTATTATCAGAATCATGGGGTGAAGAAAAATCCCTATTGCTCATTCAATTATATAAGCAGAAGGAACTTTTATGGAATCCCACAAATATAAATTATAAAAAAGAAACCTAAAAGCAGATGCGAGGAATGATATCGGCCAACGCATGGGTACGACAAGAGAGATTTGTAAAAATTAAATGATTAGTCACTTATCATCTTTTAGGCGCAAAAGAGCCAAAATTCATGTATTAACATATAAGCTCCGCGCTCTAAGGCTAGATGATGATAATAATAAATTATAACTAAAGCTAGAAACGCGTTGAAACTAGGTTGCGCGTTCTCAGTGTTGCGCTGTGTACTTCAAGCCGTCCACGTTGCGTTACGTGTTGCATTGCAGGTTGCGTTGCATGTTGCGGCTTCAGTATGTACAAGGCTAAAGATTTAACTGTGTGATGGGGACCTTAGGTGCAGGCTTTGCAGTAAGGCACCATTAACAAAGAATCATGTACTGTGTGACTGTAAGATACTGGACCATAGGATATATCTATTGCTTAACCAACAGAAAGTAGATTCAGAGTTATACAGAACACACTATGTTAGAGACTTGAACTATCTCGTGTAGGATACTAGGATATTTACCTATGGTAGGTTGAACACAATAAGCATTTAGGCTGTAATGTTAGAAATGGAGACTCGGTCAGATGCACCTAGAATTTGAGAAAAAAAGGAATGGTGAAATGTAGATCTTATATTTGAAAGAAATCTTTTTTTTAATATCACCCTTGGCTGAGTTTTAATAATTTCTTTTGTGAATTGAAAATTAATATTAATTTAATTTATATTAGAGATTTGAGTTAGGTTTAACAGACTTATTAACATAATTTGAAAGGATTGAATACAGATTTAAAAACGCTTCTGTTATTCATTTAAAGTTGAGGTAGAACGAATCATTGCAATCTATCTTTTTTCGATATTTATTCAAATAAATTTCTTTGCTAGAATAATTATAGACCTCAACGACAAAAATTAATTTAAGTAAATTATTCGTATAAAATATATAGGTCGAAAGAAAGCAAATAGACTAAATAAAAATAAGCGTTGAATAAATTTTAAAATAAAAATGGAACCTGACATATTAGACCGGTAATTTTACAATTTATTTTAGTTTACACGTGAAAAAAGTTGCAGTAATAGAAAAATAAATATAATAGGTCATGACTTTATTTTCGCAATTCTCTTTTTTTAATTAGGGAAAAGCGGGAATTTGAAAACTTATTTCAAGATCTTCTTTAAAAGGATTTAGTAACGAGTAATAGGAAAAGTGATGCTTTAAAAAATGCTCTAACCTCATCAAACGTTATCTTCCTTTGCACGTTTAAAACATGAAAACAGTCAGTTTGAAATGTATTGTATTATTTATATATAATTTTTCTAAAATCTTTGTTTTCGCAGAGTTTCATTTGAATTTATGAGTCTGGTAGATATATGTACTAGTCGAATAAAGTAATGGGACTTATTGTTTGGATATAAACAACACAAATTGCAGATCTGTAGCAAGCTAAGCTGACAATGGATATGCCTCTTGGCCAGATAAAAGCTAGGACGTACGACACGATTTGCTACAGGTTTGTAATTTGTGTTGCCTATGAGTAACAAGATGTCTAATTTCTTCAGGCGGTTACTGTATATATTAAATGAATGGTTTATTTGTTATCAATTAGATTATATGATATGTTGGAGTAAATAAATAAAGTATACCAACAAAATTGTTGCTGTGTTCACTATGCTTCCCAATTACAATTTATAGAACGATTTTACAATGTCAATTTGTATTTCCAATTCTAATTACTGTTCTGTAGATGATTGTAATTATTTACTATTCATATATATGTTACATCGTTATACGTATTTACAATATCATTGAATATAACCTAATTCTAATTCACATTTATTCTTTGTGTCATTACAGTATATTATTGTAGAAATATAGTCAATATACTTAATTAATTTTAATTACTAATAGTTATTTAGATCAACCTTTTTTATATATTCTTATATGTTCTATTTTTATTTGTTAATTTACTTTTATTCATATATCAATATAATTAACATGTAATTAATAGTAGATTAAAAAGTGCTGATTGCATATTATAGTCTGCCATTGGCTTTGATGAAACTCGTTTTAATTCTTGCGTAAGGAAGGCATTAATGCTAATTAATTAATGCAAACATGACCTAACAAGAATCTCTTGTAGTAACCACCTCTTTGAAAAATTTGCATCAATTTTACATATCTCAAAATAGGACCCCATTAGTATCCTTCCTATACTATAATTTATTTTTCCATTAATTAGCGTTGTGTTAACTATTTTCATTTCACTTTGAGTTGTATTTAAAAACATTATCAAATAATGTTAATATTCATTTAATTCACTAGAGGAGTATTATTAAATATATTGTAATTTATTTTGTATACTAGCTAATCCACTTATTTAGTTTAGGAGAATTTAACCATTAAAGGACAATGTGTGATTGCGTTTATTGATTTAAGTAATATTTTCGATTGTATCGAAACACATCGAATGCTAATAAATATATTAAATTATTGCGATATAAGAGGAATTACTCTCAAAATTTGCAAAGATATGTCTCTGATAGATTCTATTACACTTTTGAAAAGGGCGTAAGAAGAAGGCGTAAGAAAAGACAGAGAAGAATGAAAAGAATATTTTTATACATATTTCTATGTATCTTTCCAAAGCAAGGTAAATTAAAACATGAATGAAACGTATTTGAAACGGGCTGCAATTTAAATGCATCTTGTATGCATTAAATTCTACAATCCGGCAAATCAGTTTGCCCTAGATTGTAGACACAACAAGCCGCGACGTCGAATTTAATGCAACAAATTATAGCGACAATCGCATGAAAATGAGATTTAATAATTATTAATTCTCACACACATGAAGTTCATTCTAGTTCGTATATATACACGTAGTATAGAAGCCAAAGTCATATCGGTCTCCGGATAATGTGCACTGATGATCTGTAAAAACAGTGAAATATCGATATTTGCACATTCCGAGAGGATATGTCTTTCACAAATTTTTCATTTGTACTGATAACTTGTACAGTTGACGTTGCGGCTTATTGTGTCTACAATCTAGGGCAAAAGTGATATGCTGGATTGTAGAATTTAATGCAACAAATTATAGCGACAATCGCATGTAAAATGAGATTTAATAACACAGGCCTGCGTTTTTTAACTTTCTAAAAATTGTTTTAAATTTGATAGCTGATTCTTATGTGTTTTTGGGCGCTGAATCCAAATATGAACTCTATTTTTCTCCACCACGTAAGGATTTTTCACAAAAAGGCTTCAAATTATATTTTTTAAAAATTAAAAATAATTTTTAGTTACATTTTGAATTTATTTACAAAGGATATAAAAAACAAAATTACTTACAAATATCATTAAATCTAATGAAAAGAAACAGTAAAATTCTATTTATGTCTTTACAAGTCCTTATAATATCGTTTTCTTTGTTTTTCCATACTCCTTTTTGTGCTTTTTTCTTCTGTAATCTCGTAGTGGACCATCCCTTTTTAACATCCAACAATAATCAGCTATCATGCTTATATTCCATCTTCCTTGGTATCTTCTCTCCATCTCTTTTAGATCTTGGTGGAACCTTTACCCCAGCTCCTCACTTACAGCACCAAGATTTTCAGGGAAGTAGTCGAGATGCGAATCTAGAAAATGCACCTTCAAACTCATGTTACAGCCTAAGGTTTTAAATTTTTCTAACATATTTTGCACAATATTTTTATAATCTTCATGTTCTTTGTTGCCAAGAAAATTTGTAACCACATTTTTGAAGGCTATCCATGCTTGTTTTTCTGCTTCCTCCATTTTAGATTCAAAATTTTCATCTATCATAAGCTTTCTTATATCCGGCCCAACAAAAACACCCTCCTTTATCTTTGCTTCTGACAAGCGAGGAAACTGTCTGCAAAGATACTTGAAGCACTCTCCATCTTTTTTTAATGTCTTCACAAATTGTTTCATTAACCCTAGTTTTATATGTAATGGAGGAAGCAAAACTTTGCTCGGGTCTACTAAACTTTTTCTTTCAATGTTTTTCATTCCAGGTTATAAGGTTTGTCTTGGTGGCCACATCTTTTTACAATAGTGCTGCTTTCTATCACGACTATACCACTCACACAATAAACAAGGATATTTAATATAACCGCTTTGTTGTTCAAGTAACAAACAAAGAACTTTCAAATCACCACAAATTGTCCAGCCTTGATCCTTGTAACGAATTTTAATTAAAAGTATCTCAAGATTTTCATAACACTCTTTTAAATGAACTGAATGTCCCACTGGTACAGAAACATATTTACTTCCATTGTGTAGAAGAACGGCCTTAAGGCTCCTTTTTGAAGAGTCAATAAAGAGTCTCCATTCAGAAACATTATATTCTACGTGGAATTGTTCCATGAGCCCGGGTACATCATTACAGAAAACTAGTGCATCTTCTTCGAAATAATATCGAGCAAACTCTTTTTCTCTGTTTCTAAACCAGTAAAATGTTGTGCTAGGTGCTAACAAATTTTTTTGTTTCAACCTTGAGCCTAAAAGCTCAGCTGAGTCTTTAGGAAGGTTTAAGTCCCTCACCAAATCATTTCATTCAGATTGGTCAAACAGTTTTGGCTCATCACTTCCAGTATCATAGTAATCACTTCCCTCATCCAGTTCACTTGCGCATGTACGTGAAACCATTTCATCATCAGATACATCATCTAATGTATCTGGTAGTGAAGGAACAGGTACTTCTGGTCCATGAGGTATAGGACGTGTTGCGGATCGAAGGTTTGGGTAAACGATGTCCTTTTTGTTTTTTTAAATTGAATCCGTGTACTACACACGAACAAAAATAACAATCATCGCTATGGATTGATCGGTTCTCTCCAAACCATAGGCACTCCAAAGCGAAAAGACTGTTTTTTTCTTTGTGACCACTGGCGAAGCTCTTCAACACACACTGAACAAACCTTATGAGGAGCCCAAGGTTTGTCTTGGTCTCCTAATTTCACACCAAAATATGCAAAATATACTTTTTTTACAAAATCTGTAATGTTTCTTTGTTGTTTTTTTACTGTAAGCTTTCCACAAATATAGCAGAAGGAGTTGGGTACATTGACACGGGTACATTGACACAGCCTCTTGATGCCATTGGAATTTAATTTTAAGAAATTCGTAAAATAAAAATTAAATTAACTCCACAACTAATCACAAATGTCAACTAATTACACATATTCACACCACAGTTGTAAAGAAGATATTGAATGAACTAACTGTTTTGTCTAGAATAGCAATATGTTTGTAGTGGAGGTGGGGAGGTAGACATACAGTAACAGGAAGATGATGAGATTGATGAGTCATGTCTTGCGACATGCTCAATTATTTCTATTTGTAACTTCTTTATCATAAATCTAGTGTATGTTTATTCAGAATATCAACTTCTTGCATCATCATAAGTAAAAAAATTATAATAGTTTATTTAAACAACGGTTTAACAAAATTGTCCTTTACAAAAAGACTAATACATGCAGATAGGTCAAAAAAACCCCAGATTGTAAAAAAACCTTACGTGATGGAATTTTTTAAATAATTTTCCCATTTTCAGCACCAAAAAATCTATTGAAATCACTGTATAAAATCCAGACAATTTTACCATCGCAGGCCTGTGTAATTATTAATTCTCATACACATGAAGTTCATATGTATATATATACGAGTATATATAATATTTTCGTGACCTTGGTATGATATGGTAAATTCAATCAGTCGGCGATTAAAGGTCTGGTTTACTTCAAAGTATATATATTTAAAACAACCCTACATGTTTCGGCAATGATGCCTTTATCAAGGATATAAAATATAAATGACAGAATACAAATGTCAAATAATTGAGTTGCTATGGTTTAAATTATTCAATGATACATTCCAATTGAATAATAATAAATTATGCCTTAGTATTCCAAAAACAGATAGCAAAGTGTGAACATATGTGTTGTTCGCTGCTAGCAGCTTGGGTCTCTTTCTGGGTATGAACTTGTGTGTTGGTTGCTGCTGGCAGCTTGCGTCTCTCTTTGGGTGTGTGGTTTTGTGTTTGTCTGAGAGCGTAAGTGTAGGGTTTTGTATGTTGGCGCGGTCGTGCCTGTGTTTAGTGACCGGTCGCCGACTGATTGAATTTACCATATATATATATATATATATATATATATATATATATATATATATATATATATATAGATAATTATTTCGTGACCTTTGTATGTTGTGATAGATTCAATTAGTTGGCGATTTAAGGTCTGGTTTTACTTAAAAATGTATATATTTAAAAAATCTGCTTACTCATTCTTAACCGACAAACGAAAATTTATTGAGGCTTCCGAGAGAAAATATAATTTTAATTAAACTTCATACAATGAATAATTACCGATTTTACATGTGTCAGTAAATCGGTAATTATTCATTGTATGAAGTTTTTACATTACATGCTAGGCCTAGTTACAAAGAACACGAAAGCAAATCCATATTCAAAGAGTCAAATATTATATTTACGACTTACATTTTAATATAATTGAAGCCCGATTTATAGAGTCCAACCACACAGCAATATGTTTCACTAGCCGAACTGACGAAACCTATTGAAACGGAAACACGTGTCTTTGGCTGAAGTAAACGTTGGAAAATATTTATGTACTTACTATGGCGTGCGCATCTACTAGCTGTTCCATTTAAAAAAACGATTTTTCTTTAGTTAAAGATTACTTAAATAATGAAAAAATTTCGAACAACTGTAAGTAATTTATTAAATGTTTAGACATTACTCATAATTTTATACCTTTCGCTGTCTCCAGTAAAAGTATGACGTGCTTCAGTTCAAATACGCCTTAGATATGTGGTTTTAAAAAGTGCATTGAAAAAACAAAAAATTTCACAAAAACCAAAATAATTCAAAAACGGTGAATTTTTTACAAAGGAAACCTTAATTTAAAGTGCACTTTACAGGGAATCTAAACAAGCAATAAAATATATAACATTCCATTTGAAATATCAAAGTTGGCTATGATTTCCGGTATAACCGAAAGTGGTCCATGAATGTAAATATTTTATTTTAATACACCAAGTATCAAAATTACGTGCCACAAATTTTCAAAAATATCCTAAGGCATTAACATAGAAAACTTCTAACGAATGAGCTGAATGAAAAACCCTGCATACCTGCTCCTTTGTATTAATTTCGTTCGAGAATGACATATTTTTAATTAGAAACAGCAAGTAACGTTGTCTGTTATAATTAGGGATCGGCAGTCGAGTGTACATGACGTCAGTGCCAGGGACGGTGCGAGGTCATCATGAATCCCGATTTAACATTTTTCACACGCGAATCAAAATACCCATAGAGAAGCAAGTACCTACCAAGAGGAGTAAATATATATACTCCAGAAGGAATATTGCAGGGTTTATAAAACATGATCACATATCCTGACTGTTCACCGTTTATATATATGTATATTGAAACGAGACGAAGATGAGCTGAATAATAATAATAAGATAATATTAAGTAGATAAATAGTACTTTAGCTGTAAGATGTGTTGGGCGCCTTATATAAAATAAACAGGTAAAGTTAGATTATCAGCTAATCGTACGTAGTATCTCTGATTACGGCTAGAGGTCCGAAGTGCATGACTAAGATACTAAATAAATTTGATTCTTACTCAGGATCATCGTCGCTGGGTTTATACTCCTATAAAACTCACGGAAAATTAATTAATAGTATCAACAAGTTAATTCTAGCTACGCATTGATAAATAAAAGAACTTCTTTAGAATAATGTGTATAAAATATTTATTAAAGTCAAGGTATCTGTATACAATAAATAAGTAACTTGACTAACGGCGAAACAAGGAATTAGAATAATATGCACGTGAAAAATTATGGTTATGTAACTAGCGAACTGATATAGTAAAGTTTGTTTTAATATAAATAAATAAACACAGTGATGGTAAGTACTACAAATTCTTAATAAATATTGTTCTTTTCACAAATTTTAGCCAAATAGTAATATATTTAAAAGTAAAATCAAGAGGTTAGTGAATTTGATTGGTTGAGAAATAATTATTAGATAGAAATAATTAGACTTTTACAAACAGAATTGAATTAAATTAACCTGTGTCTTGCAGGGAGCGTGAAGGTATTGAGAAAGGTTTCAGCTATTCAGGATGTTCAGTTGTACGGGATCAAGAGAGGTATTCTTGGGTTATACGGTGCAATTATGTAGAAGCTTGTTCTTGTACATAAAAATCAGAAAAACTGTTTCAAATGTTGCGCCAGTATTAATTACGCCTTTTCTATATAATTTTATTCTTCTAACACTAGTATTTTAGTATTTAATTAATTTAAAAAACGGGGTATCACTTTTTAGGCAACTTGTGTGTAAAAATTCTGCACCCACGCTAACTATCAATTATTTCTTTTTCAAAGCCTTATTAGAATTTAAAAATTTACTTGATTTGTACTTTTACAATAATTTATAATAATTAAAATGTAGATAAAATGTTAATTTGGACAGAAAGACAAAATTAAAATATTAATTAACAAATAGATATGCCTGGGCTCTTTAATGTTAGGTTATGTACAATTTCAAATACAAAAATAACCTGTTCGCGGGTTTTTCTTATAATTTGAAAAGTGGTCGTGTTCAGCTAGTATCGATATAAAATTCAAATGTAAATAAATTAACAATCTTTTTTAATTTCGCGTAATAATTGAATGATGAAAATAAAAAATAAAAATATGAAAAGTAAATTTTGAAATAAATATAAATTAATCTGAAATATACAAAGTTATCGTAATATTAATTTATTAACATTTCGACACTAATTTTGCAAGTTATGTCCGCCAAATGTAGCTATACCATTGAGTGTAATTCTTGTATTAATTCTCACTTTTTCATTTACAGATAGCTGGAATAACTGAGCTATTTGTATCATAACAATACATATATATATATATATATATATATATATATATATATATATATATATATATATATATATATATATATAAATATAATATTTTCGTGACCTTGGTATGATAAGGTAAACCCGACAAGTCGACGATTAAAGGTCTGGTTCACCACTTCAAAGTATATATATTTAAAACAACCCTACATGTTTCGGCAATGATGCCTTTGTCAAGGGAATAAAAAATATAAATGACAGAATATAAATGTCAAATATAAGTCA
This sequence comes from Melolontha melolontha, assembly GCA_935421215.2. Lineage (NCBI taxonomy): Eukaryota > Metazoa > Arthropoda > Insecta > Coleoptera > Scarabaeidae > Melolontha > Melolontha melolontha. The sequence continues at coordinate 66,798,208 of OW285240.1, forward strand.
TGCCTTAGTATTCCAAATATATATATATATATATATATATATATATATATATATATATATATATATATAGTGCAAATGATAGTTTATAGTTAATTGTTATATATTGTTATATATAATTGTTATATGCTCAAGCGTTGATAATTGTCTGTCACTATAAATCCATTTATACATTGAAAACGATCGTTCAACATCTACCGATGAAATAAGAGCATATTTGAAGTACATAAAGTTTTTTAATGATGGCACATTTATCCCGGGCTCGAAAAGATCTACTTCTTTACCATCAACCAATCGTACACTACGAAATTCTGAATTGTTATTTAGACTGCTTCAAATTTTCTTTCTACATTATCAGCAGTAGCTCCTGGTAATTTGGAAAGGAATTGACGAAGATCATATTAGTTATAGAAAATTGTGGATTGGTCGGAGTATTGTCTAGATAGCGGATGGTTACAGGTATATATAATAATGTCTATAAATATAGGCTAAATCTACCTGAATAGTTGGGTCCACAAATACTTGTTGAGAGTGTAAAACAGAAACAGCATCATTAGGATCCAGTGGCTGTATTATACTTTTAACGCCATCAAAATGCATATGACAATAGGATGATGCTTCTATCCATCTGCCCCAGCACATTATAACATGTTTTGGTGGCAGTGGTACATGTGGTAGTTTTTCACTAAATAAATTCTTGCATGCAGGTGCCTTCGGAGAAGTCTTCTTGACAGAAGATATCAATTTATCTGCATTCGGATAGTACTTACTGACTTCCTCTAATACTCGATGAAGAGCATGTGCGAAACATGTAATATGCGTACGTTTGTTGTACAAACCGACCAGGTGCCTTGATGCAGCTCCATTTGTTACAAATTATAACACTTTTTCTTTATTTATATCGTGCTTTTCATCCCATATGCTACGAATTCATTTAAGTCCCCTCCTGTAGTGTACCCCTGACTGTACATCCCTAGTTATAATAAAGTTGTAAAACACAAAGTAATAGCTTTTCGCTCGTGTCAATATGATCACGAAGCTACGCATTTCACAATCAATTTTCTATATTTTACATTTACAGAAAAAATAAATTAAAAACGAAAAATAAAAGTTGTGTTCTTATTTTATATTAAATCATTTTAAGATGTATACATAATTAATTAATAAAAATTTACGGTTACTCTATAAATTATAGGGAATATAAAACAAATTATTGCAAATTACCATAAAAAATATTATCAGAATAATGTAAATTTGACGTTGTTAGATTTTCATATCGAGTAACAGCGATAATAATCAGCGCCCGTTACCTTCAAGGCTATTCCCTCAAATCACCCTCGGAATCTATCTCGCCCATGGCCTACACTGATCGAAAATTCAAATGAACCCTTCGGCCCCCCAGGTCGACGCTGTCCAGAACATACACCAACAGCATAGTGCAGGAGATGGCGTGCATTTCCTACATCTATACTTGGGCCTTTTATAAGTCACCCCAGTTTGATTCTCTCCCGAACGACCTTAGTTGTATCCCCCACGCCACAAGTTTGGCATACAAATGACTTCAGATATCGTAAATATAATTACGCAGATTACGTGCATGAATAATCGTTTAAGCCTTATCTGAAAAAATAAATCACTTTTCAGTCGTTTCATGGAACTTAATCGTGTATAAAAGACGTTATTAGGCGGATATTAATATTGAATTCATTTAGGAAACTTCGATCAGTTTTATTCACATCGTTGAAACCGTGAAAGTGTATGAATAAACATATTCCAACTAAATAAATAGAAACAAAAAAATTGAAAAATACTCTAAAAAAATAAGTATTTTTTTAGAGTATAGACTTATTTTTACCGTATGTTGAAGATGATATAGGTATGCAATTATATATACAAAGTTATCAGAAAGTAAGGAATATACGAGTATAGCAACTTACGAGTATTACAGAAGTTGAACAAATTAAGCCATCAATAAAAATCAATAGAAACTGTATTTCTTGAATAATAGAATGTCTTATGTACAACACCGTTTATATTTTCCTTTGATAGCATTATAAGAAATTTGAAAAATGCTGGAATAATCAATACCAAGTCAGTCCATATTGTAGCATACGCTGAATAATTGGGAATCGTCTCAAGAGGTAAACGAGATTTGTAAGGAGTGATCAAAATAATAAATGAGAATGCTAGAGAAAGAGATTTCGAGATGCACGAATATGAGTTTTAAAATATTGCAATATAATAATTATATTTTAAACTGCGTCCATATTTTACAACTGTAAAATTGTATAATCTCTTAACATTTGCAGGTATCGTTCACAGTAACAGTTACAGTTGCGACCTCGTCATTCTTTATTACTTTTCAAAACGCACCAAGTAGTGAGCTTCCTGAATGATTGCCTGTGAATTTTCTGTTGTCCATATCCAACAGTTATGAGTAGAGACTGGACGCCTCAGGCCGAAATTACGATGGACCATGTAAATAGTATATAACATCGCTAAATACAACACGCAGTTATTGAATACCACTATTCATTCGGTTAACCGCACATCTGTTTTTTGTCATTGAATTGTGCGGAGTTTTTTTAATTTATTTTATTTATTAGTTTATATTACGTGAGACAAATAAAGTACGGTGAATTAGTTTCTTTTTTTCATTATTTTAACTATTAATTACATACTTAATACTTACTTAATTACATAAACTTATTACAAAGTCTTTAAAATATCGTTAAAATATTCCAAGAAGTCGCATATAAAATGTTACTTGGCAACGCAACATATACACAGAAATTAGACCCGTTGGAATTTTAACGAAGAACTCTGTGAAACTTTAATGGCGGGAAATATTCCATTAAATAAGCTTAACAATCCCACCTTCAAAACATTTCTCCAAAAGCATACTAATCGAAATGTTGCTGATGAATCCACCTTACGCAAATATTATGTTCCTATGTGCTACATAAAAGCAGTAGGACGCATTAGAAGCTATCTTTCAAATTAGTACCTATGGATAAGTGCCGACGAAACTGCCGATATAATAGGACGCTGTGTGGTAAATGTTGTAGCTGGTGTACTACATCCAACTATTCCATACAACGCATATATAATAGGAACAATTGTCTTGAACATATATATTTAAAACAATCCTACATATTTCGGCAAATGATGTGCCTTTTCTAAAGGAATATAAAATATAAATGACAGTATATTAATATACTGTTATTTATAGTTTATATTCCTTGAAAAAGTTAGAAGTTATAACTTCTAACTTCATTCACCTAGTTCAAGTAGGTAGTATATATAAAATATATGCAAAATATGTGCTGCCGGGCTTTGAAAGGCTGTGTGACAAGATTTTAATAAATCGAGGTTTCTTTTGTTTTCGTAGCTTTTATTGCATTTGGTTATAAAAATAATATAATAAATAGTAATAAACACAGCTTCTAATCTAGTAATATATTATCAGAATGTGTTTTTCTGGATTTTAGTTAAATTTACACCTTGTTTTAGAATATTGTGAATGAACACTTTACAATTGACTACTTACAACATGGAAATTCAATGAAACTAAAACTTCAACACTAATAAAAGGCCTTTGTTGTTTATAATAATAGTTCTTAACGACAGTAATAAAATTTTCTAAGAATAGGGGCTTTACTTCAGCTCCAAAATGTCCATTTTCGATCAATTATGGAAGTTATTCGTAGAGTTGCACACTTTGTCTCGAATGCATGTATTGTAAGGACGAATATTACGATTCGTTTTAAGTTTAAATTGAATTCACAACCAAATACAAATACATGCGTATTATTATTTATGATCCATAAATACAAACGGCTATTATGATTTTGTATAATATCAATATCCAGTGCATACTAAAATATCACTCTATTAATTTATGAGATCCGGCAATCATTTCAGAGAATATTTAGATAAATAGTTAAATGTGGGGATGCACTACATACGGTCCTGCCGTACCGCAAACATCCTCAGCTCTACTAATAACATATATAATACAAAAGTATTTTTAATAATATATAATATCATTAAAAATGGGGTGTGAAGAACACAATACAAGTTCATATGTATTTTTGAATGTATCTTCTCCAAAGACGTAGATACGTATTTCACATTTCTACATGATTATCAATACGCCCCTGTTGGAGAAGAGACACATTCAACAAACATAACTACCTTGCTATCTCGCAGATATTATTAAGACAGAGCGTGAAGGAATATTCAACGCTGTCTATATAATAATCGCAGAACTTGACCAACGTCTAAGAGTTAATAAGGTAACATTATTGACTTTCTTTAATGTTTTAGGAAGTTTTGCGAAAAAAAGTACTGATGCTGGTGTGAGAAGAACAGTACGTACGGTGCAATTGGAGGAAAATATTTTGGATACTGTAGGTGATACTCCTTCAATAAGCACTCGAAGATTAGCCGTGCAGCTTAATACGTCAAAAACGACAATTCATGAAGTACTTAAAGAACAGTTGTTTTACCCTTATCATCTGCAAAAAGTGCATCTACTACTTCCTGAAGATTTTCCTCGTAGAATTCAGTTCGCAAACTGGCTGTTAGATCAGCAACGAACAAACCCAAACTTCATTAGCACTATTCTTTTTTTTTTCAGAATAATTGAAACATACATGAGTAGGTAAACCCCACCAGTTTTGTATAATACAAAGGTATTTTTAATAATATAAAATATTATTAAAAATCTGGTGTGAAGAACACAAATGCAAGTTCACTATTAATATTTTCTGTGAACGTGTCCGAATATATCCTATCCCCAGAGACGTAGATACGTATTTCGCTTTTCTACAAGCTCATCGGTACGCCCCTGCTGGAGAAAGGATATTTCCAGACACATTCACAGAAAAGAACCACCTCGCCCTATCACCGTAATTATCCAGACCGAGCGCAGAAGTAAATTCGGCGCTACCTGTTGTCAGACAGCCGAAGTACCTCGCATACCGTCCACATAATTAATGTGAAGTAACTACGCCCTTCCAAAGAGGTTAGCACAGCCAACTCTCTAGAAAACTGCATTTTGTTTGTGCCTTCACTCATACTACGGCTTAACCGCATGTGTAATGTATCAGAATAATTGAAACATACATGAGTAGGTAAACCCCACCAGTTTTGTATAATACAAAGGTAGTAAGGTAGTAAGCCGTAGTATGAGTGAAGGCACAAACAAAATGCAGTTTTCTAGAGAGTTGGCTGTGCTAACCTCTTTAGAAGGGCGTCGTTACTTCACATTAATTATGTGGACGGTATGCGAGGTACTTCGGCTGTCTGACAACAGGTAGCGCCGAATTTACTTCTGCGCTTGGTCTGGATAATTACGGTGATAGGGCGAGGTGGTTCTTTTCTGTGAATGTGTCTGGAAATATCCTTTCTCCAGCAGGGGCGTACCGATGAGCTTGTAGAAAAGCGAAATACGTATCTACGTCTCTGGGGATAGGATATATTCGGACACGTTCACAGAAAATATTAATAGTGAACTTGCATTTGTGTTCTTCACACCAGATTTTTAATAATATTTTATATTATTAAAAATACCTTTGTACTATTCTTTTTACCGATGAAGCAGGTTTTACCAAAAATGGTGTTGTAAATTTACATAACTGCATGTATGGGCTGATGAAAACCCTCATGCCACTGTCGTTTATCATTATCAACATCAGTTCCAATCAATTAATGTTTGGGCAGGAACAATTGGCGCAATTTTTTGATTGGACCATGCGTATTGCCGCCATGATTGAACGGTGAACTTTATTTACAGTTCCTTCAGAACGCTTTTCTGGATTCAATAGAGCATTTGCCACTTGCAACCCGTCAAAGCATGTATTTTAGGCATGATGGGGCCCCACCTCATTTTAGCGTTGCTGTACGCGACCACATGAATAACGTCTATCCAAACCGTTGGATAGGCAGAGGAGGTCCCACTGCCTGGCCTCCACGGTCTCCCGACCTAACGCCAATGGATTTTCACCTGTGGGGTCATCTCAAAACCTTGGTGTATTCCTCTCCGGTTGATACTAGGGAGGAACTTTTACAGAGAATCACATTTCATTGTGATGTGATAAGAAACGTTGCTGGGTTGTTGTGGCGAGTACAGCAGTCCTCTATTCGTCGTGCCCGCGAGTGTATCAGAGTTCACGGAGCCCATGTTGAACCCACTTATGAAGTTTTTAATTGATTATTTCTAATTAGCGTATTTAGGTTCAATAGTTGCAAGCTTTAGTGAGTACATTTCTAAACATAATTTTTGTTAGGGTGCCTTTCTGGGACAAAACTACATTTCTAAGAATCTTTGTAATTTTGTCGTATTAAATAACCTAAACTAAAACTTTTTTGTTCCTGGAATGACTTTTGTATCACACTTTGTTGTAGACAAAAAAAAATAAGAAACATGGTTCTTTTTAATAGAAATAAAACATTAATACTTTTATTTTTTTTCTTCGAAAACGGTTCATTTTATCGACAATGAACAAGAGTACCTTTTCTTTAGCTTAATGTTCAAGGTATCCAAATTTGTTTTTTTTTAAACTCCTTATCATACAGGGTGTTAAAAATGTAAGCATTAAAATGTACAACCTAGTCCGCCCCTGGTAAACTAAACAAGCTAATTTAAATTTAAGGGCAGTATTTTAAGAGGTCCTTACTACTGTTTATCATTTTAAATTTTCATTAAATTATAATAAGTAGTTTAAAAGTTATTCAAGAAAAATTGATTTCCAGTGGCGTCCTATAGGAGGCCGTATCTCCGTAGGGAGGGCCGCTAGGAAAAAAATTATGGGGACTTGTCATATTATTTTTTAATGTTCTATTTGAATCCGAGAGATTTCCCACATTTTCCAGGACACATTTTATGTATATATATATATATATATATATATATATATATATATATATATATATATAATTATTGTTCCGCACGCTTCGAATTTCAATATGTTCGTAGTCTATTGTTAATATGAAAAAAATAAACTTTGGACGATAATAAAATACTATTTTTTGCATGTAAAGACAATAAAAAACCGAAGAAAAATTATAAAATTATTACAAGGATTCTGTCCCTTCGTATGCAATAGTTCAAAACTAATTCGCTGTATTTCAGTGGAGTTTAATGAGCACGGATAACGCCAAGCTACTAGGTCCTTCATTTACAGTTGGACTACTAAGAAAGTGATTGACAAAGTTCGTGACATGATGAAAGATTGTAGATTTAATGTGCGGGAAATACGGCCAGTAATAATGGTGAATATCTTTATTGAACGTATATTTAATATCTTGTACGAATATTTGGATATGAAAAAGTCGTCAACAAGATGGTTGCTGCGTTTACTGTTGGATGTCCAGAAACAAAATCGCAAGACAATATCAATGCAATATTTGAACATCTACTAATCGAAATAATGAATTTTCTTTGGCGATCAAGCTCTAAAGACGACAAAAGTGGTTCCATCTGCCGGATAGGTTATGGCTATTGTGTTTTGGGAGTCCCTCAGCATTATTTATATCGATTATTTGGAAAAGGTAGAAAAATCAGAGGAGCGTGTTACGCTAATATATTACACTATTTTAATTCCGAATTAAAGAAAATAAGAAAAAATGAGCATATTTGGCGAACGAGTTAGTATTATTTTATCGAAAGCCTATACAAGGTCGAAAATGCACTAAATAATATTAAAAATATTATGTTTGAAGGTAAATACAAAAATAATAAACATAAATGAGTGATATTAATATACAAGCTTTTTACTTTAGAATAAAAAGAAGTGTCACTTCTAAACTCGCGCATATTCAGGTCAGTGAACAGTTAATTTTGAATCGGTGTAGTGCGGTTGTAATTTTTCGTTCACATCACAGGGAATAGTCTACCTAGATTTTATTCAACAAATACTGGTTTCCTTCACCTTTAAATATCTAGCAGATAAGGGTATCTTCTAGATAACTAGAAGAAAAACACCTGAATGGATTTGTTCACTTCCACGTTCACAAAGTGATTCTTTGCAGTTCGTATTGCTCAAGTGTATAGTCGTTTGTGAAAGAGAATTGAATTCGATCTATTAATGTTCAAATTTATTGTTTCTATCAGCCAATTAGACATTCACAAAATGTGAAAAACGAAATTGATTTTAAGTAAGTAGTCGTCTATATACATTTAAATATATATTTGAGGCATTAGCATTGAGTGTATTCGCTAATATTTTTATTCATCAACTCATCATAATATGAAAAACAACAAAAGAACATGTTTTTCTTTACGTTTATTGTATAGTTTCGAGATTATGGTTTAAGATGTGTATACCTAAAACTTTAAATTTGTTCACTTACTTTGTAGAGTTGTGTATACAAATTTATGTCAACCTGCTAGATTTTAAGAATATATATACACAGTGCAATTGAGAGTTAAAATCTAGCAAAGCCGCCACTAAACATGTTAAAATTAATCAATATTAAAACATTAAATTAATACGATGTTGGTTTATCGTCAACCTTTTAAAAACCAGTGGTTTTTAAAAGGCGTTTTATATATTAAATATCTTTGATAAAGGTATCATATGCCGAAACACATAAGATTGTTTTAAATATATACATATTGAAGTAAAATCAGACCTTAAATCGCCAACTAATTGAATCTACCATAACATACTAATATATATATACCGATAGGTCCAACTCGCAACGGGCCATAGGCAACAATATACGTATGGAACGTAATGCGATGTGGCAACGTGTGTACGATGCCTATATTGAGTGACTTTCTTAAAATTTAAATTTATTTTGCAGAATTATTGATTTTTTTACTTTTATCTTTTAGAAAACTTTATTGTTTTTTTATTACTTAAAATTACTTTATATGAAAAATAGTATACCATAAAAGTGTAAACAAAGACAGTATACATTGAAACGAATATTCATTCAATTGTATTGTCATGAAATTGAATTTGTCAATCGTTGTTAAATTTGTTAAAATGAATAGATATTTATATTTATCGGAAAATACTAATACTTAAAGCAAACAAATAAGGTGTAGTGTTTTGTTATATTGATTATGCAGCTGATGCTTTCGTAATATGCTCATATTTGTATTATTTCAACTTATACTTCGGTCGATACATACCGACTTCCTTCAAACCAGGAGGAAGCTACAGTTGTAATTAAACTATACTTCCTTTTCTTTTTATTACCTACGGATATTCACAATTCCAAAATACGTTACAATGTTGCTTATTTTAGATTGTAATTAGCTGAATGCTGTCGCAAAACTGATCTCTGCATTTTTAAAAATGCCAGAATAAAATTAACCCGTGCCCTTATTATAATTTTACAAAGGAACAGACACGTACTTCAATTTCTACGAAAAACTAAGCCTACAGTTCATGTATAATACAGTGATAATGAAGACTGGAGCGTTTGTCGACCTACGAAGTTGTACTTTACTTGTTTATTGTTAATAAAAGGCTGATGGAAACATTACGTGAGATTTTGGTATCTGTATTATAATAACATCACGATAATAGTAGAAATATAAATATGAGCATATTACGAAAGCATCAGCTGCATAATCAATATAACAAAACACTACACCTTATTTGTTTGCTTTCGGTGTACCTTGTTTCGTTTTACATTCTGTTATGTTAAATATTGCCGTGTATACTGCACTTTGAGATTTGTTTCTCGCTTTGGACTATTGTTATTAAGGACTGAAATGGCGCGTCTTTCAATGTTTGAAAATAATCATATTGCTGATATGCATTATTATTATTATGGCATGCACCATGGAGTGGCTCGAGTTGCTTGTCGAACGTACATAGCAGCCTTCCCGAATAGGCAGCCAGTTCCAACATACCGGACATTTATTACAATTCACCGATTGTTCAGCGAGAACGGACTAGGAAGGAGAGATATGGGAGGACAAGGCAGAGCTGCAGCACTGCAGCTAAGGAATACAGAAGAAGATATCTTGGACGAGGTTTTCCGCAATCCATCCATTAGCCTCAGACGGTTAGCGCTTATGTTTAATGTATCGAAATCTACAGTGAGTGTGATTTTAAAAGCGAATGGACTTAGGCTATATCATTATCGAAGAGTACAGAATATTAATGAAGGAGACTATGTACAGCGTTGTATTTTTTCAACATAGATTTTGAGACAGACGAGAAGAAATCCAGAATTTTTCAACAAAATTCTTTGGACGGACGAAGCAAAATTTACACGAAATGGAATAACAAATTTTCGAAATTTACACGTATGGTCCGATGAAAACCCACACTTAGCAAGGCCTGCCTCATTCCAGGAACAGTTTTCTGTCAATGTCTGGGCCGCATTGATAGGAAATTTATTAATTGGACCTATTTTTCTTCCTCGAATTTTAAATGGTGAAAGATTTTTGGAATTATTGCAAAATGAACTAGCAGAGTTGCTGGATGACGTGCCATTGAATATTCGTCTAAACATGTGGCTGCAGTTGGACGGCGCTCCGGCACATTTCGCTAGGGTAGTAAGATTATTTCTAAATGAAAATGATCACCGATGGGTCGGACGAGGTGGCACAGTTGCGTGGCCGCCAAGGTCGCCAGACATGACTTCCCTGGATTATTTTTTGTGGGGCACAATGAAGCAAGAGGTGTACAGTAGCCCGGTGAACACACTAGAAGAATTAGAAAATAGGATAAAGAATTGTGCAGAGCGATTAAAACAAAACCCTGATATGATTCAACGTGCTACGAGACAAATAACGTTCAGGGCTATTGCGTGTCTCGAATGTAAAGTAGGCCATTTTGAAAACATAATTAATTAATATAGTATTGATTAAAAACTATTTTTGGTTGTTTTATTCATAATCTTAATTAATCATAATCTTATATAGTAAGTTATACTACATTTTTACCATACCTAATTATACGTAAATTACAATAAAAAATAAACATTATTGACTAGCACATTTTGGGTTTTTTTCGATGAAATTGTTTTATCTACACGAGGTATAACTCTAATTTAACAATTTTGGACACATTGTATATATATATATATATATATATATATATATATATGCCACGAGCAGGTTCTCATGGTTCGCTGTAATTTTACGGTGTCTTGGTTAAAGTGATAATTCATTTGTTTGGATGAAAATAAAAATGCCGTGAATTCGATAAATCTTAGCTTACGTCTTAATATTTCATTGTTTCATAGCCATTGTAAATTATAAAGTAATTTTCGTGATATTAATGATGAGAACATACGCCGATGTAAATTATTAAGCATTTAAGACGATAAATGTTAAACTAAAATTGCATAAATAAATTTAAAAAAATAACATACCCAAAGAAATAATATAAGAAATCGTCTTGAGTTAGTTATGTGGATCCTATGACAGAAAAGTGTTAATTTCTTTGTAAATGTATATTTTAATGTATGTACTTGCTTGAATCTGCTTTATTCCTAGAGTATACGAGGATAGCTGTTTATGTATCCGGAACTGGCACCACCAGTATTGCTAAGCACCATGTGGCATGTGGCATATACGTCGTAAAGATTTACATTCTTACTGGTATACGCGCTCAGAGCTTCATGTCGACTTCGACTTTTAGCGATGAAGGATCATATAAAACCACTGTATATGACTGATTTAGTGAATTCAACCGTGGGCGTCGTTCGCTTACAGACGAATTTAAAGAAGAGCGTGCAAAATCGATTGTTGTGCCAGAAAACGTCGTTGCTGTGCGCTAACAGATAATGCAACATCGGCATATGAAATACAGTGAGATTGAGGTACGTTTGGGCATTAGTACGACAAGCATGCATGGGATATTGCATGAACAATTAATCATGAAAAAGGTTTGTTCACATAATTTAACAATCGCTTTAACACGCCCGTGTTGATTCGTGCATGGGGCGTCAAGAGCTGTGTATAACATTTACACAGGTGACTAATCTTGGATCTATGTCTATAAACCTGAATGTAAATAGCAGTCAACGACCGTAGGTCTTCCAAAATTAGCAAAATCCAACAATAATCGCGTTTAGGAAACATGGATATGTATTTACAACGTCATTGGAGAATCGTAGAGCGATAAATTCTGAATGGTCCACAACTACTTGTTTACCAAGACTCTTTGGAGAAATAATAAAAAACAACCAGCGACAGACAATCATTCTTCACCATGACAACAGGAGCTCTCACATATCGGCACAAACAACTCTATAAGTGTTACCTGCCAAAACATCGAATTAATAGATTTGTTGCGGTTGACTATTTAGAATATTTTATAACGTACATTTTATTTAAGTGTCCGAAGATCAATGCCTTTGTATTGTACATCGTTGCACAGGTGTTTGAATGATACAATCGTGCAATAAAACTTCGTATATCGATGCGCCTCTCATCTGACCATTCAGGCGGGGCCGCGTCTGTTTTCGCTTCACTTAAGTATAGTATCTCGACCTCTACGCACGTGCTTGGGTAGCGTCACCTGTATTTATTGTAAGTTTTGTGAGTTTTGAGGAAAATCACACCGATTCGGTGGATAATATCGCGACACTTTTAATTAATTAATTCCAAGATAAACTTGGATTATTGCACATCATCTGGGTCGTGAGCTATTATACCCTTGAACATCTGAGGTAAGAGAAGCGTAGCCATTTCTCACGCGATATTCCAATCCATTGTTTCCGTATTCCGTTTTGGCAAATATACAATATCGTAGGGTTCCTGTTGCCGGCTTCTAATTGATGATTACCGTTACAAGCAATCTTTAGTCGCTGATAGTAGTTGAAGTTGGCGAATTGGGTAGCGAGATGCCGAAGTAAGAGAGAGACAGGCAGAGGCGCCATCAGCGCCGAGATATCATCGATAAACTCGCCAAAAGCTAAGTTTCTGTTTATAATCATACCGTTTGAAGTAGCCAGATCTAACATTTTTATTTAGTTTACGTTTAGTAGCATAGTACAAATTTTAAGCAGTTTTTACCTTTAATATCTGTTAAATTCATTTGAAACATTTAATCATAAGTATTCTTTAATATACCATTTTATTTTGGAAATATATTTAGCGCCCTATTTGTTTTGAAAATTAAGTCATATTGTGCCTAAGTTTATAATACTCTTGTAAACGTTCTTGAGAACTCGGTATACTCGGTATTATTTTCTTGTTCTGATATTATACTGTATGTTAATATACAAGCACGATCAAAAGTTTTTGAACTGTACATTAGTTAGAACATTTTAAGTTTAACTTAATATTTGTGCATTTGTTTATAGTAGTCATAAATTTATATAAAACTTATCTGCGCGGAATGTGCATATATCGATATTTCACTGTTTTTTACAGATCATCAGTGCACCTTACCGAAGACAGACATGATATTCACTTCTATACTACGTGTATATATACGAACTGTAATGAACTTCATGTGTATGAGAATTAATAATTATTAAATCTCATTTTACATGCGATTGCCGCTATAATTTGTTGCATTTAATTCTACAATTCGGCAAATCACTTTTGCCCTAGATTGTAGACGCAACAAGCCGCGACATCAACTGTACAAGTTGTCAGTACAAATGAAAAATTTTGTGAAAAACTTATCTGCGCGGAATGTGCATATATCGATATTTCATTGTTTTTTACAGATCATCAGTGCACCTTACCGAAGACAGACATGATATTCACTTCTATACTACGTGTATATATACGAACTGTAATGAACTTCATGTGTATGAGAATTAATAATTATTAAATCTCATTTTACATGCGATTGTCGCTATAATTTGTTGCATTTAATTCTACAATTCGGAAAATCACTTTTGCTCTAGATTGTAGACGCAACAAGCCGCGACATCAACTGTACAAGTTGTCAGTACAAATGAAAAATTTTGTGAAAAACTTATCTGCGCGGAATGTGCATATATCGATATTTCACTGTTTTTTACAGATCATCAGTGCACCTTACCGAAGACAGACATGATATTCACTTCTATACTACGTGTATATATACGAACTGTAATGAACTTCATGTGTATGAGAATTAATAATTATTAAATCTCATTTTACATGCGATTGTCGCTATAATTTGTTGCATTTAATTCTACAATTCGGCAAATCACTTTTGCCCTAGATTGTAGACGCAACAAGCCGCGACATCAACTGTACAAGTTGTCAGTGCAAATGAAAAATTTTGTGAAAAACTTATCTGCGCGGAATGTGCATATATCGATATTTCACTGTTTTTTACAGATCATCAGTGCACCTTACCGAAGACAGACATGATATTCACTTCTATACTACGTGTATATATACGAACTGTAATGAACTTCATGTGTATGAGAATTAATAATTATTAAATCTCATTTTACATGCGATTGTCGCTATAATTTGTTGCATTTAATTCTACAATTCGGCAAATCACTTTTGCCCTAGATTGTAGACGCAACAAGCCGCGACATCAACTGTACAAGTTGTCAGTACAAATGAAAAATTTTGTGAAAAACTTATCTGCGCGGAATGTGCATATATCGATATTTCACAGTTTTTTACAGATCATCAGTGCACCTTACCGAAGACAGACATGATACTCACTTCTATACATGAAGTTCATTACAGTTCGTATATATACACGTAGTATAGAAGTGAATATCATGTCTGTCTTCGGTAAGGTGCACTGATGATCTGTAAAAAACAGTGAAATATCGATATATGCACATTCCGCGCAGATAAGTTTTTCACAAAATTTTTCATTTGTACTGACAACTTGTACAGTTGATGTCGCGGCTTGTTGCGTCTACAATCTAGGGCAAAAGTGATTTGCCGAATTATAGAATTAAATGCAACAAATTATAGCGACAATCGCTTGTAAAATGAGATTTAATAATTATTAATTCTCATACACATGAAGTTCATTACAGTTCGTATATATACACGTAGTATAGAAGTGAATATCATGTCTGTCTTCGGTAAGGTGCACTGATGATCTGTAAAAAACAGTGAAATATCGATATATGCACATTCCGCGCAGATAAGTTTTTCACAAAATTTTTCATTTGTACTGACAACTTGTACAGTTGATGTCGCGGCTTGTTGCGTCTACAATCTAGGGCAAAAGTGATTTGCCGAATTGTAGAATTAAATGCAACAAATTATAGCGACAATCGCATGTAAAATGAGATTTAATAATTATTAATTCTCATACACATGAAGTTCATTACAGTTCGTATATATACACGTAGTATAGAAGTGAATATCATGTCTGTCTTCGGTAAGGTGCACTGATGATCTGTAAAAAACAGTGAAATATCGATATATGCACATTCCGCGCAGATAAGTTTTTCACAAAATTTTTCATTTGTACTGACAACTTGTACAGTTGATGTCGCGGCTTGTTGCGTCTACAATCTAGGGCAAAAGTGATTTGCCGAATTGTAGAATTAAATGCAACAAATTATAGCGACAATCGCATGTAAAATGAGATTTAATAATTATTAATTCTCATACACATGAAGTTCATTACAGTTCGTATATATACACGTAGTATAGAAGTGAATATCATGTCTGTCTTCGGTAAGGTGCACTGATGATCTGTAAAAAACAGTGAAATATCGATATATGCACATTCCGCGCAGATAAGTTTTTCACAAAATTTTTCATTTGTACTGACAACTTGTACAGTTGATGTCGCGGCTTGTTGCGTCTACAATCTAGGGCAAAAGTGATTTGCCGAATTGTAGAATTAAATGCAACAAATTATAGCGACAATCGCATGTAAAATGAGATTTAATAATTATTAATTATCATACACATGAAGTTCATATATATATATATATATATATATATATATATATATATATATATATATAGGGTTTCATTCTTTATTATATTTTGACACATAATACATTTTTGACTAAAAACGTAGGCTTTCTGTTGTAGGAGGCCGAAGATTGACGAGTTTTCTGTACAACATACAGGGCTCGAGGCTACAGCCATCATCAGTTATGGTAAATCTTCTTGTTACTTTTTGTTTGTTTGTCGCAATGTTACGATAACGTATTTGTCCATATCTTCTATATCATTCATAGTTGGACAAAGAATTTCATCACATCGACAACAACCAGAAACCTCGAATAATGTTATAATTTTCGCAAGCAACCAATAATCATCAGGAGCTTCCGAAAAAAGAAGCGTTCAACCTCAGTTTTAGTTTAAAGTTTCCCCTTTTCTGAAGTAATTATTACCTTTTTAAATCTGCAAATGCCAAATATACGTCATATTTTTCCATCTAATTTTCAATAAAAAACAAACCTTCGAACTTGAACATTTTCCTTGATTTCTAAACATTTTTTTAGTATAGACCATTTTACCCACAATGTATTAGGATTGAATCGAATTGACAGTTGGTTCATATAAACCAACAGAACATCATATGTTACCACAATCACTCCTTCTTTACTCGGTTTTTAAAGTCGCTATATTCACGTTCGTAATTTGAAGATGAGTTTTCTAGCAATAAAGTAGAAAATATACTTGTGGCTTCGTTAATAATTGCCTCGAGTACATTAATTTTCACGAAAGTAAATAAACAGTGAAATTAGCAGTATACGTAATCGCAGTAATGCTTCCAAAGCTTACGACAAATTATTGAGGATTTTATTGTAATCGAAATTTGAATATGTATCTAATATCTTTTCATTTATTTACAAATGAAAAACAAATAAAATATATAACAGTACACGCAAGGTAACGGGTTTCACTGCTCCAGAAGGTGACAGGTTCGTCTAACGGCGCACCAGTCATATTTTTCTGTCCGCCAGTAAAAACCCTTTCACCATGCTAGTAATGTTATATCCAAAAAGTCTGTATATTTGAAGGAAGTGTCCTGAAAACTTTGCATGGCGATTTAAGTATAAAGAAGGTCGCTACCATGGATCCCCCAATTACTTGCAACTTACATTTGAACAAGAACTGTTTACTAATAAAATTTTCAATAAAATTTGGCCACTTTTACTTGAATTATCACCAGGGATGAAACTTGAATACGTCATTAGAAACTTTTCAGTAAACAGGGATCCATGCAGTTAGTCAATAAAAACTCTTCACCATAAAGAAAACAAAATATAATTTTCTGGAAAAAACTGAAGGCAACAATTTTCTGGGATGGTAATGGAAGATTATTAAAAAAATAATTCAATTTTGTAAGTTTGGATGCAATTTTGGATTAAATAGATAACTTTAAATAACTAATTCCGGCAAAAGAGAAATTTTTTTATAAAATTCGTGATTTTTGGCACCCTAAAGTTATCCGAAAAATTGAACCCACAAGAGCAGTTTAGAGATTCTTTTGGAATCCACATTAGTATATTCGCTTTTTTTAGGAATATTTCTACGTTCGATAAATGTTGATGAGAAAGTACGTTTCGCAAAAGCAACATTTTACTTGAACGGATAAATAAGTGGAATATTCAAGATCTAAGTACGTGAAGAATTAGTCACTCACGTTAAAGCTGTTTCATTTAATAGTTTGTCTGCGTTTGATGTTATAAGACTTTATTTACAGGAAGAGGACGGATTACTACTGCTATTAGCATTTTTACTTTATCACTTGAAAATTATTAAACTTTTAAAATGGAAATTACAGACATTGATTAAGAGAACACTTCATTAGAATTAGTCTTTGACGAGCCTCAGTAGCGCAGTAGGCAGCGCGTAAGTCTCATAATCTTAAGGTGGTGAGTTCGATCCTCACCTGGGGCAACGGTTTTGCTTACGAACTGAAGAAAAAGAAAAAATATGCCTTATGGGATTCAGTGAATCTAATGAGACTAAATTGTAGCAAAATAATAGTAATATTAATTGTCTTTTTTAAAATTTCATCATTAAGAAATATAATAAGGTACAGAGTTAAAAAATAAATTACAATCAATGTGAAGAAAAAATATGTTAAAATAAAAGGTAACAATTCAAACTCAATATAATCAATACGTGCAAACGTGGGTAATTAAGGTTCATGAATAGTTAATTGTAGAAAAGTCGAAAGGATCAGGAAAAGTTGTTTTGTTAGTATATCTAACCGAGAGTAATACCAGGAAATATCAGAAAATTACGAGACTCAAAATCGAAATATTTATTTAGAAAACTTCCCTCAAAGGTGGAAGCCTCTCCATTCTATGCAATATACTTATCCCATCGTTTTGTCTACTTGTCATAAACATCTGAGAAGCCACTTTTGGAGATTCTATTTAGTATACCCAGCTCTAAATTCGGCCCAAATTTTCGACTTCTCAATTCTTTTTTGACTTCTGGAAACAAATGGAGGTCACGTGGAACAAGGCTGGGTGAGTAGGGGGGTGAGCCATAACTTCCACCAACAATTCTTCAAGAATTCGTTACAAATCCCCGATCTGTGGGCCGGAGCATTGTCGTGATGCAGGATCCAAGGGATGTCTTAATAAAGAGGTGTTTTTTTCTTTAATTTTGGCTTTAGAGTTCCTTGAAGTATATTAGAATAGTACTCTCCAGATACTGTATGTTTTCTAGGTACAATGTGACAATAAATTACGCCCCATTTATCAAAAAAATTAAGCGCATCACTTTAGCGGCGCCTTTTACAGTTTTCGCCTTCTACGGCCTTGAACTGCCTTTGTGGTTCCATTCCATACCTTCGTAGGTGTTTGCTCTAGCTTTCGGTTCGGCAGAAGATTCATTTGATTTTCCCTATTTTGTAAATTTAGAGAGTTAAAGCTATTCCTAGCTTTCTTAATCACAAGGCAATATGAGAGTGAGGTAAAGCCTAAATTGTTTGATTGTTGTTTTTCTGTTTGATCAAACAGAGATCACCTTCTTTTCAACAAGTTTACACATAATGTAGTCTCAGTTACTTGGTTAGTTAATTCTCTCCGTATGCTAAAGATTCTTTCGGTTACTTGATTAGTTTAAAGTTGTCTGCGTATTCGAAAGGTTCTTAATTAAGTATGTCGCTAAAAAGAAAACATTTAAAGTTCGAGAAAGTTGGCCGAAAGATACTGGATTTGAAAAACACAAATTAACGATATTAGGAAAAATAAAGCTAAATTAAAAAATATGGTTGAGGAAGGTGTTAACAATGGAGAAAAAATGAAAATTAGCAGTGGCTCAAGTCGTATACAATTGATTTTCAAAGCCAGAAATAAATCAATTCCAATATCTGGGCCGCTACTTAATCAAAAAGCACTGGAGACAGCAAGCAGTTTAAAGATGGAAAATTTCGCAGCATAAAATGAATAGTTGGAAAATTTCTAGATTCAAGATGTCTAGTATGCTGATGAAACAGGTCTTTACTACCGCGCCATGCGAAATAAGACATTGGATGAAAAAATTAGAATCGTGCAGGGAACAAGGCAGCAAAACAACGTTTAACTATTTTAGTGGTGCAAATATGAAAAGTGAGGAAAAAGATCTAGTAATAACTGGAAAAAGTAAAAATCCCCTCCGTTTTAAGGGTAAACATATTGACAAATTACCCTTGGAACCCATTTCAATGTTAGAAACCCATTTCTAACAATGATGACAACAGAAATTATGACAAGATGGCTGCATAAGCTTGACAATAAAATGAAAAAACGAAAAAGAAAAGTGCTTCTTTTCTTGGATAATGCCACGTCACATTCTAAAGTTTCATTAGAAAATGCTAAAACTAGTCTTCCTGCCGCCAAACATCACTTCGAATTGTCAGCTCTTAGACCAAAGAATAATTCAGAATTTCAAATTGATTTACCGAAATTTTTTCGTTAAAAGGCTAGAAGATGTTGAAAAAGTGGATGACAATGCTAAATCTGCAGATAGTAAATATAGTACTTACAGTGTAGTTTTCAAAGAAAAATAATATATTTATTTTAGGTACAGATAAATTGACAGAAAATGAAGTGTTTATATTAATAAATGTTTATTCTGAACATCAAGCTAATTTTACATCACCCCTATATAGTAATAAGCAAGTTTGGGCAAAGATTAGTAACAAATTAAAAGAAAATATGGTATATAAAAGACACCACAGAAGTGTGATGAAAAGTAGAGGAATTTGAAAAAGTCATATGAAAAAGTTGTGAAACATAATGCAACAACTGGAGCAAATAAACAGCGCTGGGTATTTTTTGATGTAATAAGAATTTTGATAAAATTATCGCAACATAATAATAACTTATACATTCATTTTTGTTGGCATTATATGATATCTTACATAAGAATCCAAGTATAAATCCTCCTGCTATCTTATCGATCTCAGGTTTGGAAAAAATACGTGAAGATTTATCCCCAGCACCAAGTAGCTCTTGTTCATCTGTTGTTAGTGATGGTGTGGTAATGTATGCATATTATATTAATAAGACGTTCAAAATATTTTTAGAGGTGATGGACAACTTAAAACGAAAAGAAAAAAAGAAGCAGCTAAAGAAAGAAGACACCAATAGAAACTGGAGCAGAAAGAAAAGATGTTCAAATGGTTTCAAGATTATCTTCAGAAGCAAGATAAAATAGAGAAAAATAGAGAAAATTTTCAATTGTGTAGTGCTATAATATTATATAATCAGTTTATATTTACCTTTTGTATATCCCGAGGTTTAATAAACAAATAATAAATTTAGAATTATTCTATTTTTAACCTTCTTATTAACAAAAATATACATATTAATCTTATTCTGAACCCTCTTCTGTTGGCCAAATCTATGTTCATCCTGTACGGCATCTATTATGTTTTCATCATCTCGAACATTGTGCATAGCATTGTCCAGTTCTAACACGTCTTTCCCTAGAATGCATAAATTGTGCAGTATGCAACATGTTATGATATATCTTGGTATCCATCTAACCTAATCAAATCCTTAAATTTCAATATTCTAAATCGTCCATTAAGGAGAGCAAATGCTCTTTCAATTATTGCTCTTGCGTAAGAGTGTAGATAATTATAATTTGCCCATAATCTTTGTAAGGAGGCATTGAAGTGGTCATACAAAGGATATACTTTATCGCCTATTAGATTGCTATTATGAGGAAATTTTTCTGGCACTTGCATTAAATATGTCCATACTTCACTGGTCCTCAAAATGGCAGCATCATTTTCGGAGCCTACTTCCCCAGCATAACAATCGGTGAAAACCATTTGATTATAGCAAATATCCTATAGTAAGAAAAGAAATATGTTATGGGAATGATTTAACAGATTTATAAGTTATATTTCCTGTAATATGATAGCTGCAAGGTTTTTTCTGCATATATATGTCAAGCCATGATCCATTAGTGATGGTATTTGTATATATGAACCATCAATGTAACCAATAGTTCCAGGAAAACCCATTCTCTGAAATCCATTGATCACGTCTTCATTATACTCTACTTCTGGGCATTTTATATATCTAGGAGCTAATTTCAAAATAGCTTTGCAAACACGCCTTACTGTTCACAACCCTGTAGCCCTTCCTATTCCAAAACGACTGCATATTGATCTATAAACATAATACATATTAACCACAATATTCTTTCCTACAACTTTATGCATAAATGTCTACCTGTAGGAATCAGGTGTTACAAAATACCATATAGTAATTAATGCTTAATTTGCATTAATTGATTGTCCTTCTTGATCAATGACGCAAGTAGATATGTCATTTTCTATTAATTTTAACATTTCATTTACTGTATTTCTTTTCATTCGATTATGTTTTTTAAATTTTCCATTTATTCTATGATTTTTAAGAAATCTAATTTAGACCTCTCGGCTAAGAAAAATTACTCATTTACAAATATGCGTATACTTAATACAGTATCTCTTCATCGCTACTACTGCTGCTGCTAGACATTATACTTTCTGTTAATAAACACCAATTCTGTATTTTTTTGGGCATTATTTGCCATTCTTATGCATAAATATTAAATCCTACGTGTAGACAAAGAAACTAAAGAATATAAACAAACAGAAAACCGAGTTGTTCCGGAGAATTTCAATCTCTGTAACCATCAATTAACCGTAATCTAACCATAGATTACCAATTGTTGAATCGCGAAACACACTCTTAGTATGTATTGCTCTCAGGATTCGTTTTTCGTGTTCTTAATAACTAAGCCTAGCACCCAGTGTAAAAGGTAAAGAAATATGACGCGAATATATCAAATTAAATACATTTATTGTGCATACTACAACATACACTTATGAATCATGAACTCAGTAAACATTATTAATCATTTATTAATTGCAATGGAATCACAAATATATAAATTTTTGAGTATATGTATATATATATATATATATATATAATAACTTCGTGACCTTGGTATGATATGGTAAACCTAATCAGTAGGCGATTAAAGGTCTGTATATTACTTCAAAATATATGTATTTAAAAAACTCTACATGTTTCGGCCGTATACGCCTTTATCAAGAGAATACAAAATATGAATGACTTGACATTTATATCCTGTCATTCATATTTTGTATTCTCTTGATAAAGGCGTATACGGCCGAAACATGTAGAGTTTTTTAAATACATATATTTTGAAGTAATATACAGACCTTTAATCGCCTACTGATTAGGTTTACTATATATATATATATATATATACTCATCATACCGGGGCATATGATGCCTTTTTAAAAGAATTTTGAAAAAGGCATGAAATTCCGAAACATGTAAGATTGTTTTAAATATATACATTTTGAAGTAAAACCACACCTTAAATCACCAACTAATTGAATGTACCATATATATATATATATATATATATATATATATATATATATATATATGTAAAGATAATTATTTCTTGGCCTTAGTATGTTATGGTCAATTAGTTGGCGATTTAAGGTCTGGAGTAATGGATAAAATTATTTAAAGATATATTCAAGTTCAATAATAATAAATCATGCCTTGGAATTCTCTAAACAGTCAGACAACAAAAACTGGGGAATGACAAGTCATGAGTTATTATTATGTCTGCGCCCGTGGGGCGGCTTAAGATGTTAAGCTGTCGGCATTTGCCTTAAACGAGAAGGAAAACCACGAAAATCTACTCGAATAGCCAGTCAGGGAGCTAAACACGGAAATGCCAGCATGATAAGCAAATGTACAGATATTTAAATAACATATGATATATATTTATAAAACAGCAACATATATTATAGTGGTAAATTGCAGATCGTTACATAATTAGGTTATAATATGTACTGCTTAGATTTTTAATATCGCTTCTGTTTCTGTATTGATAATATGTATTCGAGTGATACATAACTTCAGAATGCAAATTAAAATTTTGACGTTTATTTCGTTTACATCATTTACAATGAATAATGGTATTAAATACCATATAAGCATTGTAATGTCTTTCCTATTATCGACCCTTTATTGATTATTTATTATACCTCTTTTAAATGGATATTAGATATAACGTTTGATATTTTGTAGACGTAAGTAAAACATGTCATCGAAATACATTTCATATTATTTTTACGTTCGTTACAAACTTCTATTATCTTTCA
This sequence comes from Melolontha melolontha, assembly GCA_935421215.2. NCBI lineage: Eukaryota > Metazoa > Arthropoda > Insecta > Coleoptera > Scarabaeidae > Melolontha > Melolontha melolontha. Next base: position 66,821,724 of record OW285240.1, read on the forward strand.
GGTTATTTTGGTATGTTGTATATTGGATTGTCGAAGTATAAGTTTGTTTGGCATTTTGTTTCAAATAAAAACTTACCATTTAAAATTAAACGTATTTCTAGGACACAAAATGAACAATGGATACCTTGATAAAGAAAATTTTCTAGCTATATATATTAATCATGGAATTATACTACCGTAAATGGTCTTTTATATCCTTTTTAAATTAATTCTGGTACGTAGGCATGTTTTTCCCTAAATTTTAGGTATTTATCAAACTAAATCGTAATGAAAACAATAACCAATCGATAATGAATATTGAACATAAAATCTGCAATGTAACACAGATGCATTTTAAACAAATCTGTTTAGTTACAGCGAATGCCTATCACAAAGGTATAATTAAAAATATCTTGGCATAAAAGCATTGAATTTATTCTATCGATAATTATAAGACACGGACTTTTAAAATACAACACTTATCAAATACGTTTTATTGCTATTACCTTTATTTCATTTGCTTTACTTTGGAAAGATACATAGTAATATATATTATACTATACTATGTACACATGTATCTATAATAGCTACCTAGTCTATGTTTTGTACGTATTACGTACATTAAAATAGTTTTAGTTTTTCGTATACATATGTGCATTTATATAATATTTACTTTAATTAATAAAATAATGAAAAAAAAACTTAAAAACCAATTATGTATTTTATTTGTAAGACGAAAATCTGACAATTACGGCTACCATTAGGTATATGACAATATTCTTCCTTTTTTTTTGATGACCATTGTTGACAGGTTTCACTGTATTTCAAAGAAAGTCTTCTCCCTTAAATCACCTTCCTATACACATAATTTTAGATTAATAGTGAATTACAGATTTAGCACTGTTATAACACCATATTAGTAAAAATTATTTAGATAAGGGATAGTCATGGCTAAGAGGACCACTGTCTTTGATAGGTTCAGTCTGTGGTTGGTTGAATGTCAGTTTCGATTTGAATTTTTATTCGACATGATAGTAGTTTTTTTAGCTAATATAACTAGTATAATTAAAACTACAAAGCTATTTTTAATAATATAAAATATTATTAAAAATCTGGTGTGAAGAACACAAATACAGGTTCACTATTAATATTTTTGTGAACGTGTCCGAACGCATCTCTCCCCAGAGACGTAGATACGTATTTCGCCTTTCTACAGGCTCATCGGTACGCCCCTGCTGGAGAAAGAATATTTCCAGACACATTCACAAAAAAGAACCACATCGCCACATCACAGAAATTATCCAGACCGGGCGTAGAAGTAAATTCAGCGCAGCCTGTTGTCAGACAGCCGAAGTACCTCGCCCCGTCCACATAACCAATATGAAGTAACAACGCCTTTCCAAAGGTGGCACAGTCATCCCTCTAGAAACTGCATTTTGTTTGTGTCTTCACTCATACTACGGACTAACCGCATGTGTAATGTATCAGAATAATTGAAACATACATGAGTAGGTTGGCCTGTAGAAAGGCGAAATACGTATCTACGTCTCTCGGGAGAGATATGTTCGGACACGTTCACAAAAATATTAATAGTGAACCTGTATTTGTGTTCTTCACACAAGATTTTTAATAATATTTTATATTATTAAAAATACCTTTGTATTATACAAAACTGGTGGGGTGTACCTACTCATGTATATTTCAATTATTTTAATTGGCAACACTAAGCTGAACCTACCAAAGACATTGATTCTCCCAACTATGGCCATCCCTTATCTAAATAATTTTTGCTCATATGGTATTTCTAAATGTATTATAAGAGGCCTCAGTAGCGCAGTAGGCAGCGCGTAAGTCTCATAATCTTAAGGTCGTGAGTTCGATCCTCACCTGGGGCATTTTTTGTACATTGTAATGCAAAATTTCCACTGGCCTAGATATTTTGTTATCACTATTTGTTCAAAGATTCATACATAGTAAACCTGAATAAAAACTAAAACCCATTTTTACTTTAAACATTATTTTAGGGCAAATATCGTTCCAAGATAACATAGTTTCATTAATTTAATGTATTAATGAAACAATACAACCACAGTAATATAGTAGCAGAATAGTCAAATATTAACAAAAAACGTATTAGTATATGTATACATGGATAGTACGCATTGATTAGTTTTGTGTACATACACGTGTTTCGAACTCTTCTTAGTATTCGTTAGAGCACGTGAAGAAGCATGCCAATGTCATGTGTATGAGTCGTTGAATTTTATTTCGTGGTCGAAGTTGCCTCCATTTCCACTCCATTGTTTCGTTTAGTTTCGTTTTTTGTGCGGTCCTGTGTTGTGTATGTGCAGTCTGTGTGTCAGTCGCGTTTTTGCGTTTAAGTCATATGTGTGGGTTTACTGGTCATCATCGCTTTTGTGCGTTTCTGTTGTGTGTGTATTTAATGTTTATTATTGTAAAGTGTGATTATTGTCTGTGTTTGTGTTACGAAGTACTGTATCTGTTCTTTTGTTGCGTTTGTCGAGTGTAGTGTTAATAGCATATTGCCTAAGGCAAGTGCTAATTCGTCAACTGTGTTAAGTGTAGTGTTTTTTTGTCTTTGAGTCCAGGGATTAGCTGTTGGGGGTGGTGCAGGTATGTATTTAGGTTTGGGTGTGGTTTTGTTTGTATGGTTGTTTGGATTGTTGGGACAGTTTATGAAAGTGGATAGGTGAGGGCCACCGCAGTTTGCACACTTTGGTGGGGTTGTCTTCGTCTTTGAACATAGATGTGTCGAGTGTTCGTCTCCGCATTTCATGCATTTGTAGTTGACGTTGCAGTTTCTTTGGTTATGTCCGAAAGTCTGGCATTTATGGCATTGTATAATGTCTGTCCGTTCGTTTAGTTGTTCGATTTTTATTGAGAGTCCGCAGCAGTCGTGTATGTTATATATAGATTTGTGCTGTCTCGTTAGTTCGATTAATACTAGTGGTGCCGGTATGCCGTGTTTGCCGTTCATCCTTTTAATTTTTAATGTCGGGTAGCCTTTGTCAGTCAAGTCGTCTGTAATGTCAGTTTCGGTGATAAAGGTAGGAATGCCACGCATAACTACCTTTAGTGTGTTTTCGCTTCTCAATTGAAAAGTGTAAAATTGAATTTGTTCATTGTCGAGTATGTGTTTAAGTTTTGGGTAGTCTTCGTCAGTTGTCGGTTCGATATGTATGCCTGGTTTCACGAGTTTGCTTTGTACGGTGTTAATGCTGTGTGTTTTGAGTATGTGTCGTATGTGTGACCATTTGTCTTTTTCGGTTATAATAATTGGTGCGATTTTGTGTTTTTCTTGTTTCAGTTTTTGTGTTTTGTGTAGTGTATGTATTATCACTTACCCTGGGAGTGCTGTTGTATGAAGTTGACGGTTGTGGAGTGAGTTCGGTTTCTTCTTCCATCTTTTCCTCGGCGTTAGTTTTTTCGAGTGCGCTGTGTGAGTTTTTTGTTTCAATTGGTGTATTTTCGTGCTCGGTTTTTTGTATTTTTGACGTTGTTTTCGGGATTGTAAAAACGTTTTGGAGTTGGACGGTAATAAAATCTTCCATGTTGATATTGGGCGGGTTTACCGGGCTTGCTTCTTCTTTGGGCGATACTAATAATTCTATTTTTACCGTCGGCTCGTCGGGATCTACGATGAAAATTTGCGGTTGTTTTTGTAGAAGGTTCTGAATGTCTTCTTCCTCCGTTGTTTGGTTTATAATGATTTCTGCGTCCTGTCGTTGTTGCGGAGTGCATCTTCTTTTGAAGCTGTGCTTCAGAGCTAGGTTGGTGATAGTTTTCGTTATATATCTTCCGGCCATTGCTTCCGGGTTCGTATGACGATGTATCGTCGTCGGTGTTCTCAACTACGATGCTGCTGTATCAGAGATCGTAGTGAGAGTGTCGCCAATGTCATACGTTGCCGCTAAGTATAATACAATCTTGTATATCGAATGTCATAAGAAAGCATCTCGAGACATCTGACGGCCAAGAGAGGCTCGCCGGCAACGGTTTCTATGAGAAGCAAAATCACTTCTAGAGAAATCTATGCATTTTTCTGTGTAGTCCACTGTTCGTAGTATACATTGTTCCAATATACCATTTAAAAACTGCATATTGACGTTTAACTAACATTAAGTGTAAATACAGTAATAAAAAAATATTAAAAAACATACCTGTATACGTATACATGGATATATACAACGCATATATTACGCTTTGGTTACTTCTACGTACAGACAGGTGTTTCGACCTCTTCTTAGTTAGTGTCAATGCACATGTAAAACTATAGTATTTATGTTAGTTAAACATCGATTTGTTATCTTTTAGATGGTATATTATAGCCATTTAAGCTACGAGTAGTGAACTACACACTTAAATGCATAGTAGTAGCTTAGCTACTTTGACATACGAGGGTATATCGAAATATAATGAGATTGGTGTTGTAACTTCCTTCGCAACTAGAATTGCATAACACAAAAATAGAACATGATACCCTCATCTGTAATGTACTTATCTTCAAGTAGACTTCGATTTAACTTTTGACGTTTATTACAAATTAATTACTGAATTGTCAGTGTTCGACGTACCCATCGAAATAATGAGATTGGAGGAAAGATAAGCGGAAAAATTTTGTGTTCAGTTGGGTAAAATTCCAACTGGAACTTTTGAAACGATTAAAAGTGCATACCCAGATCATAGTTTATCACGATGTGGAGTGTTTGAGTGGCATAAGAAATTCAAAGACGGTTGTGAATCAGTGAAAGATGAACCTCGACGCGGGCGACCATCAATGCACGAATTGATTCAAAAATTGATCCAAAATGATCGTCGAATTGGCATAACAGAATTTCTGACATGTTAATTTGTCTTATGGTTCCACTCAACAAAATTATTCATAAAGCGTTAGGGTACCGAAAGGTGGCGGCAAAATGGATTCCAAACGTGACGACCGAGGAACAAGCAGCCAATGCAGTAACAATTTGTCGGCAGTGGAAAAGGCAACTGCAATATAAAGCACAGTTTTTAAACAATGTGGTTACATGTAACGGGAGTAGGGTTTATTATTAGGACTCTGAATTAAAGTCTCAAAGTATGGAATGGAGGTACAAAGGCAGTTCAAGGCCGCAGAAGTCGCAAACTGTGGAAAGCGCACGAAAAGCGATGCACTTAATTTTTTTTATATGTAGGGCGTTATTTATGATCACATTGTGCCTAAAGAACGTACAGTAACTAGAAAGTACTATTCTAATGTAAAATAATCTAAAGTAATAATGTAAAATAATCTAAAGTACCTCGACGAACCCTAAAGCAAAATTTAAAAAAAAAAAGACATCGGTTGGATCTTTCATCACAACAATCCTCCGGCTCACAGACCAGCGATTTGTCAACAAGCACTAGAAGAATTGGGGGTGGAAATTATGGTTCATCGTCCTTACTCACCTGACCCTGCTCCATTTGTTTCCTAATGTCGAAAAGGAATTGAGACGTCGAAAATTTGAGTCGAATTTAGAGCTGAACTGGTTATACTAAATAGACTCTTAAAAAATGGTTCCTCAGATGTTTTTGACAAGTAGACAAAATGACGGGGTAACGGTAATGCATAAAATGGTTAATTACTTTGAAGGGTAGTTGAAGTTTTCTCAATAAATGTTTCATTTTTGTACTACAGCACTGTTCACGTTATTTTCTGATATTTCCTCGTACAGGATTGTGTTATTCTTAGCATAAGGCATTCACATGCTTCTCCAAGTTCACTGACAAGAACTAAGAACAGTTCGAAACACATGTCTGCACGTAGAAGCAGATATTGCGTAAAATATGCTTTCTGTATGTTTATATAGATATATGTAGATATGTTTTTTTTACATTTTTGTATTACTGTATTTATATTTGATGTTAATTAAACATCGATATGACAAATTTTACATTAAAGTACACTCCTGGAGATAATGCAGATATGCCCACGTTAGAAACTGCATGAAAGCTTTAAACAAATTAACATCCTATTTTTTGTGCATTAGTAAATGTTGCAAGCAAATTCGTGATAATATACATCTCCGAACAGAAATCCTTCCCGTGGTATAATAATTTAGATTTAAATCAATGAACACATGTCGGTACAACAGGGTCAAGATTTCTAGTTATGCAAATGTTGTTGTGCAACTAAAAGCTTCTTCAATCTAAGTTATGAATTCATAAATACTAGGTTCTCAGCACTTACTACGATCAAGTACGAAATTATCTTATTTCATTTTTACTTTCAACTGGATAATTACTGTAGATTGTTGCAGATTAAGCAAGAGATACGTCGTTATAAATGCAAATGGAACAGAATTTTCAAATGGTTTCCTATTAAATTTTTTGTCACTTATTATACTTTATATTTAATTATTATTATTGAAACCTCAAAATTACGTTTTCTTATCTTATGGCGCGTAATATTTTATAATATTTAATGTTATTTATAAAATGAAATAATTTTATATAAACTTTATATAATATACATATACAAGGTGTGTATAAATTGGCGGACACACTACACGCGGCGATGTTCTTCGTTAAATTCGTAGTCCAAAATCCTAATACGAAAATGTTCTACCATGCTCCATATCTTTGCACGAGGTTCCTAAAGTTCGGACTTTCAGTCTTGAAATAAGCATTATTACTCGATATTTGTTGACAGAAAGAGCTACAATTTAGAAGAAAGAAGAATTGTTGTTATTATCCTTTCGTTAAAGCTTTCTTTTTGATTTTAAAGTTTGTTTTTAATATTTGTTTATTAACTTATTTTGACGAAAAACACATCTGACAACGTTGTAAAACAATAAGTAGGCAGGCTAATGTTGTTCTAGTCAAAGACATTACTACTGTCAAATTCATTCTGAAGACAAAGGAAGCCTAATACATCGTTTTAGGATTAGGACTTTTAACTCAAAATTTGACCAAGAATGTCGCCACGTGTAGCGGGTCCGCCAATTTATACACACCTTGTATATATATATGGTAAACTTAATAAGTCGGCGATTAAAGGTCTGGTTTATTACTTAAAAGTATATATGTATATTTAAAACAACCCTACATGTTTCGGCAATGATGCCTTTGTCAAGGATATAAAAAATATAAATGTAATTTATTAAGTTTACCATATCATACCAAGGTCACGAAAATATTATATTTATATATATATGTATTTCTTGACCTTTGTATATTATAGTACATTTAATGTCCGTTTCATTTTAATATGTATATACATATTTAAAATAATCTCTTTTACAAAAAACTTTAAATTATAAATGACAGTATATTAATGTTATACTTATATATGTGACGTTGTCATGCATTCAAAACCACATTCAGGTTTAATAATATCAATTTATACCTTAGCATTCCCCACCAGCTTGACGCCAATTACATGGGGCATTGGTAAGCCATGAGCTATTCTTATGTCTGCACCTGTGGAGCAACTTAAGATGTTCAGCTGACCGCATTCGCCTAGAAGGAGAAGGAAAACCACGAAAACCTACTCGGACAGCCTAGTCCCGGATCCAAATTCGGGACTGCCAGCATGATAAGTCAGTGTTCTCTAAACGTTTGCAACATTTTGGAGTGCAATTGGTGAAATCCTATTAACTTCAGTCCGAATCCTAAGCTGCAAATCCTCGAGATTATTGGGTCGATTTCAATAAACTTCGGTCTTTATATGGTCCCACATATAAAATCCAAAGGATCTAAATCTGTAAACCAAGCAGGCCATTCGAGAGGACCTCTTCTACCAATCCATCTGCCAAGAAATACCTCATTTAAGTACTCCATAATGAGGTAGAGAACCATCTTGTTGAAACCATGTGTACTCAGGAATGCCTTTCAATAAGGTTGCACAAGTAGGAGGCACAACAGGTGGAAGTACTTTTCAGAGGTTAAATTTCCTTCAATGAAGAATGGGCTAATAATATTGGTGCCAATCATACCCAGCCATGTATTTATTTTCTGAGGTTGTTGTGTTTGGACTTCTGCCCAATGCGCACTTTTTTGTGGCCCAATATCGACAGATGTAAGCTATCGTGTATTAATATTAATACAATTCGAACATATTGGTTGCATTTGCTACAGATGTCTGTTAATATTAGGTATATCTTGAAAACATTGGATCTTTAGATAACGTATCAGCAAATTTATGACAAATACGGGATTTAAAATGCTAAAATGATTTTTAATATTCCTATAATAAAACATGATACGTTAGCATGAGTTTTCCTTAATTAGTGTATAAATATTAGATAGTAACTAAAACTTTATTAACATTATGCATGAAATATGATATTGCATCCCGTAATATTCAAGTGCACTCAAAGCACAACCCATTCTAACTACGTTTTATACATTTTTATCCTACATTTAATTTACTTAATTTATATCAAGTGAAATATCACATGTTATATTGTAAGTAAAAACCTTGGTATTCGTTGAAATGCCGCATGTTTATACTAAAAATTAATTCCCACAGATTCAAACCGTTGCCGATATTCCTCGCAAATTATCTGTATTTTTGTTTAGTCTAACATCTTGACTGCATTTTTATTTAATCATTATTGTATTGCTATAGTGATTTTAATAAAACTTCGTCTTTAAAAATCATTACCATGTTTTTATTCTCCAACATAAAGTATAATTCTAAATAACTAATCCAAATCTCGATTATTCATAATTATACACCTTGGTAATTCAATCAACATAATTCCTATAAACACCTACAATTCATACTAAGTTGTGCCCCTACATTTAGATGAATTAAATATTCCTTTGAAAATGGCAGATATTACCGAAACAATATTAAAATAAAACAGTGAAACTTATCAAGTCTTTTTTTATATAATTCGTATTACGAATAACAAAAAACGACAAATGGTTGTCTTACCTCATAATATTAGCCAACAATTATTGTTGCTTCATTAGTCATAAGAATTAAGTTAAATTAATTTAAAGTCGTTTTTATATGCGTTTATTATTGAATAGGTTTACTACATAAACCAATCCAATATACGCAGATTTTTTTATTACGTTCTAGATATTTTTAAATTTTCCTATATCTCTGTGCAAGATAATGTAAGTCTAAATGCGTTCTAATTTCAAACGACAGTGAATAATGACTGATAGGGTTACGTCGTAAAAAAGCAACAAAACAATTGTCAATTACAGAAGCGACTGTGGGATACCGCAGCCAAAGCAATTTCATAAAATCCAGTTACTCAAATGACGACCCGTATTACAACAATTTTTATGTTCAAATTGCGTACAAAGAAATAACTACAATAAATTTCCTATTAACTATGCGAAGAACAGGTATGTGAAGTAATAGTGAACATCTTGTATTGTCGGAGACTGACTCGATTTACTCATAATTAATAAAGTTTGCTAAACAATTCCAATGGATCAAAACATCATATTATATAATCTGCGTTAGATAATTGCAGGGAGGGCGATGTTACAGTTCTCTTATGCAATTATTTTCTTTATCATATAGTTTACAATGTGTACATGTCATGAATTAACAGTTGTTGAGTGAGTGGCAGTAGTTTAGATACGGGAGAATGTACTGCAGCGATGTACAACACCGTATTTGAAGTTCATCTTGAAGTAAATTCAAATAAAAGAGAACTATAGTAGTTAAATAAATGAGCAACCGTTTTCTCAAAGACATTGTGCGATAATGTGTAAAAAAATTAAATGAGGCAAACGAATTGATTTATTATGCTTGGCCTCATTATTATATAAAAATTACGAAAGAAAAATATATAAATGTAGACATAATATAGAATGGCTAAAAAATAACTTATGCTTAAAGTGATGCATCTAGGGCTATATTTATGAAAAACACAATAAAAGCATTCATTTTAAAAGCGGTATTTTACGGAAATTTTATTTATGGGGAAAAATATATATTTTTTTTACATATAATGAGAGTTCAATTAGTCTTTACATCCGGGGTAGCTATGTATTGTAAAACGCATGTAGTTACTAATTTATAAATGTCATGAATTACTACTTACTTGACAGAAGTGTGACTTAAGTCAAAACATACATTACCTATTTTCTGTGTGTCACTTAATAGGTTACACTTAATAGGTTATATTAATAATTTAAGCACAGATATGCGTTCACAAATCCATGACTGCCCAGGACGTAAAGTCTAATTGAACGCTTGTTACAACAAGTAACATATGAGTTGGTATCGACCGATATATTCTTGGCCTACTATTGAAACAATTTAAACTCAGGACCTTTTTAGAATATTTTATCATTCAACATAGATTCCTATTAAATTAATATACTTAATACAGAGCCTTTAAACCTTATAGAAAAAGATTGTTCTTGGTCTACAAACCAGCCCTCCATAGCTTCGTTAAACAAAAATTGACGTCCGTTTAAACTTTCGCCCTGTAAAAACAACACATCTTTCGCTAACATGTCACGTCTTGTTTCTTTAATTCTCACTATCAGGGTGGTTAGTAATTTAGAATAAGAATCTCCAGTGATGGTCTGGACCTCTTTTAGGTAATCGATCATAATTATTCCGAGGTAATGGATCATAATTATTCCAAGGTAATCGATCATAATTATTCCAAGGTAATCGATCATAATTATTCCAAGGTAATCGATCATAATTATTCCAACCCAACCCAACGCAACAAACTGAAGCAAGAACTTCTGCCGCGAATTTTTGAACTCGGAACTTCTTAGGCTTTAAAGAACCATGATGCTTCCACTCCATTGATTGCTGCTTTGTTTCTAGATCGTAAAGATGCACCCATGTTTCATCTATAGTTACAAGATGGTTCAAAAAATCTGCGTCTCCTTCAAAACGGGCACAGATTGCTGGTAATGTTTTGAGTCTTGTTCGTTTGTGTTCAACGTTCAAGCATTTAGGTCCGTTTCGCAGAAATTTGTTTCATATCTAAATCGATGTTAACTATATGATGGCCGCGCTCACGTAAAATCTTTTGTACCTCAGCTATATATTTTAACTCAATTCAACGGTCTGATAATGTCATATCATGAACTGTGTCAATCTTTTCGGGGGTGGACACCGAAATCGGTCTTCCTGGTCGCTTCTCATCTTCAACGGAAAGTTCTTCTTTTGAATGACACAAGCCAATTTTTGACAGTCACATATGATGGGCATTGATCGCCACGTCTGTTAAGTATATTTTCGTAAATTTCCTTAGCACTGAACGTCCTCAAATACAAGCATTTTATGATGCCCTGATACTCCAATTTATCGATTTTCACATTTGCATTCGACATGCTTTCTTTCAAAATTTATTGCACAGCAATACATTAGCTTCTTGACGTAAGACTTCACAGTGACATTTTTAAAATGTCATTATTTCTTTCCATTATAACAAGATTTTATTTTGTTCCAGGAAAATTGTCTAGACTAACTAGATATCAATACCCCTCGTACATAACATCGTTTTGCATTTGCTTTTTCCGGTTTGGTCATGATACAACAATTCATGGACGCTTGATGATTAATGGAATTTGTATAACGTACCTAAGAAGCCAAAATAAATATTTAATTTTCAGATCCTTTGAAAGTATGGCATACAGAGCAACATCGGTGAGATATGAAGAGCGCATTGCAAGAGAGAGTGCCTGAAGCCACGTAAACTATTTTGAATGAACTTTATCATTTAAAAAATGGGAAATATGTTTAAACGAAGTATAGCAAGCGCCAATTAAGTTGGCGCGAGGAGGGGATGCGCAGAAGCTGTTTTTAAAAACGTCCACCCCCACTACCTAAGTAATTATCAGAATACATTTGTCATTGACGTTTGACGGAACATAATGTCCTTGCTAGGGGATCATAAAATGATACACGCTCAGAGGTTAGAATTATCTGAAATTTGATGTAAAAACAAATACAAATCTCCCCACTACTTCTAATCCTGCGCGAACTTACCCCTCCTCGCGCCAACTTAATTGGCGTTTGCTATACATCTCTATTAGTTATAGAGATGTAGGATGTGATACTAAAAATTATTAATAAAATTCACAATATGTATTTTACATGAAAATCTGTCATTAACAATGAAGAAGCAGACTCCTATGTGTCAATTGGATTTTGAAGTTAACTACAATTAACTTTTTGTAGTTAATGAAATATTGGAATAGCAAAAATAATAAGAAATTATTACTAAATAGCAATGGTATAAATATATAATTTTAACTGTGTACAGCGACAAAAAAAAAGTGGTGAAAGATACATATGAGTGCCTTCCTACAAAAGATCGCGCCCAGTAACGACAAAATGATTTTTCTTTATTCTAACCGGCCCTATCGCAGTTAAATATACGGGCAGCTTCCACCTGTAATTCATCAATAGTTTACTCTTTACTGACGAATTATATTGTTCTAGCGGTATTTGTCAGCACCACCACAAATTTAAATAAAAAATTATATATAAATAATTCTATACAAATAATTAAAATCCAGGTATCTATCCCATTGAGACGCTACATAAAGCTTTTTGTTTTATGACTATCTTTGTTTAATTATAAACATAATTTTATTTTAAAAGAAGTTTAACGTTCAAACTAATAATATAATTTCACTAATTAAAATGCCACATAAGCGTGTCGGCATTTTCAACGTATCAGGTTATTATGGATATCCACAAAAAAAAAACAACAATAGTGACAATAGAAACAGCGCAGGCACATATATTTTGAACATTCGCTATTCTTATAAATGGGAACTTATGTTAGACGTATCGTCTAACCAATGTCTAGGAATTTCATACATTTTCTTGCAGGCCAATGAACTTGAATTACAGCTATATTTTAATAAATATAGAATAAACAAAGATACGGACCGACTTTTAACTACATTTTGGCCCTAAATATTTGGAAATTTTTTAGGAATTAAAATTTTTTTTTTTTAAATTTCCAGTTAGACATACGTATTCTTCAGATTCGCATAGCTTTGTCGCTATTCAACGGTAATCCTGTATATAGATATTATTATAGTGGTGTACGGTTTAATTAGCCCCACGTTGTTGGAACAAATTTTATAATTATTAGTATTAGCTGAATAAATAGTATAGTATGATATATTGAAGGGCTATCGGCTAACTTTACTTTTTTATTGAGCAACTACTCTTTAGTCTAAGGGCCAAAATATCGGTCTCGTGGCCTTACAGAATAACTAGTGCTATTGTAATTTTAACATCGGAAATATAAGACTATAAATAATATATAAACAATAATATAATAATATAAAATAATAATTTATAAACAAATATATAAACATATTGCTGTGGTTTTTTCCCCATAAATATTATAAGAATTTATGTATTTATCTTTGTTAAGTAACTTCGGGTTAGTTTTTTGATTTAATTTGTGGTTGGCGTTGTTTTAATTTTCATTACCGATATTTTTTACGAGTTTGTGATCTCGTTATTTTGATATTTGAAAGCTTTCTTATTCACGTGTCTCGAATATATATATTTTTGTTACGTAAGTAAAATATATTGTCTAAAGATATCTTTTTATATTGAATGAATTGAATATTGTATTTTTCTATTGTGTTAATTTTACTGTATTGATTTAGTCTTAGTTATTTGATATAAATAACATAGAAAGTTTCTAACATTTCTAGTAAAAAAATCTGTAAATGTAAAGTTTAGTACGTTGGGACTTCAAGGGCATTTTTTCTGAGACATGTAGGTGCGCATGTTTTGTAGTGTTTGCTTCGAGCTGTCAAGATCGTTTGTTTATTTTGTTTTCTCTGGGAGAAATTAAAAATCATCTTTGTAATTTATTATTTTTAATTTTGTTCGGCTGTCATAAGGTTTTTTTGAGCGCATGCTGCGGTCATTTCCATGCGTTATTTTTACCTTTATAATACTGTTAAATGAGGCAATATTAATCTTTAAATTTTATAAAGATTTTTTTTTCTTTTTTTTATTTTTGTATTAAATTTTCATTTAAATTTTATATTGTGTTCTTTAATTTAATTATCCTTTCTACACGTTTTAATAAGTAACTTAAAGATATTATTATAACTTTTCTCAAACAAATTTTGAGTGGCGTCCAACTAAAACTAACTTAATTGTTTTCCACATTTCCGATTGGAACCCTGAGAGGAAAGCCTTGGAAATAAACCGACTGAATATCCTAGCTGGATAGATTTGTCGTGAATGGTGGCATAGCTAATTTCAAAATCTCAGTTCATAGCAATATGTGGAAATATGCGTTACATGTATCTTATATGACCAATCTTGGATATGCAGTGAATTAGTAGTGCGATATTCGTAGATTGAAATGGCAGTTTGAAAATTAACAGTGCATATTAATTAATATATCGTTATACCGGGTAGAAATGTGGTGACCGAACGACACTGTTGCGTAAGATGCGTCCCCGTCAACTTAACTTCTCCGATATGTTTATTCGATGTAGAGTGTAGCATTTGATTGGATAAGTAGGTGTGGTATACACATACTGTCTATGTACTCGTATTTCAACACAGATACGCCTGTCGATAGGTCACAAGTAGGTGTAGTATTCACATACGTATTGCGTATATAGTATTTCAACAGAGGCACCTCTAGTTTACCTCTCCACCGTTCCTCCACCACATTT